>CM008281.1:186131-718631 GCA_002319775.1 Fagopyrum tataricum
AAGAAGTGAAGTAGATCAAGCCGAGGTCACCTGAAGCTGACGCCGGAAATTCAGTTTGCCGCCAATTAGTTCATTGTCGCCGCTATCTTCGTCGTTTGGAGAAGAGGAATGTGAAAATGATGAAGAATAATTTGAAGTTCGTCGTCAGGAAGAGAATTTTGGAAAGGGGTAACTTATGAAAGGAGACCCGTGCTAAAATGCACCAAGGTGCTTAGGATTAATTCATAATTAATTTTTTTGATTTTCCACGAGACGTGTTGAATGCGTGTTTATTTTATTTTTATTTTACTTTTTTGGCTTAACAATGATTTTGGGATCAGTTTTCAGTAAAGACCGCCTTACCAAGAAATCACTAATTAGAGTTGGTATACGAGTCAAACTAGTGGAGCATTGGACATTCTCAAGTTGGACTTGTTTATAAATGAGTCCGAACCGTGCATAAAGTTTAAATTAGTTTTAAAAATTATTTGTATACGGCTCGTTTAGAAAGTGAACGAGTTCGAATTGAGCTTTTTTCGAGTCAAGTGGTTCAACTAATTAATATAACACTCATATATAGTTATTTTACCCAAACAAGCCAAACAATTTGATCATTGGCTCATTGTCATGTTCAAGATCGGTTTTTTTATAAACGAGTTGAGACCGAGTCAAACCTAAATTTTATGAGCTTTAAAATTTGTGTGTATTCGGCTTGTTTTGAAAGTAAACGAGCCGAACTTTTTACTAGCCGTGCCCGAGTATCTTGTTTCATTTAGCAAACTTACCATTGAGATACCTTTGACAAGTGACTCATCTTTTACCTTTATTTATGATATAGAAACCAGTGAGCTCTCATCCTTTTTATGCAATTTGATTATTTTTTTGGGTGTAAAAACGGTGGCTAATGCCCTTTATTCATGATATAGAACAACGTACATATCGAAACTATTAATATAATCTTTGTTAATAATACTCAAGAGGTCATCACGAGGATAATCAAGCAAGCTATAACTCCCCGTGAGCTTCCATCCTTTTTATGCAAGTCAGTCCACCGCAGTGTTTGCAACCCTTGGAATGTGTTTTAATTCAAGTTGACAACTCCTCTCATGAAGCATCTTCCTTCCTTGGGCCAGCAAAGCATGGTAGATGGGGTAACTTCTCGCCTATGTCAACAAAGCTCTTATAACTACTTCTGAATCTGTCTCAATCTGAATAAAAGCTCATATTCATCTCTTTGGCTAGTGGTATACCTTGAATTACCCCATAGTTCAGCCTTGAACGAAGAACACCCTGCAAATTTCGTCATGAAAGCTTAACTGTGTCAAAAAGATGAAGTAGAAGCGTAGAATAAGACTAATATAACACAAGATATTAAACTAGATTAGTTGTAACTTTAAGTCTCTTAGATGGTTTGAAGGTTCAACTTGTTAGGGGTTAATCGAGTAAGCATGATTGCATGAAAAATTATGTCAAAATTTATATCATATTAACATTAGTTGTTTTACTTTGTCTTAGGCAAAAAATGTCTTCATCGTTGATTAGAATTGCTAAGATCGAAATGTGTTCATGTTGAATATAATTTTATGCACCTACCTTAGGCAAATGTTCATTATGTGTCATGTTGTGAGATTTTCAGAGAGTTATTAATCATTTATTATAAATATATTACGAAAATGGTCGGGCAAATGTGAGATGACAATATACACATGTTTATAGTAATTTTCACAAGTTCACAATATCTTCATGTTTCATTTCAAATCACTTTTTTTTTTCCAAAACATTATCTCAGTATGCACAGATTCAAATTACTATTTTCCTTTTTCTTGTACTTATGATATATTACACAATAGATGTAACTACAAATGCATGATGAACATGTTCCGCCAACCTTGAGTCTTCATCGTCTTCTCTTTTGGTTTGTTTGTTCCGTTTTTTTGTTTTTAATTTGTTCGATATTTTTCTTGTGATTTTTTGGTGTGTTTTTCATTTGGATATTTCGATATTTGCATGACAAATTGTCTGTTTGTCTTTTTTCAGCCTCTCGACACGCCAATTTTGTTTGGCGTAGTCAAATATTTTTTTTCCTTTTATCAAAAATAAAATATAATAACTTTTATTTTGACTTTGACAAAAGGTAGTTTTTTTTATTAACTTTTGTAGAAATTCTTTCGCATGCAATAATATTGGTTGTTTGTGTTTTGTTTTTACAAGAGATAATTTGTTTTTATTAACTTTTGTAAGGATTCTTTCATATTATCGATGTTAATAACTTTTAGTTTGATTTTGACAAAAGATAGTTTTTTAAAAAACTTATGGGGTGTAAAGATAAATATTGCTAGATTTTTTATCGTGGAATTTTTACTGAAGTACAAACAACCTCCCCGCAACGATACGAGATCAGTTGTGGTATAACTGGGTATAAAATTCACATGGGTTGTATATGTTTTAAATAATACTAATAGTTAATTATTTTAAGTAGAAAGCAAGCAATAGAGCAACAAGAGTAATAAGCAAGAACAACTATGATTGTGAATAACAATGGAGGAAGACCATCTAAGCTAGGAAACAGAAATTATCACTATAATGAGTTTATATATATATCACGAACATTGAACATTGATATATTATAACTGCATGTAACCGTCTAAAATAGCATTTGGGATAGACAAACAAATACCGTACTTTTCAACTCATCCAACTCTCAATCTAGCGGTTCGGCAAGCATAAGAAAACTCACGAAGCATTTAGAAATCCGTAAAAGACCAAGAAAAATCTTCGATTGTGTCCCTTCAGTTTAAAAAAGTACAAAGCCCGGAACTTTCGACGATGATTAGAAATCCTCGAACCCTTGATAGACATGGACGGGTCCAGGGGCAGGCTCGACTAGGCCGTCGCCCACCCCGACCCAGTTTTTTTTGTTTATGTTTGAAGTTTGTTTGCGGTAGATTTATAAGAGAAAAAGGGTTTTCTAACTATTTGTCCAGCCTTTCAAATGCGTTGAATAAAATTAGTTTGTAATAGTGTGTCATAAGTAGAGGTTGATGTGATAGATGCAGTAAAAAAAACTTCTATCTCTGTAATATTTTATGTTAGTGGCAACCTACGTATAATAGCTCTCTACAATTTGTACTAACTCTAGCTCCTTTGTCTAATTACTATCCAATATTTTAGCATTTTGAATTAGTTTGGTTAGATTTTTTAATATTTAGTATATAAATAAATAAAGCCTAGTTAGCTAGTGAGCGATTGCAAGTTTTGCAACCTTATAAATTATTCAGTTTTTTTTTATAATTTAAAAATTTTTACGGAATAATTATTTAACAATTATGGAGACATTTAATAGTTAACTAATATTATTTGTGGCTTTAGATGAAAATTTGTTTCTTGAAAATTGGTTAACTAGTTAATTATGTTATCCTATATTTAATTAGTCATTTTTTATTATTAATTAAAAAAATCCACCTTCATTTTATTTTAATATATAATAAATTAGTTTTTATATACTTTACTAAATAAATTTATATATGTCAGTAAAACGCTTTGAAAAGAACCAATATCAAAATCGCAATTCATATATATATATATATATATATATATATATATATATATATATATATACACAAACAATAAATCAAACCATTATAGGATCATCCAATCCTTAGATCAAGGAAGTTTAGCCAAATAGTATATAAAGCAAAAACAATATACTAAATCAGGAAAGACAAAAACTCACAATTGTTTGTGTCTTGTGTATGTTGGTCTAATGTGTTTTAATCTATTGCATTTTTCTCGTTCCTATGCATATATATGAAAGTTATAACAAATTATTTGTCTCTTGTGTATGTTTGTCTCTTGGACAGCTTTATCCACCCTGATGGAATTATATTACCCGACTAATGCAGTAGCGGATTTGAACTTGTTTTGTGGAACATTAAGAATTATATAGTAAGATTTGAACTTGTTTTGTGGAACATTAAGAATTATGTAGAAGGACGTACTTTGGGTTGGAGTATTAAACTCGTTTTGTAAAAATTGTTCACTTTATATGCATTTCTTTGACCTAGAAGCACATTTTGAAGCAGGTAGCACTTTTTGTATGGTGATAATTGCACATTTTGAAGCAGCTTTTCTGTATGGTGTTAAATGTGTGAAGCAGGCTTTCCGTATTTTTTTTTAAAAAAATCACCTTCAATCCACGACGTTTAAAAACGCCATAGGAGGTACTTTCCATGGCGTTTGATAAACGTCGTGATAGGTACTTTCCATGGCGTGTTTTAAACGCCATGGTAGGTACTTTCCATGACGTTTATCAAACGCCGTGGTAGGTACTTTCCAAACAACCGTCTTATAGCCGATGTCTCGATCCAAATGGCCGTCTTATAGCCGTATGACTGTTCATCTTGACCGTTTCACCCGTTTGATGCTTTATAATCTCGAATCTTTCACTTCAAAGATAATCATGCGGACTTCGTGTTGTAATTCATCGGCCATATGGAGTTTTCTCTTCATCTATACCTCAAGGATGATACAACTTTGGCACATTTGATATCGTAAATGTGTGAAATGTATATATGTGAATTGGATCATATAGAAATGGGTCTTAGAGTCAAAAGTGAGAAGTCACAACTATTGGATAAAAATCGTGAATGGTCTTGATTAATTTATCTCCTCATTAACAATGAGCGTTAGGTTAATGATTTTTAACAACGTCGTTCATTCACACTCTTTTCTTCCTCCTCCTTCCTCCTTAGATTCCTTCATTCCATATTCTCTTATTCGATTTTTTTTCAATTCCAATTTATCTGGTTCGATTTCTTTTATTCGATTTCTGTTATACTTCTCTTCTTCTCCTTTAATTTCAATCGATGTATCACAAGGGGTGAATCGGTGAGCTTGAAATTTTCTGCAATTTCAATCGAATTTTTATACTTGAACAGATATCCATCTTATATATATTATAGGAGTAGCAATCCTTGCCACGTGTCACGCAGAAAAATACTAATAGCCACGTGTCATTTTAGCATTTAACCACAACCCACCAAAATATTAATTAAGTTTATTAATAAAAAAAATATTTAACGAAATATTAAAATCAAAAGTATAACTATTTGTACTTTCTATTTAGTTACCTTTTTTTATTTTGACTTTAATTCTAAATATATGTTATTTCTAAAATGTCAAAAATCAATCGAAGTTTGTTATCTATTTTGTTACGTGATATCATTTTTTTTCTTTTCATAACACCTACTATTTTTTTAATAATGAAAACAATAAACACAAAATTATCGATTTCTATATCACAATTATCACAACAAAATTCATATGGTAGCATTTCAAAAAAAGGTTATCTTATCTAATTAATTGTTTAATTCCAACATAATGTTACACAAAAATTGTATAATCACGTATTTAAAATTATATATATATATATATATATATATATATATATATATATATATGATCATTTTACCATAATAATTTTTTATAAGATTTTATGAACATTCTAAAACTTTTTAATTAAATTTAAAATCTCAGTTATTCTTATTTTTTCCACGTGTTTTTTCAAAAATTTTAACCAATCAACTTCTTATCTACACGTCATATATTCGGAGGAAAATCAAAATAATTTAGGCTAACCAATTAGCTGTTTAAATCGACGTAAGATTACGTTTTTTCCGCATTAATAACAAATAATATTTTTTATCAAATCCCGTGCAAGGCACGGGCAATACACTAGTTATACTTAAACAAATAAGGTTTCGAACAAATATGCACTATACTTGAACAAATAAGTATTATAGTTGAACATGTACAAAGTATACTTAAACAAATAAGTTGTTTACTTGAAAAAATATTCATTATAATTGGGAAAAAAAGGTTTTGAACAAATAAGCATTATAGTTGAAAAGATATGGAATATATTTGAACAAATCAAGTTTTGAAAAAAAAATTGTCATTATACTTGAACATATCAGGTTTTTAACAAATATGCATTATAGATGAACAATAGGGTGTATACTTGAACACACATGCAATGTAGTTGAACAAATAAGCTAAATGTATACTTGAACAAATCAAGTTTTGAACAAATAGGCAATATAGTTAAATAAATTGATTTGTTTTAGCATTTGAGAATATCAAGTTTTGAACAAATTGAACAAATATTTGAACAAACTTACGTATAAATTAACAAATTAAGTTTATAATTGAACAAATCAAGTGTCTTTATATTTTTAAGCAATAATAATTATTAATATTTTTTTTTTCAACTTGATATGTTAAAGTTTATTGTTACATTTGTATCATCATAAAATCCATTTTTGAATAAATTCGACATCTAGTTGAACAAATTAACTTTCAAGCTGCACATTTGATCTTCTTCTTTGAGAATGAAGAAAAATACGTTCGATTACTTTTTTCCTAATCGATCTTTGGTCGATTGTCATCAAAATATTGTGTTAATTGCAAGAGGAAATTAGATAAAATGAATCTAGTCATAACTTTTAGTGAGTAGTATCTTAGGCCTATAATTTATTAGGTAAATAGCGTAATTAAATAGATAATAACAATCTTAACCTTACCTTAAATTATCCAAATTCGGTTACAAGAATGAGCAATAAAATATATATTAATTATGATTTGAAAATCTAAATTAAGAAGCAGTTTAAATGTTAATATCCAAAATCGATTACAGGAATAAGCAACTAAATATTTTAATTATGATTTGCAAATCATAAGTAAGAAGGCATTTTAAATTTAAAGAAACTTTCATCATTTATTGGAATTTTCAACCAATAATCACGTTAGAAACATCGATCAACTTCAAGGTGTGGGAAAGGTGTATCCTGATGGTACAAGAACTCTAGAGTTGAAGAGATTAGTACAAGAAATTAATAGATGATTACGAAAGTCTAATCTTACAAGAACCTATTTCCATATACATTAACAAGATATACGAACGACAAACCACCATGAAACAAAACTCATAGTCGTTCTACAATTAATTTTGATAAACTTATATAATATCGTCGAAACCTATCATGTTACATGAAAATGTACATGTACAAGAAAGATACATGATTAGTACAAGAAAATGTACATGTACTAGAGGAAATAATAATCACACAATCATGTAATTGTTTGTATGAGGGTAATTTTGTCACAAATTTTCAAAGGATGTCCTGTGCTAATAAATTTAGCTATGTGGGATATATATTAATCAATATTAGTGACATAATGCTACATAGCAATTTCACCCGCAAGAGGGAATTAAGTTATGGTGATTTCGTAACGTAGAGCATTTTCGAAATTTCAGTGGCTGAGTTGTGAGAAATATGTAACAGGAACTTATTGTGTGAAAGACTCCTTGATTTCGCACTATAATTTTATCGTTTATAATTGAATATTTGTATATAAAAGCTTCGCTCAACTCAACCCTTGATTTTGCTTCGATTTTGATCTTCTACATGTCGTTCTTCTTCCCTCCCCCTTGATTTTGCTTCGATTTTGATCTTCTACATGTCGTTCTTCTTCCCTCCCCTGTGACCGTGATTTTGATCTTCTATATGTCGTTCTTCTTCCCTCCCCTGTGACCGTGTTTAATATCTCCGTTAAACACAAATCTCATTTAAAATAAGCCGTGTTTAATATCGCCGTTAAACACAAATCTACAGTCGCTCGACCACAACCCTTCAATTTGATAGCTATTATTGTTTCATACTTTTTTTCCTAAAGGACCCTTTTCACCTAAATCAAACCATCTATAGAGATGATATGTATACGACAGCTTTAGGTATGGAGTTCCTTCAAAGACAAATATCAAACGTGAAATAGTGGAGTTAACAAGAACATCAAAATGTGGTTTACATTTTATGGGGAATGGTTAAATGCCCCCTATGCTATCACAACAAAGAGGCTTCAACCTCCAAGGAAACACCCAAAGCGCCAAATACCAATGACAGTTGCAGCATTGTGCAGATGATCAAGAAATAAATAAGCAAACAAGAATTACTTGAAACGTGTGAAGCTTCATCAACACATTCACTATTTAGATCATGAAACTCGAGGACTAACGTATAATAAAAAAAAAATGTCATTTTCTCCTCGTGTAGCCTAGCCTACATGGTACCAAACCAAAGTGTGCTTTCATATTCACAAAGCCTCTTAGAAGAGCCTAAACCTGAGCTGAAACGATTTCGTTCCACGTGTCAGGAATCCCGGGCAAGCACCAATGAAGGCAGTCTTGTATCCCTTGAGATGATTTGATACTATAACGAGATATATGACCCTCGTCTCTCAACGTTGAGAGCGCGGTTATATCCAATAGCCTCACTCTTGTGCCGTTAACAGCACTAGCAATGACTGTATCACTTGACCCGTCTTGTAAAACCGCACTCCCCTTAGCCAGTGGTGTAGTGTTCTCACAGCTCCCTCCAGTGTTCCAGTCACCATTGAAGAAGTGTCTAGGGGAAATGGTCCGGAAAAAGGCTTTGACATGTGGGTGAGACCGGAGTTGATTGTCGAGCCATCTTGCAACACTGTGAATCGTGAAGTTCTTGGCATTTCCGACCATGGCAAGTCTTTTGTTCGTAACGGGTTTTCCGTCTGAGTACATTACCCATCTGTTTGCGTTCACTTTTCCTCTGTTCCAATGATGGCCTGTGTTGAGGATAAGAACATCAAAGTTGGGGAGATTCCTTTTTAGGAAAGACGGGGGTCGGTCCAAGTGCATGGCAATTTGACTTGTTGAGTCAGTAGAGTTTAAGGGCTCTAAATCACAAAGGCATGCAGACCAATAAAAGAGAATGGTTGTGTTGGTTTTCGGGAACCAGAAGGCCCAACCATTGGGACGAATGGCTCCAGGATCTAAGACAAAACCGTATTTACTTCCCACATCTTGGACTTCCAGATCCTCTTCGCCTCCCGTGACCATACACAAAAGAGATTGGTATTGTTGCCTGCCCAGAGAATCACCTATGAAAGCAATAGTTTTATCCTGCATCCTGGAAACATGCACAACTTATCAGGAAAGTGCTATTTTATCTAACATGGAAGGCACAATTGATCTAGTAATATCAAACCTTCTCAAAAATTCGGACCGATCAAATTCTGGCATTTCACAGTTTTCTGGCTGCCACCGATAAGCTTCATAAGAGAAATCTGAACGTTCAGTCAATCGGCAAGCCCACATCTCTGACAACCATTGCTTGCATTTTAACCCAGAGTATAAAGGCCTCCTGTTGTCCACTACCCATCTACCCTTGCCATAATTGCACACTGGAGATGAAAATAGAATACTTTTAGGACTAGCTACCAGCTTATTTGCACACCAAAAAGATAGCAACATTTTGCAAGGGACCACAATTATGTCCAAATCAAATGGCTTTTAATGTCCTTTTAAACGCCTTCATAAGCATAATATAACAGGGTCTCACGTCCCATTCTTGCATTCGGAAGGGCCACCATTATAGGTAATTAAAAACGTTGCATTGTACAGCACACATGGGAACACATGGACAATGTGCAAACTTGTTATATTATAACTTATACATAACTTATACGTAAATAATTAATTTTGTCAAACACACTAGAAAAGGGTTCTTGGTAATCCATCCAGTATTTCATTCATTAAGACAACACTAGGTAAAATATTAAGCAAAATTTACCTTTGCTTTTGGTGGACAGCACAGAACTCATGTTACCCATTTGGTAAGCATCCTTATTGCCTTTCTTGTCCAGCGATGACTTTGAGGCTCTTTTACTTCCTTCGGTTTTAGAAGAAAGAGGAGTAGATTCAGAACCATCTAAACTAGTCGTTTGAGATTGAATTCCTGTTTCACCATATACTTGAGAGTGAATAAAAAAGCTATCGTAGACAGAATGGAAATTACATAGTACATTATAGACAAATACCTTTAAACTTTAGAACTATCTACCTTCCATATTAAAAAAAAAAAAGGACTAATATACCTCTTTCATCATCTTTAAAACCAGAGACCTTGACATTTTTTGGATAAACCTCATTGTCATTATTGCCAAGGAAGGATGTTGAGTCGCTTTCATTCTTCTGAGAAGAATCATAATCAGAACCATCAATTTCAGATTCAATTCCTGTTTCACCATAAACATGAGAGTGCATATAGAAGCTACAGGCCGCAATGTGGAAAGTGTGTTGTTGTACCTTTATAACTTGAGAATTATCTACCTTCCATATTTATAAAAAAATAGAATAATATACCTCTTTCATCATCTTTAAAATCAGAGACCTTGTCATTTTTTGGATAAGCCTCCTTGTCATTATCGTCAAGGGAGGATGTTGAGTCGCTTTCATTCTTCTGAGAAGAATCATCATCAGTACCATCAATTTCAGATTCAATTCCTGTTTCACCATTTACATGAGAGTGCATATAGAAGCTACAGGCGGCAATGTAGAAAGTGTGTTGTTGTACCTTACTCATTAACACCTTTATAATATAAAAATAATCTACCTCTATCATCATCGGAGAGCTCAGGGTCCTTGTCCTTGATTGAGTAAGCCTCCTCTCTGCTATCATTCTCAAAAGCAGATGTTGATTCATTTTCATTCTTGAGAGTTATTAGAGTAGAATCTTCTTCTAAACCCTCAGAGCTAATCTTTTTAGAGTCCATCTCTATTTCATCATATACATGAGTGTCCTCTTGCCCAGGGTGATGTTTAGGTTCCATAATATCTTTGGGAACTTGAGTAGCAAAGGTTACATCTGTACAGACACAAGTAAGTTGTTCAGAATATATTGATAATACTGGAAGTAGTGCTTCAACAATATTAGACAGTGCTTATATAGAGAGTTAAGGAATATTATTAATATACGGATCGTGAATCAAAACCACCGATTTCAGAACTTTTTGGTCTGGCCAAATACAACAATCTTCACGCCTTGTTTTTTGACATGGCGAATGCATGCCTGAGGCCCTGAGCGCCTCATCCACCCCAATGCCTGAACTGCCTTAGATAGTTAGGTAACGTAGATATTGGAAGGCAACTGCCTTGCAGCACTAGGCGCCTACCTTTTCTTCACTTTGTTAATTTTGGCCAGTTTATATATTAATTTATATATTTTCAACTGATTGTCCAAATATATCTGAGAACTAAACTTTTTTCAATGGATAGGATTTCAATAAACATTTCACCTCTCCTTTTTCAATTAAAATGAACAAAACACTTGGTTCTTGCACATCAAGGAGGATCATTATCCTATGTCTACCTTGTTTTAATCTCCCTACTCTACTGGACGTCCTTTTTCAATGGACGTCTTCTCCTTTCAATGTTGAAGAAGAGCTTGATGATTTTGAGTGAAGAAGATGCTGAAAGCCTGAAGCTGAATTTTCTTTTCTTTTTTTCTAATTTAAACTTGGTTTTTCATGAGTTTAATGTTTTAGACTTGAGTTTATTGCTGTGTGATGCTTGATTTTGTTTACGTGTACTACATTAAAAAAAGATTTTATTACAATATGAGGGTCTTTTAATAAAAAAAACAGTTGCCTTTTGCCTCTTAGGGTGCACCTAGGCAGTGGGCAAAGCCCATCAAATTAAGTCACCTTTTGCTTTTTCATACACTGGAAAAGAGTGTATATGTCCACTTCATAAAGTATCTCCCGTCGCCAAATTCATAACTGAAGAGAAATTCCCAAAATTATGCCCTAGAGTAACTAACTGCCTGTAAACCAAGTTTTGAAAACATTATTTTCAAGCATACTGAGAACCCATCTTGCTACGTAGTACTCTTTACACTATGATAAATAAGGCTCAAGTAAACATGTGAAGTGAAATTCCAAAGACATTGTTTTCTAGAACTATTTTATCCAGGCAAAAAAATCAATAGTGATCGAAAGATAAATATAAGAGGGAAAAAAAAAAGAGCAAACCTGAACCAGGCAAGTCAAGATGACCTGGGGATGAAAACAGAGTTGTGGAAGGCGGTCTCCTCTCAAAAGACCAAATAAAAACAGTGATAAGTGCAAGACAAATCAGTGTAGAGGAGAAGTGTTTTCCTCTCATCCTATATGTGTTTCCACCCTTCATCTCTGTAGTTACACCATGGACACAGATTGCATGCTACTCAAAGCTAGTTAGCTTCTCTTTCAAAGCCAGCAATTCTGTTTGATTACTTACGGATTTTACCTGAAGGACGAGGAAACGAGTTAAAACACGGGTTCCTAGATCATTAAAGGTACAAACACTTACTTTCACCAAATCAAAACAAGAAAGGTAGAATTAGTAATGACAGCACCAATTCTAGTCCACAGTAATGATCATTTTCAAGCCGTTCAGAATTATACGCCTGGTCCGAGAGGTCTACTCGCTACTGAACATTTGAGATGACCAAACCTAGGAACTTTTGAAATGAAATTAAATGGAAAATGGAGCAACATTGCAAAGCTGACTATGAAACAGGAACATGAAAATATCCAAAAGCAGGAAAACACACTTTTGTAAAGATGCAAAGGCAGCAAAGCTGAATTACATTCAAAATCGTCTATAAAAGGAAATAAAAACAATAATGTCAACAGCTCTAAGAGAACAAGTAATAGCAGGTTAAGTAATACTTAAGTCACGGCAGCTTCTTTATACTACTATTCGAAAAACTCGTCTCTGAACACTAACTAGGGTAAGTTTCAGGGGTTCTACTTCCAATAATACACGCAGAGCTTTGTGAATTATAGTCGCAGAAATTGTGGGAAGAACGCGAAACCGTTGTACTAAGACCGAAATTGTCACATTCACCGCAAACACAAATCCAACTACGCAGAAACGAAACGAACATTACGACTGTATTGCGTAATATATAGAGCGACTCAGCAAGGAGCAAGAGAAAGGGAAAAACGCGAACAATCAAGAAATTTTACATAGGAATCAAATTGCAAAAATAGAAAACAGAAACAAAAGAGATAGATTATTGAAGAAATTATCGAATATAAATATCAAGAAACTGAAAAGGTAAAAGAAAATTAAATATGAAACCTGAGATGGATCTGCAACGAGAAAGAATCTGAAATTTCTTGACGGTGATGATAGCGACGACAAAGGAGAGAGATTGGGGAAGAATTTGATGGAGATTTCTCGGCGGTTCGGAGAGGCAACCGCACTGCGATTAGTGCGTTGCTGAGAAGAAGAATCTTTTTTTTTTACGAATGAAAAGATAAATTGAATTGCTAAATACTTGCGATTTTATGGAAACAATTTGGGGCTATGAACGTGGAGAAACGTCGCGTGTTCATTAATTAAGGATAGTTTTGTAGTTATTGGAGGAGTCATTTGACACTTTGACCAATTTGGGTCTTTCTTTTTCCAGAGCTGTTTGACTGGTCACATCACAAAGTCACATGAAGTGTTTGTTGCAGATTCTGGTCTAGCAAGAGGAAAGTGCTAGAAAATTTAGAGATTTTTTCTTAAATTATTTTGTTATTAATTCTTTTTCTACTGCTACCAAAAACTATTTTTGGGCAAATTTTGATACTGTACGATGAGAAACTAGGGCAGACTATTTTCTCGAGATCTTTCTTTCTTAAAGCATCTAAACGGATGAGATCTTCTACACAATGCATTGAAGAAGAAACAAGCTAAGGCGTCTCGTGATCAAGATATGTCAGCTTGTCAGCCACCAATTAACCTCACGAAGTCACGATAGATATGTCGAATCTGGACCTGATCAAAAAAACACAAGATATTAGCAATATCAGACAAGAAAAGATCAAGGTCCTACGAAGGTTTTCAAATGTGTTTAATAGAATTGATAATTGTCATGTTACCCCTTCAATTTCAATTCAATTCACATTGAGATCAGTGCCCTTAAAAGACCTTCTCTCAGTGCACATGTTTCGGCATGAAGGACCGATGTGGAGCCACATGGTCCAAAACCAAGAGAAACCGTCTCAGCATACTGATCTCTAATGATATATCCAAATGCAAAACTACCAGAATCACGTTTCGATCCATCAAAATTTAATTTTACGAATCCATTCATCGGTTTGGACCATTTTATATTTCGCGTTTTCCTTCTATTTTCCTTTTTCTTAATTTTTATATTATCTCTTTTTCTTTGAATTCATCCATTCTTTGATTTGAGAATGGATAAGAGGTTCGAAATTAGCACGTATTACATTATTGAAAATACATTGAAATCTTACAAACCAAGTATTTCACCCAAAAAGTGCGAGAATAATTAGTTCTTTGTTTTCAATTTTTTCACGGACAATTTGGAAAGATTTCATCATATTCAGATTAGAGTTGTAAATTTCATTGATGATTCTCTTAGTTTTATTTGATTTTATATTGTTTTTGAGAAAATAGCAATCAAAAAATAGATGGCGCGCTGATTCAAACGGGTGATTGCAAAGTGAGCATATCATGAGGACAGGGACTTTATGTTTTTTCAAATTTTCTTTAGTGAAAAGATCATTAATTGAAAGTTTTCAAAGGAAGTTTTTCACCTTAGGCATTACAACTAAGTCTCAGATCCAAGCAATCAGGTTTTCGTCATTTCTCTTAATCTTATTAAGAAGTTTCATGGCCGAACTTGTAGAGAAGGATCCATCAATAGACGGAGCCCAATAAAGTCGGTCTTGAATATAAGATTTTGGTAGTTGATATTCCATAATGGCAGTTAAGGTATTAGTTAGTAAAATATTTGTTAAATTATATTCAATTTTCTAAATATCCCATTTATTCTCACAAATGTAATTACACACCATCTCATTCTCATCAATGTTACTTCTATCATTGGTGTGTTTCCAAAAGTTAACCATCTTGTCATCGCCAATATTCCATCCAAAACCCAACTCAAATTCACACTTCATATGCATTAACTTTTTCTACTGCCACGAAGCGTTACTTTTAGGGCAATACTTCCATAAGGGGTTATTTTTGAGGTATTTTTCATTGACAATTTTAACCCAAATATTCTCAGGGTCATCGAGAATTTTTCAAAGGAGTTTCATTTAAAGGGCCTTATTCATATCTTCAACTTTTCTTATTCCAACACCCCCGAAAGATTTAGGTTTACAGATCTTATCACAACTAATGAGGGAATGGTAATTAGGACCCTTATTCCAAAAGAAATTCTTATTAATCTGGTCAAGTTCCTTATGGATATAAGCAGGGAGCATGAAACTTTGCATAATAAAGCTTGGTTTTGCATTTAGATTAACTTTGATGAGAAATGTTCTTCCTTCTTGAGATAAAGTAGAAGCTTTCCACTTCGTAAGTTGGCTTTTGGATTTCGTAATGACATCCTCAAACATTCTCTTAATTACCTTTCTCTTAATAGGGCACCCAAAATACTTTTCAATACAGTCAGTCGAGATGATTCCTAGCTCCGCATGTATAGATTCAATCCAGGTCAACACCACATTGGGAGAGGGTTGAAAGACCGATTTCTCAAAATTAATTTTTTATCTATAGATACGACAGAAGCCATTAAGTAACTCTAAAATTCCCCGAATGGCTCCTAGGGATGCTTTTGTAAAAATTATAATATCGTCAGCGAAGGAAAGGAACGGAATAACAGTTCCACCCCTCGAAATAGGAAAATCAATCAACTTTTTATTTAGATTTCTTTGTTTATGAATATTACGTGCCAGAACCTCAGCACCAAGATTAAATAACATAGGCGAAATGGGATCACCTTGACGGAGTCCTTTCTTTGGGAAGATCATTCACGTTGAATTATCATTTAAGAGTAGAGAGTAGAGAGTAGTAGTTATACATTCATTTATCCAATTAATGAATTTACTTTCAAAACCAAATTTTTCTAAAACTGCTAAGATAAAAGATCACTCCACTCTATCGTACGCTTTTTCCATATCTAATTTAATAGCAATATAGTCTTCCTTTTCTTTCTTGGACTTAAATCCATGAAACACTTCATAGGCAATGAGAATATTATTATGAATAGATTTTTTTGAGTAAATGCACTTTGTAGAGGATGAATTAATTTGTGTATAATGTTCTTGAGTCTATTAGCTAAATTTTTTGCAATTATCTTATAAATAGTTGAGCATAGACTAATAGGTCTATAGTCTACAATTCTGGTTGGATTATCACTTTAGGAATTAAAGTAATGAAGGTATGATTAATTTGCTTTAGGATTTTTTCAATTCTATATAAACTTTTAACAACGCAAATAACTGAAGGACCAACGATGCCCCAATACTTTTGAAAAAACCCAGCCGGCATACCATCGGAACCAGGAGATTTATCACTACCAATATTTAAGAGATCTTTCTTAATTTCATCATTAGTAAAAGGTTTTGCTAAACAATTCATCCGAAACGCGATAATTAGACATAAATCTATTATTATAATCTCTAATAAATTTAACAATTATGTCCTCTTTATTCCATATTCTACCATATGAGCTCGTTACCGAATTTATAAATTTTCTATTTCTTCTTCCTATAGTTTTTCTATGATGGAACTTAGTGTTCTTATCCCCCAGTTTCAGATACCTTGTTTTAGCTCTTTGGGTCCAATATCTCTGGTGAAAAATAATAATACACTCTCTTTTCTTTAGCAATCTATTCAATTTATCGTTGCATTGGACTGAATAATTACGTACATTTAAATTTTGTAACATTCCAATACTTTGGTCAATAATCCTCATTTGTTTATCAATATTACCAAACTTCTTTTTACTCCAAAATTTGATTTTACTCTTAACCAAGTTCAATTTTTTAACAAGGTTAAACATATTCGTTCCTTCATATTGGGTTCTCCAAGTTTGTTTAATGAGATGTTCACAATCAGCCCTTTCGGTCCACATTAATTCAAACCGGAACGGCTTGTTTTTGTAGTTAAAAATTATTTTAATGAGTTTTATAGATATCATACAATGATCAGAGGTTGTAAACGCATGATTCCAAACGTGAATTTGATTGTATGTATTAATAATATCAAAATGTGTTAAAACCCTATCAAGCTTTTCAAAGGTGTTATTTACCATAACTTATTCTTTGTCCTGCCCAAAAACTTATCATTTGTCCTACCCAAAAACTTTTTTTTTATTTTTACTAGTTTTGTAATTGATCTCTAAAGAAATCCCACAATAACAAAAAAAAAAGTCAAGTAAACAATAAATTGGGTATTAGGAAAGATAATCGCCAGATTTAGTTTCTCAATTAAAATAATTATTTTCATTCATTGTTTTTATTTTATTTTTATTTTTTTGACATTAAAAAAATGACTTAAGATACTCCTACTACGAGGGATGGAGGTGCTCTTATATAATAGCTTATTAGAGTTTGATCGGTTATATTCGAGTCCGTTCAATTATAGAAGTTCAAGGAAATGAAATTGGACAAAATTCTTCGATGTGAACGGGTCCTATGTCTATTTTTATTATTTACTTATTTTGTCGCTAAATGTATATAACTCTTCAAGTCTATCTTTCAATGTGAACTCTTGAAAAAAAAAATTTGTTATAAGGAGCTTCGGTGGACTTCGGCGCATCTAGTCACGCTTTTATTAATAGGAAAAGAGTTAAGCAATCATCATACTAGGATAGCCCGACCCCTTACATCAACTTTAATAATATCCACTACACCCTCGGGAGGGTCAAACAATACATGAAAACCAATGTTAAAACCGAAAGTGAATTTAGATAGGAAATCTGTAGCGTAGTTCGCTTCCCATAAAATATGACGAATTTGGATGTGTCAATCTCTTTGAAGGTAGCCGGCCTTGACATCTATGTACAAGGCTGGATATGGGGTGACAACGGGGAATGTTTTTGCTCAAAAGGTTAGCGTCTAGAAGCGAATCCGTTTCAAAAATCGCATTCCTAGCCCCTAACTCCCAGGCAATTTCGAGTCCGTGTAAAATACCTCATAATTCCGCCATGGGTACCGTACACGTACCGAACTTGTGCACAAAGCCCCGTTGCCAAACCCCATGAGCGTTTCTAACAATAACTGTTGCCGACGCAACCCATACTTCTTGACCGCTCCATCCGTATTTACCTTAACCCAATTCGTAGGGAGAGTTTCATGCTACCACGAGAACCATGTATTTCTATTTGTTCATGAGCGGTGAGACGTTATTTAAGAATGTGATAAAAGATGGTGCAATTAGATGAAGTCCGTAGATGTTTATAACAATTATCACCCTGGGAAGTTTGAAATTGGATAAAAGCTGATTTTGAGTATTATGATAATGGGAAACAAGACGCATTGGACTCTTTATGTGACAGTTCTATATACTAAATCAAACTTGAGGAATCCCTTATTTACATTTTGCCACAAATCGACTACAAATTTCCCTTGTCCTTCTTGCCATCTTTGGGTTTATGTCACTTGTATTTCATTTTGTTTTATACAAGTTGGAGACTTGTAAATTGGGATTTTGTTCTACCGCCATTTGGTTATAGGTTAAACGATCATTATAAAACGGGGAAAATCAATCTCCTGGTGATAAACCAAAATGAGAGACTACCACCATGAGATTGATTTTCCACTATTTTTTTTTCATATCTAGTACAAAATAAAAACATTGCAAGGGACGAGCCTCATTAACAAAAAATATTAAAATAAGTTAAAATTATTTATGATAAATAAAATTATACAATTCTTAATTTTAAAATTAAGTATAAATTTAATAGAGTAATGTTATTTGGACGGCCAAAAATCGCAAAGAACACGGCCAAATCGGGCTACACAAAACCCAAGTTGGGGCGCATGCAGAATGCACATGCGCACGGCCCATTAAGGGCATGCGCATTATGAGGCGCATAAGCCCGAGATTCCCCCCCACCATTTCTTATCTCTGCATGCGCTCGAGATTTTTTCCCCACATTTCTTATCTCCGCATGCGCCCGAGATTTATTTATTTTTTTGGAAAAAAACAGAAAAAAGGGTTCACGGCTTCAACCCTGAGACACATGCGGAGTCCGCATTGTCATGCAAATGGTAAAAAATGGTTCGCACGAATAGTAATCTCGTTCTAATAAAAACAATATCATAAATATATATAATATAACTTTAAAAATATAGAAAAAATATATTTCCTCAAAAGACTCTTTACATAAAATATAGTGTCATATTTATTAGATTTATTTGAATGCACTCTAACACTAAAAAATCATCAATTTCCGAGGCTGGCGTGTTGGGGTGGGGTGTGATTCATTAGACAATTTCTCAATCAAGGACAACCTCTAAGGCGTAAAAAACAATAAGAGGTCGAGAGGGGAGGCCGAGAGGCCGAGATGGATGGCCGGTAGGCCGAAGGGGTGGTCCGGTAGACCAAAAAAGGTGGCCAGTAGGCCGTGGTGTGTTGGTAATGTATTAGCTTCATTATATTATTAATTAATGGTGAGCTTATAACTCATCAATCATCATTCTTTTTTTTTTTTTGGGAATCTATCAGATTTATTTGAATACATACGATAATCTATATACCTATACTAAAACAGCCGTCACTTGTGCTAACGTGGCGGCCTCACAATTTTTTGGGAGATTAATTTTTTTTTAAAAAAATAATAATTAAGCCAATAAATCTTATTAACTTAACCAAAATTCTAAATATATATTTTTTCAACGGACGTTCAATATCGTTACTCTCAAATCTACAAAGATTTCTTTTGATTTTGTTAATAATATTGAACATGAATTAAAAATAATTAGATCAGTCTTCTCCTATAAGATTATCATCTGATATGATTCTAATAAATCTTCTCCAACAAGCCTATCTAGAATCTTTTCCAACAAGCCTAATTTTATCTTCTTTTTACGCTATATATATCAAACAATAATCTATCATCCCTTTATCAATTTTCGTATTCTGCTTCAATTACTGTTCTTTACCAAAGGTAATCTTCCAATTATAAATTTTTCGACTTATGTTTTGGTTTAATACCATGTTTCCCTTTGTTTGATTACCGCTTTACAGGATTTCCAAACAATTTTATATCCTCCTCTTCGTTTTTAACACCGATTACTTGAGTTTTCTGATTTTTTGTCTTACCATTTGTATATCCTCTTCTTCATTTTGTTACGCCATGTTCAAAGCCTATGTTTTCAAACATTATTTGTTTTACTCCTCTCCTCTCTTGGTACTCAATCGATGCAAATGTTGCTTCATTCCCTGTCTTCATTTTTACTTCCCCATCTTACTCAGTTATTTAGTTTATTTTTTTCTTTTCAAAACTCTCATAATTGCTCCTATTTTTTGTTATATGACTGATTTTAATTGATTTGGTTTAGAACATTTTCGGTTGTTATTTAGGCATCTTTTTTATTCGTACCAATATAGTTTCAGATTTAAAATTAATCACCATTGTAACTCCTGATTTCAATGTTTTTGTCATTCCATAGTTTTTTGTTAAAGATTCTAAAATATTTTTTAGCTTAGGTTTTACAAATATAGTTGATTTTTCATTTGTTAACAGTTTTTTTTTAAATTTTGTTTGACGTGAAAATTGAGATCAATAATCTGTTTACAAAGGTGAAAATCCTTTTTTTAATTCGTTTTTTTGATCCTATTTCAAATTTTTGATAAGAAAACTCCTTCTTTGATTGATTTTTGTAGCTTCTGCTTTTATTGGTACTTATATTTCGTGTTTTTTTTTTGTGTAAAATGTCTTGATTTTTATTTTATCGACACAATCTGATTACAAATTCGAAAATTTTATTTTATGAATATCTTTGATTTTTCAATTATCAACAAAAAATCGTGATTCAATCGGTTTACAAAGCTGTTTTTTATATGATTAATCTTTTTTTTCCCTAAATTTTAAAAAGTGATAGCACATTTTATATTTTTTTATTACGAATTTCTGTTTTTTTTAATTACGAACAAAAGATCTATTTTTTTTGTATTACGTATCTGTTCATATTACTAATTTAAAAATAATAATTTTTTTAAAAAAAACTTCTTTCTTCTTTTTTTCTTCTTCTAAGCATTCGTATTTTATTGAGTAAAATCTTTGTTTGGCTTTTAAATTCGTATCAAAAATCTTTCACAATGTTTTCTTTTTCAACCTAATTTTGAAGTGGTAGGTATTTAAACTTTTATCAAATCGTTTAACATTTATATGTACTTAAAAAATAACAACGAGATTTATATTTTGATTTCCACAAGAATTTTAAAACAACATGTATCTAAATACCATAATTATTTTTTTTAAAAAAACAACCGTTTAGATTTCAATAATCCGAACTTTTGGTCAGCAAATTGTTTTCGATTTCAACAAATCATTTAAAATATTTCTTTATTTTCTTTATTATTATTTTCACCCTAATGGATAATATTTACTCATACGAAGATTCTTGCCGAGTAAGCTTCCTACCTACTACATAATTTTAACACATATATTTGTTGTTATACTAAAAACCCAAACATATCTTACTCAAGAAACTTCATATTTGTACATCTATAAATGTTGTTTACGTCATATCAAATATCACCGATCTTCAAATTTGAGATTGGTATTGATCTCATGTTTTTTTCCGTGTAGTTATATTTTAATTATGCATTATATTTCCCTTCTTCCTTCATTATTTCGTAGTTTATATTTTTTTGCCTATAAAATGCAGCTCCGTTATGAGTATTAACATAATTTTGTTTGATGCGTTAACAGAAACAAAAAGATCAGGTCGCATTGATGAGAAGGAAGTGGTGGCAAAGAAATGGACATAAACAACAATGTGAAGATACTCTCTAAGTTTAACATTTGGTGTTAGCTTCGATGATTGCAATTCAAATATTTTCTTATTTTAGTTTTAATTTTTAGTCAAACTTATATTCGGTTGGTTCTTTAAGTTTAACATTTGGTGTTAGATACTCTCTAAACTTTGATTAATAATTTATGTTAGATTTAAAGTAAATCATAGTGAAGTAGGTTCAATTACCTCCGAAGATCTTATGGAGGTGCCTCTCCACTTTGAAAACTTGTCATTATACGGTAGTTTATAGAATCTCATTTAACTTTTGGTTCATTTTTGTATTAAGAAGAAAGTGGAGGTGGAGTATGTACTAGAGATTAGAGAAGACAAATATTGTGGATGAGCTGTTAGAGGAGTTTAAGAAGTTTTTGAAGAAATTTCATTTTCATGATCGTAAACTCAGAGATAAATGTTACATTCTTGGATCATGTGATTATATGAAGTTATTTCTAATGTATTGCTATGTTTATAATGTTGTCTTTGTGTTTTTTTTACAAGACAATGACAAAAAAGAGGAGGTTGGAGACGATGCAACAAAGGAGAAGGTTGACTCATATTCTGATGATGAAAATGGGATTATCGGCAAAAAAAAATGAAGGTTTTATACACACAAGACGTATTTATGTTATGGACCATCTATTTTGAACATGAAATTCATGAACTTCTTGCTGCTACGGGTTTCACTAGAGGTGCATTCCCCTTCACATAAGGAAACTGTCATTGACATGATGTGTGGAGCTAATCAAATCAGTTATGTAGGGAGTTGAATGTTTTTATGGAACAAACATAGAGTTGCATGGAAAAAGGTCATTGTCCCCAAAGGTGAAGGTGGCCTTGAACTCTCTGACTCAGAAACATGGAACTGTGCAACAATGTTCAAGCACTACTGGAATTGGATAGAGAAGCTAAAAGACGTGACTCGCCACTGATCAAATGCATCCTAAACGTCAGGATAAGGTGTTTAGCAAATTTAAATCAACCTCTATTGGACTTAACACAGTTACCACAATGACCCTCCAAGACAAGTTGTGAAATTACAACGGAATCTCATCCTCGCCTCTTTTTTCAATGCTCATACTCCAATTCTATTTGGAATAAAGGAATGGGAGAGTATGCATCTAACTATGTCGACCATCAAATTAATGGTAGGTGTGGATATTTAAGTGGACAACTGAATGGGCCATGCTACATATTTTGCTATAGTTTATGGATACCATCTTTAATAAATATGAATAAAATGTGTCATTTCATTCATATATATTAATCTTAGGATTTTTCTCTCTCTTTACTTTAGTGTTTTCAGGGTCGGGCTTGTATGTTTCTCGTAATCATACGATATTAAATACTTGAAATTCTTCCGATAATTTTTATCCATGTAAAAATCCATTTGAACTTATACTCCTCTGAACAAAAACTGTTACACATAAAATATGACAAATAAATTCATCAAATATTTTTTAAATTATTATTTAAGTTTGTTAACTTAATCGTCATATTATCGCTAAAATATGTTATCCATATATATCTATATATCTATACTAAAAGAGTCGTCACTAAAGTTGACGTGGCGGCCTCTGATTTTTTCTTAAGATACTTTTTTTTTAAAAACATCTAATTAAGCCAATAAATCTTATTTACTAAACAAAAATTATAAATTATAAAATATAAAAGATTTTCTATTTCTAAAAGTTATTTTAGATGGTTGACTTTTATTATGGTTAATTTTGTTTTCAGAAACTCAATCAAGAAACAAATTTAGATTTGATAAACCAATTAGTACGAATGTTCCATATATCCAAAATAAATTATTTACCAAAAATTCAAGATTTTAGGAGTAAGTAAAGTAAGGTTAACGATTACAAGATTTATATTTTAATTAAAATATACTAAAACAATCTTCTTTTTTATGTAAAAAAAACATTATTCTTTTGATTCTTATCAGTTAAATTTTATCAACAACCTGTTTTTTTTTTAAATTCAAATTGATGCCCAGATTGCCACAGTGTTAGTGTACTTTATTAACAATATGTTGGTCTTAAAATTACGCTTTTTTCACCAAGTTCATGCAAACAAGGAAGTCCATCACCTCAAAAAGGGCTTGAACGTTGAGAGTGAGCTTCTATAGAAGTTGGCTACAACGGTAGAACTATGAATATGCCTACTTTTAAACAAATTGCAACAAATATTTGACAATATTATTAATAACCTAAGTTGTGTATGGGTTTAATTAGGATCACAAAATTGTGTGTTGTATAATGATTGAATTAAAACTGAGAATAGTAAAAACACTTTTATTCTTGATCAAATATCTTTAATAAACATGTCAATCGATAAATATCACTAATATATAATTTGAATTTCATAAGTCATTAGCTCGCAAATGTTCGGCTATTGACATATCACTTAAAAAACATCCAACAAATAACATAATTAGATAATTATTAATAAATATGCACAAGGTGTGAGATATAATTTGAGTTTATAAGTCATTTGTCTAATGAGCTGTTTTATAAATCTCAATTTTGTCATAACATGGAGTTGGGATTGCAAATGATTTATGAATCAATTATAAATTTATATTAAATTAATTATATTCGTAAGTTATATCTTATCTATATAATAAATAGACGAAAATTTTAAATATTTTATTAACAAATATCCGTGCAGGGCACGGGATATAAACTAGTCTTCTTTTATGAAACAAACTAGTGTAGTTCCCGTGCCAAGGCACGGGTATAATTTTAAATTTAATGAATAATTTTTTTTAAAAAAATGAAAAATCATAAAGTCTTAATTAATTAACTCAAAGAGAAGTGTAAACTTTAAAAAATGTAACACTATTATAATTGTTGATTTAGTTATTATTTTCTAATTAATATAGTAACTATATATTTGCATGTTTATCTAATAATCTTATAAATAAAAGTAAATACTAATTTTTAAAAATAATAAATAAGAATATCTAAAAATCATGTTTTTTTTTAGAATCTCAAAAATATGTTGAAGATTGTGATAAGTATATAAATGAAAACAATATATTTTTGAGGAAGGACCGCACGAAAGTAAGTCTATAGATTTATGAAAATATCTGTGACTAAATCACGGGATAATCGTTAAAAGGCCGGTCATCATTTGAAACAAGCCGGTCCCGCTTACGCCTTGACTACTCTCCGGAATTAAGGGTAGTCATCGCTCTCCCTATTTCAGTTTTGACGCCCACTCCGTTGAATTGAATTGATTGATCCCTCACTCTCTCTCCTTCTCCGCCTATCTCTCGCAACGAGCCTGCCGTCAGTATCCCCTTCTCTCCATTAATTTTCATCTCTCCCCTCCAAATTGCTAGATTCACGAAATCACCACCAAGCTGAATCCTATTGCTGCTTCTCCGATTTTGTTTTCGTTCCAACACACTTGATTTTTCGCCTTCGTTCCGTTGACTGGATGTTTGCGTAAAACAGGTGGCGCCGTCTCCCTTCGCCCCCCGGATCTGGATTTGAAGATCCGGTATCAACCTCTTTCTTATTCTCCTTGTAATTCGTACCATTCATCTTTGACCGCTTTTTTTATTCATTACGTGTATGTTCATTTGATGATTGATTTGAGATATGTGTATTGCTTTTCCGTTGCCGGTTTATCGATATCGAATGAAGTGTTGAGATCTAACGAGTTTTCCCGGTTTATCACTTGCGAAAATGCTCGAGATGTTTTTCAGTTGTGAGCGTTTTCGTTCTATTTCGGTGTTTGCACGGCGTATTATTGCTTTAATTTGAGCAGATTCAGATATGGAATTGTCGCTTTCATGTTCAAATAGTTCGGATTAGTTTTGACTCTCGTTGCTTTCTTGTTTGGGGTCTTGATTGCCAAATTTGTCGTTGTTCCCTTTTACCTACCTAGAAACGCAATATCAGCTCAGCTTCTACATATTTCCCCTCATATTGGCATTCTCTAGGTGATCAATATCCACTATATTGTTCGTTGGTCGACTCAATTGGCATGAAGTAATTTGGTTATCTGCTACAAACTTAAAAGTCACAAATCACAATACATGCCATGACGATTCACTGTATTATGATGTATTTAAAACAGTGTGTATTTAAGGTGAGGTTTTGATATTGGCCTTCTTTGTGATGTAGGAGTTAGTAGCTTTGCAGCTGAACAGTATATTCAAGAGATGGCGTTGGGAAAGTATGCTAGAGTTGACGGAAGGAAATCATCCAGTTTATGTTCAACGGTATCCATTGCCGTTTTTGTGGCCCTTTGCCTCGTAGGGCTATGGATGTTGACATCATCATCAGTCAGTCCGATGCAAAATGTGGATTTTCCCGCGGAGAAGCAAAAGGGTGATGTAAAAGACTCAGTGGAGTTTACCGGAGATAAGACCAAGCAATTTGATGATACACATGGTGACCCGCCTGAAGAAAAGGAGGAGAAAGTAGAGGAGAAGCCACGAGATGAAGGAAATTTGGAGGATACAGCCAAAAACACAACAAAAGATTCAGAATTTAGAAAGGAGGATCAATCTGATGATACAAAGACGGATTTTGATGGGAGCAATCCAGAAGCTCCAAAAGCATCTGAAGAGAGTGATTCAGAATCCAAGTCACAATCTACAAAGACAGAGAAGTCTGAGGAGAGTACAAGTGAAATGAAGGAGGAAGATAATGTAGAAGAGAAAGTACATGAGGATCAAAGTGAAGTGTCAGATGAAAGCTCTGGGAAGGAGGACGGTAAATCAAAGGATCAGGATTCATCAAAAGAGGTACTCCCTTCTGGGGCTCAGTCAGAGATCTTAAGCGAGACAACCACACAGAATGGATCTTTCTCAACTCAGGCAGCTGAGTCAAAGAATGAAAAGGAAGCTCAAACATCTATTGAACAAAAGCAGGATGTCTACAGATTTAAAAGTTGCAATACAATTGCAGGACCTGATTTCATTCCTTGCCTTGACAACATGGATGCAATTAGACACCTCAGGACTACTAAGCATTATGAACATCGGGAGAGGCATTGTCCTGCAGAACCACCCACCTGTCTTGTTCCTCTTCCTGATGGGTACAGACGTTCCATCGAGTGGCCAAGGAGCAGAGAAAAGGTAGGATTATTACGTGGGAAACGATGAATTCATTTGCTTTTGCACATTTTTGTTAGTAAGGCTTATTGGCATTTGCATCTGCAGATTTGGTACAATAATGTTCCTCGCACCAAGCTTGCACAAATAAAAGGACATCAGAATTGGGTCAAAATGAGTGGTGACTATCTTATTTTCCCTGGTGGTGGAACCCAGTTTAAGCGCGGTGCTCTTCATTACATTGAATTCATAGAGAGTGTGAGGCTTCTACTTATATCACTCTTCGAAAGTGTTCTACCTTTTCTCAAGTTTTAAACGTCATAATTACTGATTTAAGTGATTTTAGCATGGTGTCCTGAACTGCGGTGAAAAAATCTTTCTATCCTCACATCCAGACTTCCTTCTCTGATTGGTACTCACTGGTTGGTTATAATGCTATGATGAAGGGTTTTGCTAGAATTAGTTGATCTACTCATTGATCTATGTGGTTTTTTATTACAATCACAGATTGCCCGTGCAAAAGGCATAGAATTTGCATGGGGAAAGAGTCCTCGTGTTGTGCTGGATGTTGGATGTGGAGTTGCCAGTTTTGGAGGTTTTCTCTTTGACAAGGATGTGCTAACCATGTCATTTGCCCCAAAAGATGAACATGAAGCACAAGTGCAGTTTGCTCTCGAACGTGGCATTCCTGCTGTATCAGCTGTTATGGGCACAGTTAGACTCCCTTTTCCTGGCATAGTATTTGATGTTGTCCATTGTGCTCGATGTAGAGTTCCATGGCATATAGAAGGTAATCATCATGCGACCCTTTAAAATTGTTGTTTGGTGCATGTGGGTTATGAGAGGAATCTATTAATATATGCATATGACAGGTGGAAAGCTTCTTTTGGAGCTGAATCGTGTGCTTCGGCCTGGTGGTTTCTTTGTGTGGTCTGCTACCCCAGTTTATCAGAAGGCAGATGAAGATAAAAAAATATGGACAGGTATTTGCATGCCTGCTATGTCATTGTTTAATTTATTATTAGGCTACCATTACATTCTAATTTTTTCTCTATATCTACAGCCATGTCCCAGCTTACAAAATCGATGTGCTGGGAACTTGTTGCAAAGGAAAGGGATCAACTAAATAAAATAGGCGTTGCAATATATAGGAAGCCATCCACTAACGAGTGCTATGAGAAGAGGTCAGAAAGTGGCCCAACAATGTGCCCTCAATCTGATGATCCTGATGCAGCCTGGTACTCCTTCCTTTCTTTACTAGCTTTTTTTATACAATAACCTACTATATTGTCATCCAATTTCCAGTCTGATCAGCCATAACGCTGTGAATACTGCTTTAAGTAGATATTGTTATCCAATTTCCAGTCTGACCAGCCATAACGTTGTGAATACTTCTTTAGTAGTAGATCTTTTGTGGAGGTTGTCTCGACAATAGTTCATAATGTGAGTTTTGACTTCCTCCTTAAGGATGAGAAGGAAATAATTCAGTTGAGGATCTGGATTTGAATTGTGTAATGCAATACATGGTGTGGAAATGACAATGTATGTTTCTGAACTTATCCTTTACATGGACTCGAACCTCGAATCTAGTCTAAGACCTCATAGTTTATTAGGCTGTCTTGCTTTCTGCAATTTTATATCAAAGAGAAACAACATGAGCACAGAGAGGATTAAGCATTTAAACGTTGAAGACACCTCATAAAATCTTTTCTTTGTGTAACAACGTAAAACATTTCTTTTTTGCTCCATATTGCAGGAATGTTCCACTGAAAGCGTGCATGCACAAAGTGCCCGAGGGTGATTCAAAACGCGGATCTCAGTTGCCAGAGAAATGGCCAGCCAGGGTTGAGAAACCACCATACTGGTTAAATAGCTCCCAAGGTGGAGTATACGGGAAGGCTGCACCCGAAGATTTCACATCTGACAACGAGCACTGGAAGCGTGTGGTCAGCCAGTCATACCTGTCAGGAATGGGAATCGACTGGTCTAGAGTCAGAAATGTAATGGACATGAGAGCCATCTATGGAGGGTAAGCAATCTGATTTTCTCATCATTAAACTTATTATCTAATGTTTATTATTTGATATGTATGTGAATGCCTGCAGATTTGCTGCAGCTTTGAGAGAAAAGAATGTGTGGGTCATGAACGTGGTTTCCGTAGACTCTCCTGATACACTTCCAATCATATTCGAGCGCGGTCTTTTTGGAATATACCACGACTGGTGTGAATCATTCAATACCTACCCAAGATCATACGATCTTCTCCACGCCGATCATCTCTTCTCCAGGATAAAAAAGAAGTATATCATAATCAGTTTTCTTTTACCATACTGTAAATTTCTGATGACTTGATTACTTAAATGGCTTTCGTGTGCAACAGGTGCAGCTTCCTTGGTCTAGTGGCTGAGGTTGATCGGATCCTGAGACCAGAAGGAAAGATAATCGTCCGGGATACTGTTGAGACAATAACAGAGCTGGAGAGCACATTTAGATCCATGAAATGGGAGATCCGGATGACCTTCTCCGAGGAGGAAGAAGGATTGTTGTATGCACAAAAGACAATGTGGCGACCCAGTGAATCCGAGACCTTGCAATATGCCATTTGAGCTGAGTTTTTTTCTAACTCATTCTTCTTTTTTGTCCGTCCTAATCGTAATGGTTCAGTCTTGGGCTTGGGCGCTCGGTGAACATAACATCACGTCTTTCTGATATAACCTTATTTAGAGTAGTAATTAGTAGTATATATATAAGTAGAAGCTTTGAGCTTTCTTGTTTTCTAGTACATATATATATATATATATATATATATATGTATAAGTTAGACTAGTATTATTCGCCCAGTGATCTTGTTGCTGATGCTATTTATCGTTGCCCAGTCCAGGGACATGCTGTGCCCTAACATTTTGATCGGTATCAATTTTAGTAATTCACGAATCGTATTAAAACAAATCTATTTATTTCAGTATTCAATGGATTTATTTCATTTCGTTTGCATCTCAATTTTATTCATAGAAAAAAAATAAAAGTACTCTTCTGTACAACTGAATTTTATTGAGTCATTTCTACCAAAATTTGGCGTCTCTCCTGAGTCTACGAACACGGCACATCTCAAGGATCCATATTGCCTCCTTGTGGCTCATACTCAATGGCGTGTCACTGAGTCGTATAAGTCTATTATTCCTATTAAAGGACTTGTCAGTCACGTTTTTCGAAATCTTAATTTATTTTTTTATATCAAAAATATAATATAATGGATTATAAATCTGTAATTAACAGAAAAATTTTACGTATCTTTTTAAGATCTTTCCTTTCCCTGTAGGATTTCCCCCTATATAACCCGATATTCTCACGTTCCATCACCCAAAATCATCATCTTACTTTACACATAAGAACTCATTTACTTCTTTATCTTCTCTTCGATTGTTGTGATTCAATATTTTATTTGTTGAATTTTGTTCATTTTGATTTAGATATACGATTGTCAATTACGAATGAATTTTGTTCATTTTGATTTAGATATACGATTGTCAATTATGAATCGTGAGTTACTTTTAAGCTCCGGTGAAATGAGAGGGTAGGCCTCTTACTTATATTAAATAAAAGGGCTAATTGATAATATGAAATTACTCAAGCCAAGTGTTTTATTAAAAGCCCGCACCCGGATCCTATGCATAAGCCCGCGCCAAGGCCCAATACACAATATTAATAAATCTTTATTGAGTTTCAAACTCTGATGAGAGACCCTTTCACCTTCGTACTAATTAGACTAGTTGAACTTGAGCATTCTATTATTGTTTTTTGTAATGTTGTACTTAAAACTGAATGTTAATACACAATTTCAAATAGAAAACACTATCGTCGTTTGCAAAAGTATGTCGTTTACACAAGGTCAGGTTATACAAGTCTAAGCTTCAAATACACACTTTCGTCGCCCGTCTTTTACACAAGGTCAAAATTACACAAGTCTAAGCTCAATCGAGTTACACAAACCCATTCGAAATACACAAGTTCAAGCACAATCGAGATACACAAGTTCAAGCACAATCGAGTTACACAAGCTTGAGCCCACTTAGAATTAAGCTTATGAAGAAGAAAATTACAAAGTGCTAACATAATTAAGATACAAATTTTCTTCTAATGAGAATACTAACACCAATAAATCACTAACTACATAAGAAACTGGTTGACAGAGGTTAACTGCAAGCATTAAAAAAATATAGCACAAGCATTCTAGCATGAATCTGAGATTAGATGCTTCTCCCTAAATGAGAAGATCCTTTCTGCATGATCATCATTACATCATGTATAACTAAATATATTTTATGTATCTTGAAATGGTAAATTAGTTTTTGAAACAACATTTTATGGTAAAATTTATCCATGTATCTTCTTCACTGTCATCTTCACAACCAATTTCTTCGTCATATTGATTGTAATTATAATGATATTGATCTACTTTAGAAAAAACGAATGGATGATGTAAATGGACAATATTACATACTTATTAGTAATGTGCATCCGTAATTAATTAACCATGATGAGGTGCATTTGTGTTGCCGGAATATGAGGATGACCCACCAATAGTTAGTTTGATCAACTATTGATGAAACCGGGAAATGATATCTTGTGTAGTTTAACACTCGTCGTATTACGAAGTCGTGAACAACCGACGATGCCATTACGTATGGACGATTGTGAAACGATTGTACTCGATGTACAACATACATGCATCGTTATTACAAAACTAAAAGAAAAACGTGAAAACCATAAAATAAAATCCTTACTGTTACTGATCTGTGACAAATGTAAACCTTCACCATAATTCATACTTTGACTTGGTTGGGAACTTTGGCCTGGAATTTATTTTTAATTAAAATATTGTAATTCTAAGAAACATACATACACAAAAAAATTAAAGATGAAAGTGATCAATAAACTATTTGTAAAAAATAATTGGGATAACTAATAACGTTTTATATTTATTATGTATGAATCGAATTATTGATAATTTTTTTTTACTTTTAAGAAATCAAGCTTAAATTACGGTACCACATAAATATTTTTGTAACTTTTTCAATGTATCATGATCTTTTTAAATTTTTGTAGGTATAGTATTAGTTGGTTAAACATGTATCATTAATGCGATTGATACATAATAAATATAAACTTTTATTAGTTACTCCAATTATTTTTCAAACATATCTTATTTGAAATCTATCCTGGACATATATTATGCCACATATTATTGTGAATATTTTTATACACAACCTGTGTTTTTCATTTATATGGAACCTATTATTTAAAAACACTAAATATTTCATACATCATTTCTTAAATATATACAAAATATAAGTTTATAATAATAATACTTATTAATTTTTAAATATGTAATTATTGTTAACGTTTAAATATAAATTTAATATAAAAAAAATTCCCGTATAAGACACGGATAATACACTAGTTTAGGGTGCGTAGGAGCTACATTTTACACTTTTGAAGTATTTCAAGTATACAACCTTATCCTCGCCTTGATATGTTCTCGGCACAATCCTTGCACGTCTAACAGACCAATAAAAACATGTGAGAAATCTAACCATTGATTAGTTACTTCAAAAAACTCATAGTATGGTTGAAAAAAGCATAACTACAAGCAAGATTGATATCAATAATACTTGGGCTTTTGACACTCTCTGTGATGGTTGTCTGTATTTTGCTTCAACTACTTTACATGAGATGCTGTCCCTTATGTGTCTCTTGTCATGCTAGTTATTCAAGCCTTCGGATACGCCCTTCCACTCATCACAAGCATAGAGTCACTTTTCAAAAGGAAAAACACTGTCACCCGTCAACTGGATCATGCAATTGCATTTCTGCGGACTCTAAGGCTCTTTCAGAAGCTTCTGGTTTTAGCCAGCTTCATCTGCATTCACTTTGTTCACACTTCTAATGCACCTATACAATGGATGGTTCTACTCAATACTCAAAAAAAGGAAACCAATTAGCAGAACAGTAGGCATACATACAACAGTGGCGAAGTGAAGAGGAAGAGAAAAGAGGTGAATCGCTTCTTGAGGGTAAACCTCTGATTTTTATTTTTGATCTTGGGTGCTAACTGCCAAGTCTCTGATTTTTTAATATAGGAAAATTCATTAATAACTCATTATGAGAGACTATTGCAGGAAACTAAAAACAGTAATCCAAGTCCAAGCATACCGAATCAGCTAAATGTTTTGAGTAGCTCGGTATTGAAATGGGAACTCCATCAAAGCAGCAAGCGCAAACGCTGCTTCTTTTTTGGATTTTCCAAACTGCAATTGACATGACAGTAGCTCGGTATTGAATCTTGAATCTGAACATTTCCATAACAAGAGTACAAAAATAACATCAGCTTATTATTGATTTTCAGAGTACAAAAATAAGATTTTCAGACTACAAAAATGACATCAGCTTCTTGGGTCTTAAACTTTTTTGAAGGTTCATGCCTTGTGCTTTCTCAGGTTTTAAACTTTTTTTCCCCCACTTCCTTTCCCAGTATTCTTACCAACGTGTTTGTTTCAGACTATGGCAGTATGAATGACATTTGATAAATGACTTGAGGATAGAAGCTTCTAGGTCTCATGCATGTCTCTATCTTACTTGGTCCGGAGTTTGGGTTGATCGTGAGTAGTTTGTGAGAGAATATTTAAATGGCAGTTCATGCAATTGTCGGTCTTCGGGAGTACAGCTTCTTCGATCTAGGAAAACATAGATGTAGAAATTTATCAGTCATATATGTTAAAACAATTGTTATAGCATGTGAATTGGACTTATCTCTTATGCAAATTAATTTTGAGTATAATTCTATTCCACTTGGCTGATCTAGTTGTTTGTGATATGCTCTGTCAATTAGTCTATTTTTATTCTTATACTTTTTTGTATCTTTGAAGCCTATCAAACTTGAGTTTGAGAAGGTATATTTTCCTTACCTCTTTATAAGCAAGAAGAGATATGCCGGACTCTATTGGACAAACCCAGACAAGCATGACAAAAATGGATACTAAAGGTGTATTTTCCTTACCTCCATTGTGTCCATTTACAGCGAGTTGCTGCTACTGCTCCCACTGTTGGTGATAGAGTACCCTATGTTATTGCCAAAGGTGCTAAGGTTGTCTACTGATTCTTGACCTTATAATTCATTACATTAGTACTCTAGCACTTTGGCTGATATCTGAATGATCAACAGGCATATGAGAGGTCAGAGGATCCCATCTATGTTGGAAAATAACATACCAATAGATGCACAATATTACCTTGAAAATCAGATCAGTAAAGTAAGTATCCTATCCACCCTGATTATGATTGCACTTATAATTCAGTACATTAGTACTCTAGCTCTTTGGCTAATATCTGAATGATCAACAGACATACATCATTTGTGTTATAGCCACTTTTGAGGATTTTTGAGCCAATCATGAAAAATGCGAGCAAGAAATTACTAACTGAAAGTCACACGCAAGCTATTTCAATCTCTACTCCTTCAGAGCATTAATCAGGTGTTGCATTGGTTGCAGAGCATTAATCAGGTGTTGATCTAGCATATTTTGTCTCTGGATTGCTTATTGTCCAGATTCTGTTGATCATGAACAGCTGCCAATTTTTTTTAGTTGCTTCTTTTATGCCATTTTCTGTAAATTGCTTAGTTTTGTTTAGATACATCTATTCTGGCCTAAATGGTTTGATATCCTATTACTACTATTTCAGGGGCAATGATCAACTTCTTTGTGAACACTGTAAAGGAAGAGAAGCTGAACTCTACTGCAAGTCAATTGCTAAGGGTAAGATTTTGTAATCTCAAATTCTAAAATAAGGAATTTATCTGAAGCACTAAATAAGTAAGGTTGAGTTTCGGTGGCTCATCTGGAGATACTTTTTGGAAAGCTATAGACACAGTGCCAGGAGTGCCCTAACCCATTTTGTAAATCAGATATTATGGAATGGCTTCTTTGAAGATGTCCTTTGACATTATCTGTATCTCTGTCAGGTAGGTTATATATGGTGATACAGATTCAGTTATGGTGCAATTCGGGGTATCAACAGTAGAAGAAGCAATGGAATTGGGAAGGGAAGCTGCATTCACAAAAGTAATTCCCTATTCTACATGCTAGTACTACTAATGCAGTTGTTGGTCTTTGGGAGTACAACTTCTTTGGTCTAGGAAAACATAAATGTATAAATCTTCAGTCATATATGTTGAAATAATTGTTGAAGCATGTGAATTGGACTCATCTCTTAAGCAAATTAATATTAAGTAGTTGTTTGTGATATGCTTTGTCAGTTAGTCTATTTTTATTCTTATATTTTTATTTATTTTTATCTGAAGCCTATCAAACTTGAGTTTGAGAAGGTATATTTTCCTTACCTCCTTATAAGCAAGAAGAGATATGCTGGACTCTATTGGACAAACCCAGACAAGCATGACAAAATGGATACTAAAGGTGGAACACTCTCACTGCATATATTTCTGCTATAGTCTTTTCCTATTTTCCCTCCTATTTGTTTAATATGGTGTCTCAATCTGTTTCTTTACAGGCATTGAAACAGTCCGAAGGGACAACTGCCTTTTGGTCAAGAACTTTATCACCGAATGCCTTCACAAGATTCTTATCGATAGAGATGTCCCTAGTGCCATTCAATACGTGAAGAATACCATATCAGATCTACTCATGAACCACTTGGATTTGTCTCTTTTAGTCATCACGAAGGTTGGATCTTCCATGTTCTCTTTGATATTATCTCGAACATGGCTCTTGGTGGGGCTTAATTTCATTAAAAAAAGAAGATGTTCTTATGCTGACAGATATGTTTATCAGGGATTGACTAAAACTGGAGAAAATTATGAAGTCAAGGCAAGGCAGCCCACGTTGAATTGGCTGAACGAATATACAGTAATGTATTGACAAATATAGTCTACATTAAATTTCTCTCTTGGGTTATTGGTTTTCTAGTATGTGCTCATATATTTGCTTCTGAGTATGAAGTACAAGATAAAATCTGATTATTCCATTGTGTCCATTTACAGCGAGATGCTGCTACTGCTCCCACTGTTGGTGATAGAGTACCCTATGTTATTGTTAAAGCTGCCAAAGGTGCTAAGGTTGTCTACTGATTCTTGACCTTATAATTCAGTACACTAGTACTTTAGCATGTTGGCTGATATCTGAATGATCAACAGGCATACGAGAAGTCAGAGGATCCCATCTCTGTTTTGGAAAATAACATACCAATAGATGCACAATATTACCTTGAAAATCAGATCAGTAAAGTAAGTTTCCTATCCACCCTCATTATGATTGACACATATTATTTGTGTTATAGCCACTTTTGAGGATTTTTGAGCCAATCATGAAAAATGCAAGCAAGGAATTACTAAACTGGAAGTCACACGCGAGCTATTTCAACATCTACTCCTTCAGCTGGTGGCATCATGAAATTTGCAAAGAAACAGCTTAGTTGCATTGGTTGCAGAGCATTAATCAGGTATTGAGCCAGCATATTTTGTCTTTGGATTGCTTTGTCCAGATTCTGTTGATCATGAACAGCTGCCAATCCGCTTACTTGCTTCTCTTATGCCATTTTCTGTAAATTGCTTGATTTTTGTTTGGATACATCTATTCTGGCCTAAGTGGTTTGATATCCTATTACTACTAAATCAGGGGCAATGATCAACTTCTTTGTGAACACTGTAAAGGAAGAGAAGCTGAACTCTACTGCAAGTCAATTGCTAAGGGTAAGATTTTGTAATCTCAAATTCTAAAATAAGGAATTTATCTGTAGCACTAAATAAGTAAGGTTGAGTTTCAGTGGCTCATCTGGAGACACTTTTTGGGAAGCTATGGACACAGTGCCAGGAGTACCCTAACCCCTATGATGAATATAATAACCAAATCCTCATCAAGCACAATAAATTAATACGAGCAAATTCTCATCATTCTCTTCTTCAAACCATCAACCATACAGAAATGAAAATGAACAGTACCCTGAGACCGAAATATATCCCTATCAAATTAATTGACCATAAGCCTGCTTTCGGATATCAAAACTGAAACAACAGCAAATTAATTGACCATAGCACCAATATTTATGAAATGAGATTCAGGTTTCACAATTAGGGATGATAAAGTACCTGTGAAAGAATAGAGTGAAAATGAGGTGAAATGATGAATTAAAGGATAAACTTGGAAAAAATAAAGCAATAAGCTTCATCATCTACTATCATCTTCGTTCTTGAAGCAGACAGAAAATTGAAATTTTCATCTATACCTCCCAAAAACCCAAAACTTCAATTTTTCATCTTCATCATCTCCATAATCTTCCATAAGCTCCTCTAAAATGCCTCCCAAATGGACCCATATTTTACAAGTTTTAGCTAAAAAAGATTTTGAAGCCTCAGTAACTTTTAACTCCTTTCAAATCATACTACATCCTCGTCACCAATAAAATTAATAGTTTAAGCCTGTACGCAAGCTAAACTGAAAATACAGTTAGGTTCATTCATTAAGTCAAAGTGAGTCTATGTATCTTTATTTAGCTTTCTACTGCTGTTTAGTCATCAACCATGTTTATTTCAAACTACCTTACTCAATGTATCTCTAGCTTTCTACTTGCAAATCCATATCACAAAGGAGCCACTAGTATAATAGTGCTGCAAAAGAGAGTCATTGTGCAATTATATTTCAAAAACTTACTTAACATTGAAGGATTAATACAACACTTTCTAGGTCTTGCTCCTAAGCACCTTTAGTTTGATTATAATAATTTGATGTCAGTCACCGGTGATTGTAAGCAAATGAGATTCAGGTTTCAAAATGTAGCTTACTTATAGTTGCTGACACAAGATGGAAAATCTAACCAATTTTGTTTCTAGATATGGAAGGAAGAACTGCAGCCAGCAAGTCTATCTAGGGAACCATAATATTCCTCAACAATTTTCAGAGTAGAAAAATACTGATTTTCAGAGTAGAAAAATCACATCAGCTTATTATTGATTTTCAGAGTACAAAATACTGATTTTCAGAGTAAGAAAATCAGATTTTCAGAGTACAAAAATGACATAAGCTTAGTATTGATTTGATTTTTGTCAAAGAATTGATCTACTACTAGTCAGCATGTATACCATAAACAAACAGGCAGTTTGTTGCTACAACTACATATCAATTCTTCATCCTCCCATCCCATCTTGCATGAAGGAAGAAAACAGATCAATATTATCCTCCCACCCTATATCGCAAAGGTCAATATTATCCTCCCACCCTATGTCGCAAAGGGAATCATAGCACTGCACATTTCCATCAACATATTCTTCTTGACTCCCAGCATCAACCATGTAGTTTTGATTTTGAGACTGCACAACTGTGCATGAGTATTGATTATGAGGACCCACATACCGAAAATCTTGATTTTGCACATCAGTGCAGCTAGAACTGCCACCCTGAGCATCAACCTCATAGCAATCTTGATTTTGAGCATTTTCGTTACCACAATCTTTATTCTGTGACTGCATATTACCATATTGGTTCTGAGACCTGCATATAAGAAAATCATTATTCTGAGACTGCACAGAAATATATATATTTTCAAATTAAACTCACAACATTAATTGTAAATGGGAGTCTCAAAATCAAAATACCTTTGCATATATCGGTGGAAAAGAGAATCGGGATTTCCGAAAGTGAAGGCCTTTCCGGCCTCTGAGAAGGCGATTAGAGCGACGTCAACATCGCAGAGTATAGAGAGTTCCATTGCCTTCTTGAAGAGACCTGTTCGCCTTTTGGAGAATGCTACATTTCGACTGCTCTTCTTTTCAATTTTTTGAATCGGAATTCTTCTCCTTCCACGGGTTTTCTTCGCAGGTTGAATCTCTTCCATGGCTGACGACTATGACGAATTGAGGAGAAAAGTGTGAGGCGAACTGAGGAGAAAAGTGGGAGGCTGATTGAGGAGAAAAGGACGAGGCAAGAAGTTGTTGCCAGAGAGAGGGTTAGAGTAGAATCTGAAATTGAGATATTGTGGTGATGGAGCTATGGGATGGCTTCTGTTTATAGTTTATACCCAACGGCTAACTCCAAAATATCGTTGTTTGGAGGCGAATTGAGGAGAAAAGAAGTTGTTGCCAGAGAGAGAGAGTTAGAGTAGAATCTGAATTTGAAAAATTGTGATGGAGATCATGGAGGAATCGGAGGATACCCAACGGCTAACTCCAAGACGCGTTGTTGTTTTACTTGTCTATGGACGACGCAGTGCAGAGGATCACTCCATTAATATGTGCTTGCTCTCTTCTAGGATTCAATCTTTTCTTTTTCCTTTTTATTTCATTTTTTTTCTACTGAAAGGGCTTTTTCCATATTTTTTTTAAAGCTTTTTTTTTATTATTATTATTTTTTATTATTATTATTATTATTATTATTATTATTATTATTATTATTATTATTATTATTATTATTATTATTATTATTATTATTATTATTATTATTATATATTAATTAAGGAATTGAATAGACACCAGGTTTCTTGGTGTTCGTTGTCGAGATTCGATTGTGAATTTTATTAAAGTAAATGTTATAATTTATTTTAATTTTAATTATTAATGCATTTTCATCATATAAGAAGTTGCCACATGATATTTGTATACAAACAAAAAGTAATCTTGACTTATACTATAAGTAGGCTTATACTTATTATTAATGCATTTCACTATTTAACAACACTTTTAAAAAGTGAATTTTTAAAGTTAAGGTTGCAATTTATACTATTTTTTGGGGTGTATACAAATCCCGCCGATTCCGATATCATCCCGATCTCTTCCTTATCTTTGCGTGATTTCATTCAATATTAAAAATCTCGTCCCGAGCCCGTCCCGTCAAAAACTATCCGGGACGGGATATGGGTCTGAACTTCTCCATCCCGCTAGACCTGTCCCGTCTCATATATAATAATTTTTAAAAAATAATAAATATGAATATAATTCCTAAGTATTAATGATATACTTATATAACTGATATATAGTTATGCTTATATATTTTAAAAAAATGGAATTAAAATGATATTATAGACTTATATGTTTGAAAAATGGAATTAAAATGATATTATAGACTTATAATATGTAAAGTATAATATCAGCCAAAAGTTAAAGCCAAAATATGTATGTAATATCTTTAAAAAGAATTATAAAATTAAAGTAGGAAAGTAAAATCTTATTTTGATCGAAAGTTATTCAAACGTTTTTTTTAAAAGAAGTTTATTCCGGCTAAAAGTTATTCTACCAAGAAAAAAGTGACTAAATTATAGCTATCATAATCATCGATAATTACTTATATTAATAAAAAAACTTATTTTAAGACTTTAACAAACATCTTATCTTTTTACACGGAGACTGAATTAGAATTGTAAAAAAAATGTTACAGACTTGTAGTATTTGTATCTTGTTACTAAATTATAGTTATCATAATTCATTTTTTTGGTATTCATTCAAGCTTGAGGAGGGAACGATTCTCATCTTGAAAATAAGAAGGTTTGTTGAACATAAGTCAAAACCTGAGTGAAAATGTATGTCATCTGGCAGTAGTGGGGACATAATTAATGAAGTTGAAGGAGACCTTCCATGAACTTGTCTATAGTAAAATGACAATCAATCTCATTACATTTCGTTCTTCCACGAAACATATGATTGTTGCTAATTTATATAGGCGAGCTATTACCACAATAAAGATGAACATGCTTGGAAGGAGGAATACAAAGCTCTTGAAGTAGGCGAACAAGCCCAGTAACTTCATCAACAACTTGAGCTAAAGGCGAACAAGCCCAGTAACTTCATCAACAACTTGAGCTAAAGCAATATGTTCAATCTCTACTGATTAACGAGAAACGATTCCTTGTTTCTTAAATTACCTAAAGTAAAGTAGGGTCTCTTGCATTTCTGTTGACTCAAAGGCTCTTTCAGAAGGTGTGGAAATCTAGAATTAGATTCCTGAGACAGGTCTCGCAGGAACCTCATCGTGTACCAAACGATAAGCTAGTTCTTATCATCACTTGGGTCATACACTTAGCCAGCTTCATCTGCATTCACTTTGTTCACACTTCTAATGCACCTATACAATGGATGGTTCTACTCAATACTCAAATAAAGGAAATCAATTAGCAGAACAGTAGGCATACATACAACAGTGGCAAAGCGAAGAGGAAGAGGAAGAGAAAAGAGGTGAATCACTTCTTGAGGGGTAAAGCTCTGATTTTTATGTTTGATCTTGGGTGCTAACTGCCAAGTCTCTGATTTTTTAATATAGGAAAATTCAACAGGCTGGTCATTCATTAATATCTCATTATGAGAGACTATTGCAGGAAACTAAAAACAGTAATCCAAGTCCAAGCATACCCATTCAGCTGAATGTTTTGAGTAGCTCGGTATTGAAACGGGATCTCCATCAAAGCAGCAAGCGCAAACGCTGCTTCTTTTTTGGATTTTCCAGAAACTGCAATTGACATGACAGAAGAGAGTCAAGGGAACAACATAATCTCCTTCCTTGATTACAGGTGGTTTTTATGAACTAGAAAGATGACCTGAAAGTTATCAGATTGACGTTGAGTAATGTTGTCGTCAAATTGTTGCATAGCATCCCATGGTCCATCTACAACACCCACCAAAACAATTGATAGAGGATAATGGCTGTTGTAAAATGCAACAGTATAAAATCACTACTCAGTGAAAAAACATTATCTGCCAATAACATTAACTTAGCTGTTACCTGGCAGCAATGATTGAATTTACAGTTGCTTGCTCTTTTGGACTAAACATCCCAGGTGTTGCATCAGGAATCATGGTAACCTAAGTCAACAACAAATGACTCTCAAGAGGGAAATAATTCGCCATTACCAATAAAGTTAATAGTTTAAGCCTGTATGCTAGCTAAACTGAGAATACAGTTAGGTTCATTCATTATGTCAAAGTGAGTCGATGTATCTCTAGCTTTCTACTAATGTTTAGTCATTAACCATGTTTATTTCAAACTATTTTCCTCGATGTATCTCTAGCTTTCTACTTGCAAATCCATATCACAAAGGAGCCACTAGTACAGTATTGCTGCAAAAGTGAGTCATTGTGCAATTATATTTCAAAAACTTACTTAACATTGAAGGATTAATAAAACACTTTCTAGGTCTTGTTCCTACCTTTAGTTTGATTATGATAATTTGATGTCAGTCACTGGTGATTGTAAGCAAATGAGACTCAAGTTTCACAATATAGCTTACTTATAGTTGCTGACACAAGATTTAGAAGGAAGAAATGCAGCAAGTCTATCTAGGGAACCATAATATTCCTCAACAATTTTCAGAGTACAAAATCACATCAGATTATTATTGATTTTCAGAGTACAAAATACTGATTTTCAGAGTAAAAAAAAAAAAGAAAAGATTTTCAGAGTACAAAAACGACATCAGTTTAGTATTGATTTTCAGAGTACAAAAATACGGATTTTTGTCAATTAATTGACCTGACCTACTACTAGTCAGCATGCATACCATAAACAAACAGGCAGCTTGTTGCTACAACTACATCAGCTCAGTATATCAAGTCTTCGTCCTCCCAATACTAATAGTCAGCATGTATACCATACCAATAGATGTACATATTACCTTGAAAATCAGATCAGTAAAATAAGTTTCCTATCCACCCTGATTATGGTTGCACTTGTCCCTGCTATTGACATATATTATTTGTGTTATAGCCACTTTTGAGGATTTTTGAGCCAAACATGAAAAAATGCAAGCAAGGAATTACTTACGGGTAGTCACATGAAAGCTATTTCAATATCTACTCCTTCAGCTGGTGGCATCATGAAATTTGCAAAGAAACAGCTTAGTTGCAGAGCATTAATCAGGTATCTCTAGCTTATTTTACTCAATGTATCTCTAGCTTTCTACTTGCAAATCCATATCACAAAGGAGCCACTAGTACAATAGTGCTGTTATACATTACCTCACAGGGTAAACTTCGCTGTTGTTCACGGCTTGTAGGAGTTAATTTGTATCTAGCAAGTCTAGAAGTATGTATAGATCACTATATCACGAGAATAGAAAGTCCTCATGCTTCCTCACAAAGTTTATGACCAACAAATACCAGGTCACGTCATTGGGGACGAAGCCGTTTCCCAAACCCTTACATAGAAACAGATAGGCATCATTAAGCATCCCCTTCTTGCAATGCCAATTAATTAAAGTGTTATAAGTAATGGCGTCAGGACAGATCCCTTCACTTTGCAGTCTTTCAAAAAGGTGCAAAGCATCTTGAAGACGTTCTACTTTACACAAACCATTTATCAAGCAATTGTAAGCTATTATGTCTGGAGTTAGACCTCTGTGAGTCATATCTTTAAGAAACTCAAGTGCACTTTGCACTTTACCTGTGCGACAAAGTCCATTGATCAAAATGTTGCACGTATAATTATTCGGATTAAGTCCTTTGACTATCATTTCTTCAAATAATCTCATTGCTTTCTCCACGGACCCATCACCGCAGAGAGCCTTAATTAAACCATTATACGTAATTTCATCAAGAGGCAAACCTCTAAATAGCATGTCATTAACAAGCTTCAGTGCTTCTTCGGTCTCACCTCTCCTCATGAAAGCGTGGATTAATGTATTGTATGTCACAGTATTTGCAATTACTCCCTCCAATAGCATATCTTTAAACAAACACAAAGCCTCCTGCATCTTATCAGCTTTGCATAGGCCGTTTATTATAGAATTAAATGTAAATATATCAGCACTACATCCTTTGCTAGACATCTCACCGTACAATTTCAACGCCTCTTGGATGTTCCCTTTCTTGCACATTGCACTAATAAAGCAATTATACCCTGTTGTATTTAGACTTAGCCCCTTCTCTGACATCTCATTTATCAAGTTACTGGCTTCTACCAATTCACTTTTTTTGCATAATCCATCAATCAATATGGTATAAGTAACAACGTTTGGCCTAATACCCATGGATTCCATATCATTGACCAACTCTCGAGCTGGAATCAGATTTCCATTGTTGCATAGACCCTTAATAAGTATGTTGTAGCTAAAAACATCTGGCTTACATTTACTACTTAATGTGGACTCTTGCAAAATGACCTTGGCCTCATCAACATTTCCATTCTTGACATACCCATTCATCAAAGTATTCAACAAAACTATGTTCGGCTCAGGAACTTTGCTCAAAAGTGCCCTTGCTTGAGCTACTCTACCTATTCTACACAATCCATTCATAAGAACCCCATAAGTCATTGCATTTGGGATAAAACCCCGATTAAGCATCCTATCCACCCACTTTGCAGCCTCGTGAATCCGATTAGCCCTGCAAAGACCATGGGTAACATCATTGAAGGTCTCAACATCAGGAACACATCCCATCAACATCATCTCATCCAAAAGTGTTGATGCATCGCTTGCTCGATTTCCCTTGCACAATGCATGTATAAGAGTCTGATAAACCACCGCATTCGGAACACACCCATTCCTAGTCATGTCCCTAAGAAGGGAACAGGCGGAATCTACCTCATTCATCAAACAAAGAGCCTTCATCACAATTGCAAAAGTATACACAGTAGGAGACACTCCTCTGTTAAGCATTTCATAGAACACATTGGGGGCAACTTCATAGCAATTTCCAGCCACCAAAACCTCCAACACCACATTGTAAGACCTAAAACTCGGCTCACAGCAAAAAACACTCCGCATATCCAAGAGCAGCCTAGTAGCCTGGCCAGGTAACCCAGCTCTCCCGTAATGTTTCATGATCAGTATAAAAACACTCTCGTTGAACCCAATTTTGTCATCCTTCATTTGCAATAACAACCTATCAATAACCCTAAATTCTGCAGCAGCCCCTAACTTATTGATCAGTGCATAATAAACATCAAACGAGTGAGTATAATTAACCTGGGTGGTAGCCCAATTGAAGACCTCCAGTGATGTGTGGACATCGATAGGGAGCTCGAGGAGCTTGCAGAGCCTGTGAGGGGTGATGAAGCTAATAGATTTCTGAAGATCTTCCAAATCAAATGGTTTAAAGAGCTTCTCCCACTCGTTTTGAGGATCCGGGTAGTCTTGTTTGGTGGAATTCGTAGCCGTGGACGGGTCAGAGCAATGAACTCCGCCATTACAGGAGTTGGAGGAGAGGGAGGAAATGGGTATCTTGGACAGGGATTGGGCTGCAATGGGCGGGATTCGCTTTCGAGAGAAGAGCATAGCAAACATCAGAGAGAGATGCGAAGTTGAGAGGCTTATTGGAGCGGAGGAGGTGAGGTTCAGATTGAGGTTGATCAAAACGAAGGTCAAAGATTTAACCCATTTATATTTCAATTGAAAAAGAAGAATTTTTAAAAAATTACTTTGGAGAAGACTGCCTATATTGTATCAAAAAAAGTAGATTAGTTTTATATTAATCTTATATATATACTTTTTTAAATTTTTTTTTAAAGAAATCAAGCTTAAATTACGACATCGCAAAAATATTTTTGAAACTTTTGAATGTATCATGATCTTTTTAAATTTTTGTAGGTACAGTATTAGTTATTCAATTATTTTTGGATGAGATTGAAAGTCTTTATAGATTTTTTATCAAGGAAACAAAGTGTTTATGTAAAATTTTATAGAAACACTAGTCACTTTCTATTTGTAAAATACTTTTTATTTGTGGAGGGACCAAACGTATTACCCAACCTTGTTACCCAACTTTGTTTATGTTACCCAACTTCGTTGTTACCCGATTTTAATACCAAACGTTTTACATCCAAATTCACTTATGTTACCCAACTTCGTTGTTACCCTATTTTAATACCCAACGTTCTGCATCCAAATTCACTTATGTTACCCAACTTCGTTGTTACCCTATTTTAATACCCAACGTTCTGCATCCAAATTCACTTATGTTACCCAACTTCGTTGTTACACTTCTGTTACCCAACTTCGTTGTTACCCGATTTTAATACCCAACGTTCTACATCCAAATTCACTTATGTTATCTAACTTCGTTGTTACCCGATTTTAATACCCAACGTTCTACATACAAATTCACTTATGTTACTCAACTTCGTTGTTACCCGATTTTAATACCCAACTTCACTTCTGTTACCAACTTCGATTACCCGATATTAGTTATCCAATTTTAATACCCAACATAACCGAACTTCGATTACCCAATATTAGCTACCCAATTTTAATATTCAACGTTATATATAAAGATTGCAAAACCAGAATTACAACTAGATAGCGTTATATATAAAGATTGCAAAACCAGAATTACAACTAGATAGCGTTACACTGTTACAACATCAAAGTCACAAAAGCATACCCAAACACATTTCTTGTGTCTAATAGATTGAAGAATACAAAATTCAATTTCCCATTTCTATCGTTTTTATTACCAGACCCTGAAAGCATGATCTTCCAAATTGCTTTCTTCCATTAAAAAATTAGGGACTACAAACTTCCATTGAAGCTCTGGTTATTTCTTCTTCTTATCATCCTAGTAAAAGCTAAGCACAACGCAAAATTCCCAAAACTAAAACAATATTTTATACTTGTCAACTAACACCAAATAATTTGATCATCCTGCACGCATTACACTATTACACATAACACATCAAAGAGTTATTTCACTCCAACAAATTCAATCTTTTAATCAATGGTGTTTGATCTGAGACAACGAACCAATCACAACGCTTTTTGCTCCAATCGTTCATTCCAATTGAGACAACGAACCATGCTGTGGTACCAATCACCGGTTTAATCGATCTGATTTGTTGACAGTAGGTAGACGATACTCACTCATGAATATACGAATTTAGTCTCCTCGACATAGTTGCTTCCTTTTCTTCCCATCAAATGAAACCCATGCATTGCTCCTTGCATCCTCGGGTATCTGCTTCACATAAATAATGTAAACAAGGAGTAAAATGCAGGTGAGTAATCTTTATACATCCGAAAAGTAAACCCAGTGGCGGATTTGATTCTTTGAAAATCGAATTGCAGCGAATCTATAGCACTGATATCATCTTCATCAGCTCACTCACCACTAACCTTTTCAAATGCCTTTCTTCTTCTCCTTGGTAAGCAACATATCAGAATTGCAGCGAATCTATAGCACTGATTTCATGGACTCCCATGGGCATTCTCCACATTTTCTCTCTCGCTACTTCCGATGCAGCAAGTACTTCTTTAGCGAGGTCATCGCTTGGTGTGAAAATGCCTAAACAGAAAAAATGCAAGGTTATATTATAGACTGTGATTAATCAGATACATAATCTTCCTTGGACAAGTCACAAAATGATGTATACAGAATAGATATACTTAGTTAACTTCAATGACGTTAGAGCCTTAAAACATCAAGTTTATGAGCACACATCAAATTCTGCAAACATATTACACAAAACCATGTGCTCAACCTGCAATGGAAGGACCAAGAGCTACTGCACAAGCTCCAATTAACGTTTCCAGATCAAAACCTGCAAAATGGTTTATTACATAAGAAACACAAAGCTCTTCAACTGACAGAAACTGATACAAAAGAGGTTTCAGGTAAATATATATTATTCTATGCCGGTCTTATACTAATGTTTTTTGTATGATATTATTAATTGTCCTTAAATAGAGAAATATATCACCAATACTCAGTTGGTCTAGTGGTAAAGTGGCGCTAGACTCCTTAAGTGTTGGCTTGGGGATTCGAGTTGATATTGGAAGGGTCTCCCCAAATGGGCCACGACCGTACCCGGTCCGGATGTAGAGCGGCATAAGTTGATCGAACCGAACGTAAAACCAAAAAAAAAAAAAAAAGAGAAATATATCAAAGCTACAATGTTACAATTGAGATTAACCTTTTGTACACCTTGGTTGCAAGCACAAACACCTCTTATCCATCACAGATTATCCAAAATGATAAGAAATTGCAGAGATCACAATTTCTTCTATGTACTTGCTTAGAATTAATGTGTCTGAGACACATATTAAACCAAGATCATCACATTCAAAATCATAATATGCAGCTTATCAATTAGATGTAAAATACCTCTTATCCATCACAGATTATCCAAACTGCTTGAGTACCAATTAGAGGAGCCTATCAATTAGATGTAAAATATCTGGCCAAAGAGATGGTCACAACCTTTACACTACGGATCTAATTAGATTGGTGTACCTTTATTAGATGCAGCTTCAACAGATTTTTTTTTTAAAAACATGAGAGATAAAGCTAAACAATCCCAGATCGAGAGAACATGTTAAAGAGCGGGATGTACGAACCAGGTAGTGAAGAGCTTGAGAAATTGGGCGACTGCCACAGCTAGAATGCGGCGTGCAAGGGGGAAATCGACAGAAGAAATGAGAGCTGAGAGATAGAGCCGAAAGCCGAAGCCGTAGACGATCGGGAATTTGCCGCCGAACCGGTCGCCGTGAAAGTAGCCCTCATCCCCGCCGAAGAATGATGGAAAAATCAGGAATCTGGCTCGCAGATTGTGACTCTGGAATCGGGATGATCTCTCCTCTGCCGATCTAGGGCGAGAAGAGAGGTGAGATAGCGGAGACGAAGACGAAGAAACAAAATCGCCAGAAATCGCCATCAAGAGAAGAGAGAACGAGAGCAAAGAAAGGGCTGAGAAAATTAAAAAACGCTATTTATACCTGCATAGTTAGTACCTGATTAAAAAAATACCTACACACCTTATACCCTAGTTAAAATTAGTGCATTTATAACCCATTTATCTCATTAGACATATATTATGCCACATATTATTGTATATATTATTATACACAACATGGGTTTTCATTTATATGGAACCTATCATTTAAAAACACTAAATATTTTATATAATTTTTCTTAAATATATAGAAAATATAAGTTTATAATAATAATACTTAATAGTTCTTATATATGTAATTATTGTTAACGTTAATACTTTTATAATTAAATATAAATAAATAAAAAAATTCTGTACAGAGCACTATAATACACTAGTTTAGGGTGTGTAGGGGCTACAAAGTCTCCTATACAGTAAGCTTTGCACAATATATTGACATCCTCGGATACCCTATCAACTCTTCTTCTTATTGCAAAACTCCAAAGTATTTATAAAAAAAAAAGAAAGAAAAAGAAAACATAATATACTTTCTGCTGATACACAAATAAAAACATCCAGTTTGTTCTGAAAAATCTAACCATTATGTAGTTATTTAAAAAAAAAGAAAACATCAAGTTTGTTCTGCTTCTTTGTAAAAGATAATTAGAAAAAATCTGCTCAGTTCAAACTTGTTATAATTTTGTGATGATTTATTTGCAAAATTTTAAAACTCATTGCAGGTAATAAGTTTGAAATGGTCTGCTTGACAGATGATAGCGTTTTCAGCTTTGCATGTGTATCTTATTTAGAGTATTTTGTCAATCCTCCCCCTTCCGTGGAAAGAGGCATGTGTCTATCATTTTATTAATTTCTCACAGGGTAATATCATTCTGCTAACCTTATAATTGATATTAACTTAAAGAGTTGTTGAATCTCACTTGTGTTGAGTTTTCAAGAATCCCTTGTTTCCTCATACATAATATACTTTCTGCCTTTTTATAAACTCATATGGCCTTTGTTCATTGACTTTTTCTTCAAGTTATGGTTAAGCATCTCCTGTGTTTATCAGCACCGGTCAGAAAGAAGATGTTCCTCAGCGTCTGCTTGTATTCTCTTGGAATGCCATTACCTGGGTATGAGCTCGTGTAACAGGCGTTCCTCAGCGTCTGCTTGACAAGCTGATGTTTATCTACAATTATGTGGAGATGGCTCGTGTAACAGCTGTTCCTCTTGAAAAGGCTGTTTTAGATGGACGTCAACTAGAAGGCGTTCCTCAGCTGTTCCTCTTGAAAAGGCTGTTTTAGATGGACGTCAACTAGAAGGCGTTCCTCAGCTGTTCCTCAGCATCTCCTGTGTGTTTATAAGCACCTGTGTAAAAATCTTATTATGCTTGCTCGCTATATCTCAGAAAGAAGATGTTCACCATTCCATAATAACTGATTTACAAAATGGGAATGCTGAAACTAGAAGGCGTCTGGCTGTGTACTGTTTAAAGGTATGTATTTTGCCTCTTGTCACGGGTAGTTGAGGTGTTAATATGATGTAAGTGTTTGCAATATGTGCCTTTTTCAATCTTGCTATTGCTGTATTCTTGTTTGTGATAATAAAAGGATAGTTATTGGCTGAACTTTTAGAGATGAAATTCCACGGAGGCAAGATTTGTGTATGCCAGTAACTTCATCCTTACATGAGTTAGTGTAGGGATCTCTTAAAACCTTAGTCAGCAATTTATAGGGGTTGCCACATTTTTCAGAACTTTGCAGCTATGAGGTCATGATTGTGTAGCTGAAAAAAAATAGACGACATGGACGTTAGTATGAATCTCTGATTTATTACTTTTATTTTCAAAGGTTCATGAGAAATTCAACTAGAAGTATATCGGCTTCAGTTCTTGTAGAAATTAAGAATTCAAATCGAGAGATTTGAGCATCTGAACTGTAATTATCACTAATCAGACATACCTTTTGGTTGAATTGAGAAAAAGAGGTGAAGTTTCATGTGGAGAATACTCAGGCCCTATTGGATCTAACCAAACATATGAAGGCGCGACTGTAAGTTTGATCTTTGATACTTTTTTCGTTTATACTGTTCTGACTACAGGAGCTTCAATAATCTTTCTTAACCGATCCTAGTATATTGTTTGGATTGCTTACACAATTTGAGAATATGTTAAGAATACATTCTTGTATAAGACAAAGTGCAACTTTTGTGCCACTACAAAGAGATAAATATTGCATGTATCCAATTACATTTATTATAAATGAAGTTACCTTCTGATGGGAAGTTACTCAATTATGGCTATTTTGAACGTGTTATCGTAATGTAAATATTGAGTATAATTCTATTCCACTTGGTTGATCTAGCTGTTTGTGATATGCTTTGTCATTTAGTCTATTTTTTATTTTATTTTTTTGTATCTTTGAAGCCTATCAAACTTGAGTTTGAGAAGGTGTAACACTAACCCAGACAAGCATGACAAAATGGATACTAGAGGTGGATCACTCTCACTGAATATATTTCTGCTATAGTCTTCCATTATTTTCCCTCCTATTTGTTTAATATGGTGTCTCAATCTGTTTCTTTATAGGCATTGAAACAGTCCGAAGGGACAACTGCCTTTTGGTCAAGAACTTAATCGCCGAATGCCTTCACAAGATTCTTATTGTGGAAGAATTTCAAATATGTGCCCATATATACACTAAGATGATACTTTCAAAATACATCAGAAGAGAGTTGAAGCATTAATTCATTCAACAATGAAGAAAATGAGTTTGTCTTAGGAGCATAAGCATCCTATGATAAATTTTCACATACATATACCATATCTCCAAATTGATTAAGACCAGTATGGCAGTATGCCTTGTTTATATCTGACACATAAGGAAAAGCCAAATCACTGCATAACAGGAACATTTTCTCATCAATCTCTCCTGCAAACCATTGAACCAAACCCTAACCCCTATGATGAATATAATAACCAAACAAAGTTCTCATCATTCTCTTCTTCAAACCATCAACCATACAGCAATGAAAATGAACGATGTCTGTCACTGGTGATTGTAAGCAATTGAGACTCAAGTTTCACAATATAACTTAGTTATAGTTGCTGACACAAGATTTGGAAAGAAGAAATGCAACAAGTCTATCTAGGGAACCATAATATTCCTCAACAATTTTCAGAGTAGAAAAAACACATCAGCTTATTATTGATTTTCAGAGTACAAAATACTGATTTTCAGAGTACAAAAATGACATCAGCTTAGTATTGATTTGATTTTTGTCAAAGAATTGTCCTACTACTAGTCAGCATGTATACCATAAACAAACAGGCAGTTTGTTGCTACAACTACATATCAATTCTTCATCCTCCCATCCCATCTTGCATGAAGGAAGAAAACAGATCAATATTATCCTCCCACCCTATATCCCAAAGGTCAATATTATCCTCCCACCCTATGTCGCAAAGGGAATCATAGCACTGCACATTTCCATCAACATATTCTTGATTCTCAGCATCTACAATGTAGTTTTGATTTTGAGACTGCACAGGACAAGAGTATTGATTATGAGGACCCACATACCGAAAATCTTGATTCTGCACGTCAGTGCAGCGAGAACTGCCACCCTGAGCATCAACCTCATAGCAATCTTGATTTTGAGCATTTTCGTTACCACAATCTTTATTCTTCTGAGACTGCATATTACAATATTGGTTCTGAGACCTGCATATAAGAAAATCATTATTCTGAGACTGCACAGAAATATATATATTTTCAAATTAAACTCACAACATTAATCGTAAATGGGAGTCTCAAAATCAAAATACCTTTGCATATATCGGTGGAAAACAGAATCGGGATTTCCGAAAGTGAAGGCCTTTCCGGCCTCTGAGAAGGCGATTATAGCGACGTCAACATCGCAGAGTATAGAGAGTTCCATTGCCTTCTTGAAGAGACCTGTTCGCCTTTTGGAGAATGCTACATTCCGACTGCTCTTCTTTTCAATTTTTTGAATCGGAATTCTTCTCCTTCCTAGGGTTTTCTTCGTACATTGAATCCCTTCCATGACAGACGACTATGAAGAATTGAGGAGAAAAGTGTGAGGCGAATTGAGGAGAAAAGTGGGAGGCTGATTGAGGAGAAAAAGGCGAGGCAAGAAGTTGTTGCCAGAGAGAGGGTTAGAGTAGAATCTGAAATTGAGATATTGTGGTGATGGAGCTATGGGATGGCTTCTGTTTATAGTTTATACCCAACGGCTAACTCCAAAACTCGTTGTTGCGAGAGAGAGAGTTAGAGTAGAATCTGAATTTGAAATATTGTGGTGATGGAGGTTATCGGAGGATGGGTTCTGTTTATACCCAACGGCTAACTCCAAAACGCGTTGTTGTCTTACTTGTCTATGGACGCAGTGCAGATGATCACTCATTAATATGTGCTTGCTCTGTTCTAGGTTCCAATCTTTTCTTTTTTCCTTTTTATATCATTTTCTTTTTTAAAAAAATGGGAAGCAGTTAGATTGGATTATGTGCTTGCTCATTAATATGTGTTTGCTCTGTTCGGAGTCTTCAGAAAAATTGGTGTTGGGGGTCGAGTTTCCCAAATGGGTCAATCGGTCAGCAACACGGTTTATTTCTCTGAAAATATGTCTAATACGAACTTCGTCAGATAAACGAAGATCTAGTCTGGAGTTGGATATAATCATCGCGACCTCCCACGGACAACCCCACAAACCTTGGAGTGCCTTGATTACACACAAGTTATCAACTTCAATTTCGATCTTTTTAATTTGTAGTCTAATCGCCTCTTGTAGCCCGGTTTTGAGGGCAAAGGCTTCGGCTTTTATAACCGAATTAAAGTTTTTTTTTTTTGCGTCGAGGCTAACAACTTCACCGTTGTGATTCCGGATTACAAATCCAATAGATGTTATTTCTGAATCGAGTTTTGAACCATCAAAGTTAAGTTTAAAGAAGCCGGGTTTTGGTTTATCCCATTTAATATTGTGTTTTTTTTTCTTCTTATGTTTGAGTTATAATTCTTTGGTTGTTGTTTTATCTTGTAGTCGTCCTCATCAGTTATGTTTGTTTTCCAGTTCTGGATTTGATTTTTAATGAAAGTAATTACTTTATTATCAGAGCTCATAGGTTCGTTATTAAAGATAATTTTGTTCCTGAAAAACCAATACTCCACCATACAGTTGCGAGGCACGTAAATTTGTTTGTTTTTATTTTGTTTTTAATATCTTGTAGGATTACATGAATTTTTTGTTTTTGAGGTTAATTTTGTTAAGTTCATTTTCTTCTATTGAAAGGGCTTTTTCTATATTTTTGTTTCTAGCTTTAAAGTTTTATTTTATTATTGTTATTATTATTATTTAATATATAAATTAAGGAATTGAAGATACACTAGGTTCCTTGGTGTTCATGTTTTGACTTGATGCCGAGATTCGAATGTGAATTTTCTTAAAGTAAAGGTTGTAATTTATTCTAATTTTAATTATTAATGCATTTTCACTATATAAGAAGTTGTCACATGATATTTGTATATAAACAAAAAGTAATATTCATTTTACTATAGTACACTTATATTCATTATTAATGCATTTTCACTATTTACAACACTTTTTAAAAGTGAATTTCTAAAGTTAAGGTTGTAATTTATACTCAATTTTAGGGTGAACACAAATCCTGTCAATTTCGGCCCCGTCCTAATTTGACGGGATTTCATTTAAAATTAAAAATCTCGGCCCCGTCCTAATTCGACGGGATTTCATTTAAAATTAAAAATCTCGTACCAAACAAAAAGTAATCTTGACTTTTACTATAGTATGCTTATATTCCTTAATAATGCATTTTCACTATTTAACAACACTATTAAAAAGTGAATTTTTAAAGTTAAGGTTGTAATTTATACTCATTTTAGGGGTGGATACAAATCCCACCAATTCCGGTCCCGTCCTAATCCGGCGGGATTTCATTCAAAATTAAAAATCCCGTCCCATCAAAAACTATCCGGTACCGGATATGGGTCTTAACTTCTTCATCCCGCTAGACCCGTCCCGTCCAGTATATAATAATTTTTTTTAAACATAAATAAATATAATTATAACTCCTAAGTATTAGTGATATACTTATATACTTATTATATAATTATGCTTATATATTTAAAAAATAAATCATCTTGGTCAAACCGTCAAAATTGACGAATGGACCAAATTCATTTAGTTGTGTTTTATTATAGAAATTTAAAACTTTAATTTAACTGCAATATGTTATTATGTATATTTGAAAACTTTAATGTTTTTGCGTTTTAATTACAATATATACGAACATTTTTGTGTATAAAACGTAAAATTTAAACAGATTAAATAAACTAATGTGCAAGTGGGATTGGGTCCGTCCCGTCCCGTCCTATCCCAGCCGGGATAGGACCCGGTGAGGTTCAATCTAGAAAATCCAAGACCCGTCTCGATCCTGTCTCATTTAAAATAGTCAGGACGTGACTGAGATAACCTCAATCCCGTCCCACGCCCACTCCTACAATTTTTGAATTTGTGAAATGGAGGAGTGTAGGTCACTTAATTAATAAAACAATCAGGTTGACCAGTCTCTAAGGGAGTGGTCGATCGGTCTCCGTAGTAAAATCTTGTAAAGACAATAGTAGTAAGGAGGAGGGAAAATATTGTGTTTTTCGGGATTCAAAATCATGGAATTCGATAATTACTCAACAAGAACAAGTAATCAACAATTAATAAAGAAGACCATGAAATCTTTTACTCCTTTAGGCTTTAGACTTGAAAAGAGTTGGAAGGCAATATGGAAAAAAAACATATGATAAAAATGAATGAAACTATATCCTATATGTCAAAGAAATTTGGATTTATTTGAGAGATTCATTGACTAAGTTTAAGGAATCCATAACTATATTATTTCTCCATCATCATTAATAGTGGTCATATAAGTCAATTAATTCCCAAAAAGGGATCCGTCAAGATGACTCTATAGTCTATACCACGTTTCTGTTCATAAATTGAAGTAAACGCTCTCTTGATAAATTTACAAAAACACAATAATAAAAATAAGGACACTATCGTTTCTTCCATTCACGAGAAAATTAATCATTATCCCTTTCTTAGTCTTTACTAATGATGTTATTATTATTATTTTTGCCGAAGTATCCTAATGGGCGTGTCAAAAAACGTTTAAAGTTATTGACAAATAAAGTAAAGTGTCTAAAATAACATCAATTTCCTCAAAAAGGCTTTTCAAGTAACTAAGAACGTAGAAAATCTAACAATTAACCCATATCGTGATAGGACCCATGTTCCATACTTCCATTGTCCTAGATAAGTATCTTGAGTGTCCCGTTACCAATGAAAAAGTCAATAAGATCACCTTTATTATTAAATCCAAACAACAATTGTCAAAATGAAAACCAAGACCAAGGTCATTGTCTAAAGAACATATATGTTCTTATTAAATCTAATCCGAGTGCTAAACCTAACTATATCATTTAATATTCCCTCCTTCCATCTCATTTGCGCCATGAACTAGATAAAGTAAGTATACAATTCTACTAGAATAAAGGAGAAGATAAGAAAATGCTTAGGGTGAGTCAAAATCTTTATTTAAAAAAAAAAAACTAGAGTATTGGCTCTAAAGATAACCAAAATAGTCATTTTTCAATAGAATTGTTTTCATAGGTATTTGGTGTATGTTACAAACTCTCCCATACAAGAAGCTTTGCACACTATATTCACATCCTCGGATGACCCTATCAACTCTTCACCTTACTGTAAAACTCCAAAGTATTGAAGATGAGGCCATAGGGTGATTCAAGTATACAACCTTATCCTTGCCTTGATGTGTACTCGGCACAACGGGCATATTTCAAGCGTTCGACCACAATCCTTGCACGTCTAACATACAAATAAAAAACATATGAGAAATCTAACCATTGTGTACTTCAAAAAAAAATCATATTATGGTTCAAATGCTTACCATATGACCACATTGAAATGCCATGTTCTTCGGATTTATCAAGCATACCGGACAACGCTTTGAAAAAAAGCCATAACCACAAGCAAGATCATATCAATAATAGTGATCAAACATGTTAACAATCGCTTATAAATGGAAACATATATGACTCTGCTAAATTTTCTAACCTGTTCTGTAGAAGTGGATGGTTGCTCAAAGCTTGTTGTCTTTGATACTCGTTTAACACGATCAATCACCTCATAAGGTGGAGGAAGTGGCTGTGTTCGTCGGATCTGCTTACTTCTGCAAGTTATTCTCCCATTTAGAAATAAGCAATTGCAGGAAAATAAAAACAGTAATCCAAATCCAAGCATACCTATTCAGCTGAATGTTTTGAGTAGCTCTGTATTGAAATGGGATTTCCATCAAAGCAGCTAGCGCAAAAGCTGCTTCTTTTTTGGATTTTTCATTGTTTTCAGACATAATCTTTGTGAAATCTACAAACTATAATTCACATGACAGAAATGAGTCAAGAGGACAACATCATCTCCTTACTTGATTACGGGTGGTTTTTATGAACTCGAAATATAACCTGGAAGTTATCAAATTGTCTCTGAGTAATGTTGTCGTCAAATTGTTGCATAGCATCCCATGGTCCATCTCCAACACCCACCAAAACAATTGATAGAGGATAATGGCTGTTGTAAAATGCAACAATATAAAATCACTACTTAGTGAAAAAACATTACTCCCTCCGTTTTGCAATATTTGTACATCTATAGTTTTTCACACATATTAAGAAGTATTAGAAAAGAAACTAAAAAGGAACGAAAGGGAAGATTCTCTTTAAAGAGATACGTAGGCGTTGTTACCTGGCAGCAATGATTGAATTTACAGTTGCTTGTTCTTGTGGACTAAACACCCCAGGTGGTACATCAGGACTTCTGGTAACCTATGTCAACAACAAATGACTCTCAAGACGGAAATAATTCACCATTACCAGAATTTGAAGTTAGAACTACAAACTCGCTTACTTGCCCATCAGCTATAATCACAAGGACATGATATTGTCCATTGTTTTCTTCCACAATTCCGATTGCTGCATCAATAATTGGTGCAAAGGAGGTCGGGCCTGTAAAACAAACCTCAAGAAGATATATATTTAGCTAAGGGTTCATTTCTATGATTGTACATTTCAAATATGTGATATTTCAAGTACCTGATAACTTTACATGAGGAAGAATTTCTTTGTACCGTACAAGTGCTTCTTCGAAGCCATTACAAGAACGATGATCAGGATAAAAGCTGAATACATGTTGATCTGTTGTTGTAACTGCACAAGTAAATTTAGAAGAACAAATCTCATGTTATTTTGAATGCAAAGACAGAAGAACAAATAAAAGTCAAAATGATTCAATGAGTATAACCATCCCCAAATCCGAAACAGGGAATCAAGTTGTCATCATCAAAGGGTGACAAAGTACGGCCAATGATAGAAATAGCCTGCTCGTATGGATTTGGATCGCTGCCAATGGCATGTAAACTTCTTCGGTGGAACGAGTATTTCCCTACACTTCACATATTTACCAAATCAGCAACAAATGAGTATTTTAATACTAAAAAGATGATGAAATTAGATGTTAATCAAGGCTTTACCTGTCCACTCATTACTTTTAGTGAAATCAACTCCAAGAATTAGATTTGATGACTCAAGTCCAGCTTCTCTTAAAGCATCAATCACCTAAAAAAAATCACAAAATTATTTATCTTTACAAGAGCCAACATTAGGGTTCTTGTCTGCATTATTGATCAATTTTGATTTTTCCTACCGACTCTTACTAGTTTATGGTCCACTGGAAAAAAAAACAATGATAAAAGGGCCAACAACTACAACAGCAAATGCCAAAATCTCATCAATGTTATATGAATAAGCAAAACTCAGCATGAAACCTGATCCAACGAGCTGAAGTTGTCGGGTATGCAAGCGGGTCGCTGCTCGTTTCTGCGGGTTTGGTTAACCGAAGTTCTTGCATAATAAGAAGATTGAGCAGAGAAATTTTCTGCAGTATCATCATAAGTTGATTCTGAATTCCCCATCACCAAAAGCTATATATCATACTGGTTATGAGACAGACAAATCAGATGAATGAATAAAATGTACAAAATTCTTAGTTCTAAACGCCAGCTAGAATTCCAAAACCCACAAGCAAAATTGCTTAAAAACCAAAACCCATACAAAATTTTTTTGATCTTTAGGTCACTTCCGACAAACTAAGAAGAAACCCACAAACAAAAATCAATACTTAAATAAAGGAAATCAATCAGCAGAACAGTAGGCATCCATACATACAACAGTGGCAAAGCGAAGAGGAAGAGAAAAGAGGTGAATCGCTTCTTGAGGGGTAAAGCTCTGATTTTTATTTTTGATCTTGGGTGCTAACTGCCAAGTCTCTGATTTTTTATTTGGAAAATATAGGGAAGAGTAGAAAATTCAACAGGCTGGACATTTCCAGGTCATTCATTAATATCTCATAATGAGAGACTATTGCAGAATGATGATCTAGAAGATAAGAATATTGTTGGCCTAAATATTATTTTTAGACTCTACCTTCTTTCACATTCTGTTTTGGTCTCTATTATTTTATTAGTTAGATTAAAATAGGCTTAAATATTACTTATTTTGGTCATTTATAACTCCTTTGGTGAGACTATTGGAATATGATGACCCACCATTCAAGAATAATTTAAGAGAATACCACTTCCTCCTTGTCAAAAATTCAATATATTAAGGTTAACTTGTTTTACTAAAAATGAATCAAGAAATGGATTATTACCAAAAAAGTATTTGTTTAGCTATAAAAATGAAAAATAAGTTATTTTTAAAATATGATTACATGTTCGTTTCATTAATCTTAACCAATATTTTTATATTTTCATTCATAGGGGTTAATCAAGCCGTCCATAACAATAATTGTTTCGTTGAAGTTAAAGGGTGTAATACGAGCCGAGATTAATTTTATACGAATTTTAAAATGTGTTCATAATCGACCCGCTAGAAAGTGTATGAGGTGGAGTTGATCTTTTGACGAGCTGATTCTGAGCCGAGTCCGAGTAACAAGCTAAACTAATGTTCCTATGGTTTTATTTTAGCCGGACGAGTCGAGTCCGAGCCATACCTAAATTTTATACGAATTTTAAAATGTGTTCATATTCGACTCGTTTAGAAAATGACTTAGCTCGAACCCAGATTTTGACAAGTCAAATGCGATCCGAGCTCAAGTAACTTCTTATACTACCACCCTAGTTAGGGTTGTTGCAATCACTAATTTTTAAGAATGGTTACTAACGGCGACACAAACTTTTTTACCAAGTTGATAACAATCATCAAATTTGAATGTATTACGAGTGATAGCTTTGCGTTAATATTTTGTTGTTCACATGTGAACCGATCTTGGTGATGTTTTGTTGATTATATATTCTCACGACATATGTTGTAAAGTAATAATAATTAGAAGTTATTTTACATCCTTCTGTACAAATTCATTTATTTATATATTTATGTCAACGTTTTATTTATTTAACTACTTGGTCATTGTTTTGATATTAGTAATAAGATAATTTATTTTCTTAAATAACTGCTCATGTTTTAATGAATAATTTATTTTACAGAAATGAAAGATTGAGATAGGAAATTTTTTTATAAAAAAAACAAACGCTTAATTTATAATATCACAATCTTAGATCATAATTAAACAACTTATATCCTAACATAGTTTACTTCATTATTTAGTAGTTTACTATCATTTAATTTCAAAATATCCAATATGTAGCTTATAGTTTACTAGGTTTAAATGTTCATCATCTAAATCTTTAGTACTTTTATAATGTTTAATTCATCATCCACCGGGACTTGATATAATAACTTTAGCATTTTTCATGATATTCATGTCATTCATTTGAAATATACACCAAAAGGATTTTGTTTTCTCTTCATTATGCTTATTTGGGTTCTTGTCAGATGCTTAACAAAGACATCCTCCCAAAGCATACACTCTATCTAACCTCTTGGAAACAATCCTATTCACCACCCGACTAGTACTCCAGGTATCAATGGAATTATGAGTATTGTTCGCTATTTTAACACCCCTATAAACTTTTATCAATAATGATAAAAGCTTGCAGGTTAGTAAAAACCACGGTATGCTTTAAATTTATAAAACAATAAATAAACACCCAAATTGTAGCGAACCCACAATGTATGTGTCAATTACAGTAAGGATAAGTATTCCAAGGTCGATCTCAGGGACCAAGTGTCTGAATTGTAAATGTGATTTTTTTATCTAAGATAAAGTAAATCAAAGTAAAAGAAGGAGGTTGGAAAAGAAGGGAAGAAAGATCAAAAAGGTTTTAATGGATTTTGTAGAGTTCGCAATCAAATATCGGATTTGATTGAAAACTAAGTAAAACAAACGAATGTTATATCAATAAAGGAGAATGCGGATTCCAAGGATTCAAGGTCATTATTTATACGCATGGACTCAGGGCATCTCTCAAAGATCTATGGTTAACAAGCTTCGGGGAAGAACGTTTCTAGGCTGACAGTCTATTACCGGGTAAGTCTCAAGACTATCTAGTTCCAAACCAACCACCTATCACCGGGTAAGTCTCAAGGTAGAGAGGTAGGAAATTCTAAACTAACCAGATTCCAGACTAAGGGAAAAGTAAACCATCATCGGGTAAGTTTCAGGTATTACCCTACTTAGGAAGGAATCTAAGCACACTCAACCCAATAGAGATTTTCACCTCTATTACCTATGGTCAGTCTCTAAGGTATCTAAGAAGGGGTTTCACCGGGTAAGTCTCAACTCCAACTTAGTTTACTAGGTAGAAGGATTCTAACTAGGTTCAAGTCCTAACTAACCACTAGGATTTTAAAGTTATTCAAACCAAGCATAAAACACTATTCCATCATAGTCCAGGTATAAATAAATCCCTATTCACCTTGGAACCACAATGGTTCTAGCCAACAATCGACATATCAAAAGCAATAATCAATTCAATGGAAGAATTCATAAAATAAGAACTAAAAGAGAGAATAAAGAAAGTACTCAGCTTTATTAAGATGAAACCAGCAAAATGACAAATTCCAGTATCGCGAAGCGTATCTGAATTGAATTAAATCTAAAAGCCTGAATCTTTCCTAAAAACTCAATGTAGTTCAACAATGGTGACAATGGTGTAGAGCAAGGGAGAAGAAAAAGGAGAAAGCGACACTCTCAATAGAAGCCTTCGAATAGAATGAAGCGGAACCCTTGAAATCATTTAGAACCTCCCTTTTATACCCAGCAATCTTCCACAGAACGGGCCGGGCCAAAACTGTTCCAAAAGAACAAAATATTTCGGCGCACGGGAATCTCGGTCGGAAATCTCGGTCGGCGACCGAGATTTGTGAACGTCGGGACTGAGATTGACTTCGTGATTCAGCATTAGGGAAATCTCGGTCGGTGATCTCGGTCAAGTCTCAGAAATCTCGCCCGAGATAGCACAGATCTCGGCCGAGATTGGGACCGAGATCCGCCGACAGAAACTTCTGATATGGAGTCTCGGTCGAGATGGCTCGGATCTCGGCCGAGATCATGTGGATCTCGACCGAGATTGCTCTAATTTCGTGCGTTTCGTCTTGGCTCGTCTTTTCCTCCTTTCCCGTGCTTGCGTGATCGCTCCAAAGCGTCCATCCCCAGGCTTGATCCTCAAATGCATCGTTTTAGCTCCAAAACACGCCAAAATACCTACAAAGACACCAAAAGTGTGTGTAGACATCTATACTCGCAAAGTTGCACTAAACAAGTATAAAGAACACAAACTTAGGCTAAAACATGCATGCGGAAAAGGGAAAACTAACTAAATGCTCTACTAAACTAGGTCGATAATTCATGTTATCAAGTATCAACAATCCTATTAAACATATCAACAACATTATGGATGCCTCTAATGTTCCGCATTCATCATCAACGAGAATGCAATTAAAACCCTCCAATGATAAGGGGTTTGTCAATCAGAACAAGCTCATCATTCAACCGAGGCCAAAAAGGCTTATGACTTGAACCGTTGGCAGGGCATAGACAACAATAAAATGGTAAAAATCAAACCCACCCACAAGTTGTGCATGGATGAAACCCTCATCCATAGTTATAATAAACACATCCACTTGCTCATTATGCCAAAACAACCAAATCAATCTTTTAAAGCCAACAACTTCAATTCTAACAGATCCGTAAAATTAAGTCTTTGACAAACCCTCTTAGCCTCTCCATAAATACAAGGCTAAAAAATAGCCAGCACATCCACCTTAATACCTTATGATGCTGACATAAATACCGAATAGCCTTCCGAAAACCCTTCTTTTGGGCGTTGAACACATTCCAAACTAAACAATTCTTGATGACAACAAAATAAGAAGAAAACACTAACCAACAACACTACCCTTAAATACTAAGACTAGAACCCTCCATAGGCCTCGTATGGTCCATGGCCCTCAACTAGCGTTTGACGTATGCACCAAGCAACTCCACTAGACTCCTCACCTAGCGTCTGGTGTATGCACCAAGAAACTCCAAAGTAAACAATGCATAAGAGCCCTCTCAGAAACAGGTAGCACAACATGTCTATGACCTTCAACTAGTGTCGAGCGTATGCACCAATACCTCACTATGAGCCCTCTCATCCGGAAGAACGACCATATTACCGACCTCCTATCGACCATCCCATATACAAGCAACTCCACTAGACTCCTCACCGGTAATGCCGAGGCTATCCCTATCGAAGAAGATGATAGTACCACCGGCAGCGAGGAGACGCCTACCTTTGTCACCTGGCGCTTCCATTTCAATGGGCCTTGCGTTTGAGGCTCAGACAAACCTAGCAATTCCCCGGATGGAGACATTGTTCCCATGCCTTCTTACAAGACTTAGTACGATTCCGGTTCTTCTTTCTTCTACGTTCACCCTCCATACTTGCTTTGTCATCATCCTTACTCTTTCACATTGCCATAAAGACCAAACCAACCGCATTGGCCTCACCCCACCTACTATCATTGTTGCTTGACATGGATATGTCACGCGGGGACTAGTCTCCATGGACTTACCAACATTACCTCAACCAACTAGAAGTTTTACCTTAACCGTACTTATCACATGTAACGTACCATTGACTTCCTTACCTTTACCCTAAAACCCTAGACATACCGGCATGCTTCCCGGAAGAAATTATTTACGGAGTCCCAATTCCCAAGGAATCCTTCCCACTACGGTTAGGACCTTTCCGCGCTACAACCATCCAAGTACCAAATTGTGGAGAAGATGCCACATTTGTTTGCTCTTGAGGCAGACCGGCAGTGGGTAAGGTTTCCTCACCCTCTTTGACATTAGGAGAGTCAACATCGGTCGCATTCCTCGTGACATGTTTCCCCAGGTTATTCACACGATGGCTAAAATAAGCATGTTGAGGTGTAGTGTCAATAACGGCTACAAGCATTACAGATCATCTGAAGACCTTCATACTCCACATGGAACCTATTTCCATTTGAAAAACACAACCGTTTTTAAGGGCTTACAAAGATCCAATTCAACACAAGCCCGAACAAAATGTCCCCGGTTTGAATGGAGGGACTTCAGATCAATAACAATTGGTTCCCCTACGGAGAATGCCATAGCCACAAAACCCATTCATCATCCCATTACATCGGAACATCCTAAATTTGAACCCAAGTTGATGTTGTCGTAATAGGACTAGAGGTTGAAATTTTCGCATGCCAAAGCTTCATGATCACGCAACGACCAAATATCGTCCAAGGCCCGTCCACTAGAATTGCCAACATCTCATTTTCATTATTAAAGTGGACCATAAAGTAGCCATTAACAAGATCAATTATTCAATATTATTACCCAACTTCCAAAGATCCCGAACTTTACGCTCCATCATGAATGCAATAGGGTAGCCTAGTACCTTAAAGACAATGGAAAACTTATAGTTTGCTTCTAGTGCCTCCGTCATTTGTCTCTCAATTTCAATAACAAGGTTACCCTCATATCCATACGGGTACTAATCGTTGCATGGCCTTCCAACAAAGTTAATCCAAGAGGTTTCCAAGGCTTTCCATTGTCTGATTCCCGCCAAGAATGTCTTTCCACGAATGTGTACTACCCAACGGAATAGAATTGACTCTAGCATCCCCAAAATCAGTTCGGCGTGGCAATTTTGCCCTACATAAAAACCATAGGCGGATGGACACACCCCATTACAGGAAGATTGAGAACCGCCACAATAGACGGCCCTACAAGACTACCCATTATTGTACATGGGCCACCACCGTAGCCTGTTCAACGGCAAGCACCGAAGCGGAAGGCATGTCAGGACTTCCCATAATTGTATCTTCAATCATCACTAGAGGACAATCAATAGTAACCTTAGAGGGTGTTGCACTATCTCTAGACGTATTTGGCAGTTTCAGAATCAACGCCATCGGAACAGAAGTCAGAAAAAAAAAAGAACCATACCTAATCTTTTCACGTTTGGGTTAGCGGTTCAGAGCATTTTCATCACGTCCTTTTACTAGTTCAACTCTATCAACATATTTATTCTACCTATCTCACTTATCGATGTTAGTTTGCTATTCTTTCCCTCAACAAAACCCTAACCCCTGCTCTCTCTTTTTTTCACCTTTTCTACAATGTATCTTCCCCTTCCTTCCAATCTCTATACGACATTTAAGGGTGTCAAACGGAGCCAACGGGTCGGGTCACAACAAGCTCAGCTTGGAATTGGGTCGGGTAATGAAAACAAGCTTGGTTATTAAGCGGTCTGTTTTGGGTTGGGTATCGATGGCTCATGTTGAAACGGTTTATCGGGTAACCTCAGTTCTCGGGTCATAACATATTGGTTTAGTTCGATTCTCGAGTCATTTTGGTCGGCTTACTTCGGGTTTTCAATGGATTCGAGTAGCGCTGCCAATTGGGCATGGTCAATCGTGTTTGAAGTTGAGCCAACTTATGTTTGGGTTGATGTCGGGTTGGGTCAAGACTTGCTCAACATCTTGATTTGGGTTGGTTTTGGAGTCGGCGAAGGGATCAATAGTCTTCCTTCAGTAAATGCCCAATTTGTCAGGTTGAATCCGGGTTACCTAGTTAGGTCGGACAACTCTTAAATAGACACTTTTTCATTAAAATTTATGCAAATATATTAATTTGATCCGGATATCTGGATTCAAAGCTATAGGAACCCCGATCTGGATACGATTTGGATCCGCTCGTATATACAGATACAAAAAATAAATTGATTTGCGACAGTAGTTTACGACGGCAATCATACGTCGCTATTGGTCATGACCTTTGCGTCGGCTACGCTTGTTGTCGCTCATGATCCTGATTTGCGATGGCGTTGAATTGCCGACACAACTTCAAAATTTCGGGGGAAAACAAGGGTTAATGTGGGTTACAACTTACAACCTTACAGGTCCTTTTCCTAATTCACTGCCCTCACCCTCAATCTCATACCCCGACCCTCAATCTCCCTTCCTTTCCCAATCTCGCGTATCTCGCTCTCTTCTCTCTACACTACTCGATTGATTCGAGCTTTCATCTCCATTGTTCGTTGTTCGTTGATTACTTCTTTATTCCTTTTCATTGTTCTTCCATCACCAAAAATTAGGGCTTTTTTTTAATCTACGGTTGCTCAATCGCTATAGCATAAACTCTTTCGACCAAAAAAAGGAAGTACTCCCATTCATCGACTCTGGTTTATAGCAATTCAGTCGTTCCTCCCTTATCCTTTGCAAACCCGCAGCAATGACACGACGCTGAGCGAGCATTGGTCTTTCTTTTCTATCTGTAAGAATAAGCTCGTTTTTTTCCCCAGTATTCATGTTAGCTTCTTGAACCACTTTTGTGCTTTGATTGGTGTGATGACAGTGACGAGATGTCCTAGATTTGTTATCTCATTCGGGCTCCAACAATTCCAAAGCAGAATTAACATCCTTAATTGGTTCGTGCCATGGATTTACCTATGTTTCTGCAATTTAATCTTCGTATAAGGTTTTTGATTTCTCGTCCTTCATCTCTACGCTAAGTTAATCGAACACAAGTTGTACTTTTTATCCCAACAATAGATGTACTAGGATGGTTACGAGTATAACATCTACTACAAAAAGGCTTCTTTTTAGAATGACAATAGATTTATATGCACTCTTGTTTCATCGTTAATTTTGCTTATAATATATTAAGTGATCAATCCCAATGCTAAATTTTGACAAATTGTAAATTCTCACTGTTGCTATAGTGGGTGCTTTACTTTCATATAAGGTTGACACGGCCCTATGTATGTTCACCTATCACTTTATAATTACACAACTCTTTTTTTTTGTATTTTTGTTCTAATATTAGGGAATTATCTCACGGAGCCTAGGATTATAAGATCACTTGATGTGTTGTATTTACTGGCTATTTGATTTAAACAATGTAAGACTAGTTTTTTTGTCGACAAATATAACTTTTCCTTGTTTGATACATAACATTTCCTTTGAGATCCTCTTCTTCTATTAGCTTGTTTGAGTAAGCTTATTGTGTTGTATTTTCTTCTTTTTCTTTTTTTTTTTGTTTCAGGTTTTGATGAAGTTTTGTCGCTGGTTGAAGTTATAGGCCATCGGTTATAAGTGATTTGATTTTTGTTAAGGGTACTAAAGCATAAACAATTATAAACACGACCTTATCATTATTGCCAAATGATCAATAGAAGGCTTAACCTTTGTTGTACCTTGTGTGGTTGGTCCATTACATCCTTCTAGTATAGGGTGCTGAGTGAAGTCTAGAAGATTGATTGAGTGAAACATAATTTAAGACCATCATCTTATAATTTGTACTTTGTTGAGGCTAATTGTAAATTTCTCTAAAATTATTGTTTCATCCTAGCCATCTCTAAATGGATATTTTGAGACATACAAATAGAAACCTAAGTGAAGCTACTAGGGTAAAAGCCAATTTTTTGCTAAGCTTTTTTACTCATATCTCACAAACCACATTGGCTTGATCTATCCATTAATTGTTGTAAGTGATATTGCTAACTTTTGATCTAGAATAAGTATTTTGGAAGATACTTAGGGCTAGTGATCAACTAGATTTGATCTGTAATATGTATGCTTCATCGCTGGTAAGAAGCACCCAAGCAAGCATTTTGTTTTGTTTCGTGCTTTAAGCTCTTAATCCTAAATTTATTCGGCTGAAATTGTTTGCTTGTCTAAGTATTACTTCGAATGATTCATGGAGAGTGACCTTGTTCATGGATGAGGTTTCTGACTTTGTAGTTGGCAAATTTCTAGAGGTCTATAATATACTTAAGCTTCCACTTATTGATGAATCCTTGGAATGAATAATTGATCAAGAATATTGGTATTTAAAACATACTGCATACGTGAAAGTAAGTGTCGTGGATGCTCAATGGCTTGTTCATCAATGCATGCCTTCATTTGGAGGTCTCCTCTCGTTACGAGAAATTCCATGATTAGTAACTTTTATTGTGTTTTCTTGTAGATTTAAAAGCAAGATGGACAATTTCCACGGATTGGGCGTAAGCTTTAACACATTATCTTAATGTTTTGTACAAGCTATGATGGTGATTAAAGTGTATTTTTGAATGATTTGACAGGTGATGGTTATATATAATGACGAGTGGAAGGTGTTTCAGAGGAGGTTTAAGCAAGTTAAAGTCAAGTACTTGAATTGAAGGCCATAAAAGAGAATGTAAGCTATTTAGAAGCTCATTAGAGTAGTAAATGATGAGAACAGTCGGTATTGAATAGCGTAGAGGAGCTGCATACATAATTTAGATGTTTGTATAGCAACTTAAATATCAAAATTACAAATCCTTGTATGTAGTCGTGGATTTATAGTTGTGATGTTGATTAATGTGTAGCTTATAGGATATAAACTTGACGGGTTTCAAGTTAATCGACCTGTATTTTAGAGGTGTGCTATATTTTTTCCCCCAAAAATTAGACTTTATAACCCATACCATTTAGGTCCGCTTTATATATTGTTATATGTTTTTTCAAACAACGACTGTCTTTCCCGAATATTTCCGGGGTATATAATGGAAAATAACGAGGTATATTTCTTTTTAAATTTGGCCGCACCAATATCATTTGTGGCGGCAATCTTCGGTCGCACAGCCGACGCCAAAAAATTACGCGACGGGAACTGCCGTCACAAAATATCATTTGCGACACGACCTGTATTTTAGAGGTGTAATTAACCGTTTGATCCGAATTCTAAAACAAGGCATTGATATCTTCATCAACTTTTAGCCGGATCGGATAATTATCGGCGAATATGATTGGTGATCCAAATGACTTTAGCCAAATCCGTTTTATTGAAATTGGCTTTAATTGAATATGGATATTGACGGGTCCGATTAATTCAGATATCCGACTAAACCATTTGAGCTAGATCCGTTTAATCTCAATTCCTTTGTCATTCTCTTCCTCATGGAACCCCTTCTCACCTTGTATATCTTGTTGCTTTAAAAAGAATGATCAACGCTCCGAGAACTAATTATTCTCGTCAAGGCAACAAGGTATACAAGGCGAGAAGGGGTCCAGAGAGAAGAGAATGACAGAGGAATTGAGATTCAAGGTAGCCGGATTTAAAATGAAGAAGGGTAAATTTAAAGGTTTAAAACCCTAGGAATTGGAACCAATTTTTTTTTTTAATATTTCTCTAGCGAATAAACATATTTCAATCTTATTTCTTCATTATAGAGTACCATTTTTTGTTTCTTTTTTTCTCGTGTTTGTTTTTGGACACAACAACATATAAACAAATCTAGTAATATCATGCACTCCAGAAACCTTGAATTTGCGATTGAACATACCAAAATATAAGCACTTGAACGAGAAGAATATTGTTGTTAAATCTGAAATCATATGCATTTTGTTGTTAAAAGAAGCAATAATGACATGCATGTATGAGGAACCAAAATCGAACCCGAAACTAACTCGACCAAAAACTGAAAATTCACCCTAAAGCCAAAATTCTTAACTAAAATCGAATCCTTAACCTAACCTAAAAAAATTATTCTAAAACAACAGTCCAACTACAAAACCTACCACAAATCTAATTTTAATGAACATATTCATATTCTTTTGTGTGGGTTTGGGGTTCACATTTTTTGGAATCCGTTACAACCTAGTAATTTTATGCACTCCTAAAATGAGTATAATTTCAACCTTAATTTTAAAAATTCACTTTAAAAAGTGTTATTAAATAGTGAAAATTCATTAATAATGAATATAAGCGTACTTATAGTAAAAGCCAAGATTACTTTTTATATATACAAATATCACGTGGCAACTTCTTATAGTGAAAATGCATTAAAATTAAAATTAAAATAAATTACAACCTTTACTTTAAGAAAATTCAAATTCTAATCTCGGCAACAAATCAAAACATAAACACCAAGGAACAATGTCTCTTCAATTCCTTAATTTATATATAATAATAATAATAATAGTAGTAATAATAATAATAATAATAATAATAATAATAATAATAATAATAATAATAATAATAATAATAATAATAAATAAAACTTTAAAGCTGGAAACAAAAATATAGAAAAAGCCCTTTCAAAAGAAAAAAAATGATATAAAAAGGAAAAAGAAAAGATTGAAACCTAATACAGAGCAAGCACATATTGATGGAGTGATCTTCTGCACTGCGTCCATAGACAAGTAAGACAACAACGCGTTTCGGAGTTAGCCGTTGGGTATAAACAACGCTTTTTGGAGTTAGCCGTTGGGTATAAAGAGAACCCATCCGATAGCCGTTGGGTATAAACAACGCTTTTCTCCTCAATTCGCCTCCCACTTCTCTCCTCAATTCGCCTCACACTTTTCTCCTCAATTCGTCATAGTCGTCAGTCATGGAAGAGATTCAACCTGCGAAGAAAACCAATGGAAGGAGAAGAATTCCGATTCAAAAAATTGAAAAGAAGAGCAGTCGGAATGTAGCATTCTCGAAAAGGCGAACAGGTCTATTCAAGAAGGCAATGGAACTGTCTACACTCTGCGATGTTGACGTCGCTATAATCGCCATCTCCGAGGCCGGGAAGGCCTTCACTTTCGGAAATCCCGATTCTGTTTTCCAGCGATATAAGCAAAGGTATTTCTGGTTTTGAAACTCCCATTTACAATCAATCTTGTACAATCAATCTTGTTTAATTCCAAAAGATATATATCTGTGCAGTCAAAGAATCAAGAAAAGTGTTCAAAATACAGTCGCTGCAACCATTTTAGAGTCAAAAATTGTTCAAAATCAAGATTTTGTGCAGTTCAGAATCAAGATTATAGCTAGGTAGATTCTCAAAATCAAAGTCATGATTATTCTTATATGCAGTCTCAGAACCAATATTGTAATTTGCAGTCTCAGAATCAAGATTGTGGCTATGAAGAGATTGTTATGTGGTTGATGCTCAAAATCAAGATTGCTACGTGGTTGATGCTCAGGGTGGGGGTTCTTGTTACGTGGATGTGCAGAATCAAGATTTCCGGTATGTGGACATTCATAAACAATATCCTTGTCCTATGCAGTCTCAAAATCAAGATTCTGTGCAGTCTCATAATCCAGATTCTGGTTATTTCGATTCTCAAAATCAAAACCATGAATCTTTTTATAGAGTCTCAGCATCAAGATTCTGTCTATGGCTATGTCGATGCTCAAAATCAAAACCATGAATTTTTTATATAGAGTCTCAGCATCAAGATTCTGTCTATGGCTGTGTCGATGCTCAAAATTAAAATCAAAATCATGATTCTTATATGCAGTCTCAGAACCAATATTGTAATGTGTAGTCTCAGAATCAAGATTGTGACTATGAAGATGCTCAAAATCCTCTAGATTCTTGCTATGTGGTTGATGCTCAGGCTGGCAGTTCTTGCTACGTGGATGTGCTGAATCAAGATTTCCGGTATGTGGACTCTCAGAATCAATACTATTGTTATGTGCATTCTCAGCAAAATTCTGGCCATGGAGATGCTCAAAATCATTGCTATATGGTTGATGCTGAGGATGACAGTGCTTGTTACGTGGATGTGCAAAATCAAGATTCTTATGTGGAATCTCATAACCAGTATTCTTACTATGTGCTCAGAATCAAGACTGTGGCAATGGAGATGCTCAAAATCAAGATTCTTGCTATATGGTTGATGCTGAGGGTGACCGTTCTTGCTACGTGGATGTGCAGAATCAAGATTCTTGCTATGTGGTTGACGCTGAGAGTCAAGAATACGTTGATGGCGATGTTCAGATTCAAGATTTTGTTATGGGAATGTTCAGTGCTATGATTCCCTTTGCGGTATAGAGTGGGAGGATAATATTTATTTGTTTTCTTCCTTCATGTAAGATGGGAGGACGAAGACTTGATATACTGAGCTGATGTAGTTGTAGCAACAAACTGCCTGTTTTGTGTATGGTATACATGCTGACTAGTAGTAGGTCAATTAGTTGACAAAAATCAGCATTTTTGTACTCTGAAATCAATACTAAGCTGATGTCATTGTTGTACTATGAAAATCTGATTTTCTTACTCTGAAAATCAGTATTTTGTACTCTGAAAATCAATAATAAAGCTGATGTGATTTTTGTACTCTGAAAATCAGTATTTTTGTACTTGAAAATTCTTTTACCCTTAGCAATTGACTTGCAGTAGAGTTGAGCTTCTCTTCCTTTAAAGTGTTCACAAAGAAGTTGATCATTGCCCCTGAAATAGTAGTAATAGGATCATTGCCCCTGATGTAGTTGTAGCAACAAACTTCTGGACAATAAGAAATCGTATCCAATTTAACTCATAGACCAATCACTGAAAGGAAAGAGAGCAAATCTGGATCACTGGATCCTGCTTTGGCTCAGGAAATGACCTTTACGACCAGCGCACTCAATGTCAAAGCTTAATATACGAAATGGTGCCATTTTAGAAAACTCTCCTTCTGGAGCATGGCTAACCAAGTTGGTATATCTATGACCAAGATAAGAAAGCAAATAATATAATGAAAGTATCTAGCTAAATTAAATAAAAAAGGGGTTCATGGTGACTGCTAAACTCATTTTCTTCATTGTTGAATGAATTAATGCTTGAACTTCTGATGTATTTTGAAAATATCATCTTAGTGTATATATGGGCACAATCAAATAATAAATGCACCACCGAAGAAGTTTAAATGCCATTGGCAGCGATTCTAATCCATACGAGCAGGCCATTTCTATCATTGGCCGTACTTTATCACCCTTTGATGATGACAACTTGATTCCCTGTTTCGGATTTGGGTATGGTTATACTCATTGTATCATTTTGTCTACTTTTTTTTTATCTTCTGTCTTTGCATTCAAAATAACATTAGATTTTTTTCCCCTTTTACTTGTACACTTGTACGTTACAAAGAAATTCTTCCTCATGTAAAGTTATCAGGTACTCAAAACATTCAGCTGAATGGGTATGCTTGGACTTAAATTACTGTTTTTAGTTTCCTGCAGAAGTAAGAAGAGTCGACGAACTCAGACACTTCCTCCACCTTATGAGGTGATTGATCATGTTAAACGAGTATCAAAGACAGCAACCTACCTAACAGATTAGAACATTTAGCAGAATCATCTATGCTTGGACTTAAATTACTATTTTGATTTTATTTTATCTAGTTCAGTGCGCACATGAGATGGGAGGAAAGATCACATGATATAGTTCAGTAAAATAATCAAAAGAACCTATTTTAACCAATTATAAATTTTTTTTATTATTTTTGCAATTATCTATAATCCTTATCTAATTAAAATCAATAAAATAATCAAAAGAACCTATTTAACCAATTATAAAAAAAAAACGCCTGAATCTCATCGGTTGAAATTGGAAAAATAAATAAAATATGTAATTTGCATAATCAATTAGGTTTCTGCAATTATAAAACTTTTTATTGTTTTTGCAATTATTCTAATCCTTATCTAATTAATAATTTATTTTGTTATTAAAACCAATAAAAAGGTTTCTCCAATTATCTCTAATCCTAACCAACTAATCCTCATCCTATTTAAAATCAATAAAATAATCAAAAGAACCTATTTAACCAATTAAAAAAAACGTTTGAATCTCATCGGTTGAAATTGAAAAAATAAAATAAAATATGTAATTTTCATGATCAATTGTTTAAATTGGATTTTAAAAGATTTTGTCAAACACAATTAACGTTAATATGGTGATTAACAATAATTATAATTAACTAAAAAACACGTTAGTTTTTTTATAAAAAAATTTTAATCCAGCAAAGTATCTCTTCGGTGATCAAAATTAAAATTTTAACAAATTAAATTTAAATTAATCAATTTTCTCCTTATCAGTAAGTAATTAAGTTCCTATTTTTTCTCTAACAAATAACAACTCAACGGAGTTTACAATGGAGATAAGTTTGTTTAAAATTTAATCACTGAGAATTGTTTACTCATTTCAAATGTCAGATTCTAAAAAATTAAGTTTAAATGTTTTTTTAGTTTTAATTAAGTCACACCCCCTACAATCAACTTAATCTACAAAATCTCCAAAAATAATTGATAATCATTATATCTCACCTATTTGTTAGGTGATTTTTTGTTTAAAAAATCTTCGGAAGTTTTTTTCTTTGTTACCGATTTTTTTTACTTTGTAAGTTATTAGTAATTACTAATATATTTTTTAACTTTATATTTTTAAACAATCTTTTCCAACCCTCTTCAATTCCTTATATTCATATCTTTTAGTTAGATAAAAAAAAATAAAAAGGGATTTATTTGGCCTTATATATACTTCACTTGTGTCAACTAAAGTTTACCCCTCGCTATTTCTCAATCCATCCGTTTTTTGTTCCAATTCATTTTAGCATAGTCGTGTTTTACATAATAATTGTTGATTTCATTTCTATTTTTCTCTCAATTTATTGAAATCATGTTTACTTTGTGCAGAGTTGGAGTGAAGGATTATTATCGTTGTCTGCGAAGCGATCAACCTTTCATCTTCAATCGAGAGATCTAACTTCATGGAAGACTTGATGTTCGATAATGGTATATTTTTTCAATTTAAATCCACAGAAAATCTCTTCAAGTGACCAGGAGAGGAGATGGAGGAAAGCAAGAAGGATTAGTGAAAGAGTATATTTGGTGAAAGATTGGGTTTTCGTAACATTCCACTCTTTATATTATGAATCTCAAAACTGCAATATACACATGCCTACTTTTCTTGATTAAGCCGAAATGTAAGTATACTATTTCCTTCAATTTTTTTGTGTATAAATGTATACTACTTTTCTGAGTTGTACATTCCATTTCTGTAATGAACATCTTCTCATCCTCCTCGGTCCTCACAAGACGTACAAGTTGTATTACGGTGTTTCGTAGTTTCGACATCAACAATCATTATAATTGAAGTCAAGTCATTGATATTGATCGCTAGAAGTGAATCGGGCAAAAGTCCAACGTCCAAACACACCATTGACATCAAGGTTAGGGAGAACTGAGAAGATGGATTTGCCCATTAGTTTTTTTTAATACCAAAAAACATGTATTATTATTATTATTATTATTAAATATTGCAATTTATATATATAAGTAAATATAATTTAACTCAAAATAGATTTTATATCTATATGTAAAATTATCAATAATATATTGTATCTAAAAAATTGATTGGAGAGTACATATCATATCTTTTTAGTTACTGTCAAAAATTATAAATTCTCAAGGAATATTTTTCAATCAGGTAACCTAAACCCACTATAATACAAAAAGAATTCCGATAGATTTAATATACATGTTACATTTTAATAACTACTAAAATACTTAAATATATGGTTAAAAAAATGTGTAATAGTGATAATAACATAACAAAATATAAATAAAATAATATTATTTGTAATTAAAGTTTGTTACCTATTATATAACATAATATATTCTTCTTTTTTCTTATAAAATAATTTTTTTAATAATGGATCGATAAATTTTAAAATTTATCAATTCCATATCAAATCACACCATAAAAATTATATAATATCTTTTTAAATTATTAGAAAAAAAACCCGCACAAGGTGCGGGTAATACACGGGTAATACACTAGTTAATTAGTATAAGCGTGCTTCAATAAAAGTGAAGATTACTTTATCTATACAAATTTATGTGACAACTTCTTAAGTGGTGAAAATGCAATAATAATTGAAAATTAAAATAAATTACATCCTTAACTATAAAATTCCACATTCCGTTATAGGTTTAACATGTTGAAGACCTAAAAGCTCCATCTGTCTAGTTGAACCTTGGCTTCAGACATATCTTTTTGTGCTTTCTTCCTTCGATAAAATATGGGGCAATCTCGGCTGCAAGTCAAAACATAAACAAAGAACCTAGTGTCATTTCAACTCCTTGGCACAGAGCACATCTTGATAGAAAAAGCCCTTTCTATAGAAAAAAATGATATAAAAAGGAAAAAGAAAAGATTGAAACCTAGTACAGAGCACATCTTGATGGAGTGATCCTTGGCACTCCTGGCACTGTGTCCATAGCTTCCCAAAAAGTATCTCCAGATCAGCCACTGAAACTCAACCTTACTTATTTAGTGCTTCAGATAAATTGCTTATTTTAGAACTGAGATTACAAAATCTTACCCTTAGCAATTGACTTGCAGTAGAGTTCAGCTTCTCTTCCTTTACAGTGTTCACAAAGAAGTTGATCATTGCCCCTGATTTTAGTTGTAATAAGATGGCATACCATTTAGGCCAGAATAAATGTATATAAAACAAAAACTAAGCAATTTACAGAAAATGGCATAAGAGAAGCAATTAAAAGAATTGGCAGCTGTTCATGATCAACCGAATCTGGACAATAAGCAATCCAAAGACAAAATATGCTAGCTCAATACCTGATTAATGCTCTGCAACCAATGCAACTAAGCTGTTTCTTTGCAAATTTCATGATGCCGCCAGCTGAAGGAGTAGATATTGAAATAGCTCGTGTGTGACTTCCGGTTAGTAATTCCTTGCTTGCATTTTTCATGATTGGCTCAAAAATCCTCAAAAGTGGCTATAACACATAATATATGTCAATAGCAGAGACAAGCGCAATCGTAATCAGGGTGGATAGGAAACTTACTTTACTGATCTGATTTTCAAGGTAATATTGTGCATCTATTGGTATGTTATTTTCCAAAACATAGATGGGATCCTCTGACTTCTCGTATGCCTGTTGATCATTCAGATATCAGCCAAACATGCCAGAGTACTAATGTACTGAATTATAAGGTCAAGAATCAGTAGACAACCTTAGCACCTTTGGCAGCTTTAACAATAACATAGGGTACTCTATCACCAACAGTGGGAGCAGTAGCAGCATCTCGCTGTAAATGGACACAATGGAAAATCAGATTTTATCTTGTATTTCATACTCGGAAGCAAATAAATGAGCACATACTAGAAAACCAATAACCCAAGAGAGAAATTTAATGTAGACTATATTTGTCAATACATTACTGTATATTCGTGCAGCAAATTATTGACTCACAAACCTTGCGCATACGTTCAGCCAATTCAACGTGGGCTGCCTTGACTTCATAATTTTCTCCAGTTTTAGTCAATCCCTGATAAATACATCTGTCAGCATAATAACTCTTTTTCTTTAATGAAATTAAGTCCCGCCAAGAACCATGTTCGAGATAATATCAAAGAGAACATGGAAGATCCAACCTTCGTGATGACTAAAAGAGACAAATCCAAGCGGTTCATGAGTAGATCTGATATGGTATTCTTCACGTATTGAATGGCACCAGGGACATCTCTATCGATAAGAATCTTGTGAAGGCATTCGGTGATCAAGTTCTTGACCAAAAGGCAGTTGTCCCTTCGGACTGTTTCAATGCCTATAAAGAAACAGATTGAGACACCATATTAAACAAATAGGAGGGAAAATAGTGGAAGACTATAGCAGAAATATATTCAGTGAAAGTGTTCCACCTTTAGTGTCCATTTTGTCATGCTTGTCTGGGTTTGTCCAATAGAGTCCAGCATATCTCTTCTTGCTTATAAGGAGGTAAGGAAAATATACCTTCTCAAACTCAAGTTTGATAGGCTTCAAAGATAAAAATAAAATAAAAATATAAGCCTAACTGACAAAGCATATCACAAACAACTAGATCAACCAAGTGGAACAGAATTATACTTAATATTAATTTGCATAAGAGATAAGTCCAAATCACATGCTACAACAATTATTTTAACGTATATGACTGAAGGTTTCTACAAATATGTTTTCCTAGACCAAAGAAGCTGTATTCCCAAAGACCAACAATTGCATGAACTGCCATTTAAATATTCTCCCACAAACTACTCACGATCAACCCAAACTCCGGACCAAGTAAGAAAGAGACATGCATGAGACATAGAAGCTTCTATCCTCAAGTCATTAATCAAATGTCATTCATACTGCCATAGTCTGAAACAAACACGGTGGTAAGAATACTGGAAAAGGAAGGGGGAAAAAAAGTTTAAACCCTGAGAAAGCACAAGGCATGAACCTTCAAAATTAGTACGTAGAATAGGGATTTACTTTTGTGAATGTGCCACTTATGTGGTCTGCAGCTTCCCTTCCCAATTTCATCGCTTCTTCTACTTTCGATACCCCAAATTGCACCATAACTGAATCTGTATCACCATATATAACCTACTTGACAGAGATACAGATAATGTCAAAAGACATCTTCAAAGAAGTCATACTTATATTGAAATATTTATGCATCGATGAATAATGATAATATAAGAAAAAAACTTCATACAAGAAGCTAACATGTCAGCAGGAGTAACCATATAGAACAAATTCAGGAAGTTAAACTGCATCAACATTTGTAAGTATGAACTAAAACATTATAAGCATGAAACAGAGAGTAAATGATGTCAAGATATACCTACACTACTAAACTACATCAGTAATTGAGCTCCGAACAGTCATCAGATCAAAGAAAGCAGTCAATGAATGATAGAAGAAGTTCCATAGCCAATATGAATTATGGTCATAACTGGAAGATATTGAAGTATGTTCATAGCAACAACTGGGAAGTGCAGAATTTTTCACCTCAGCATTATGTTCGTAGCCTCCAACCACAGTAAACTTGTCTTCTACAAGTTTCTTCGTGTGTTCAATCATTTGTCGACCTGTACAAAAAAAGGTGTAAGTCACACTGAAGTTGTTCTAATTACCATGTTTTGTTCATATCTGGCTTAATAAGTCACATCTAAAATGATTAACTTTCAAAAGGTTAACACCGTCGTGACTGAATTGTAAAACAGCATCCAAGGACAGTACATTCTTGAACACTTAGATCCCGTTTGGTTCTTGAACACTTAGATCCCGTTTGGTTCATGTACTACCTGGTAACTGCTTTTTCCCACTGAAGTTGTTCTAATTACCATATTTTGTTCATATCTTTGATTCAAAAAGACGTGGGAAGTAACTTCCCATTAGGGGTGGCAATTTCACCTGCGCAGGGGGTGAAAGTCCGAAAAAAGCCAGGTGATAGGTGAAGGGGTCTTTCACCCGACCCGAGACACCGAAATATCTTAAACTTTGTATATTTAGTCTTATAATCACAAAAATATGACAATTTTATTGTTATTTACGTTACGATAACACGTTCAAAATAGTTTTATTTATTTAAGATATAGATATTATTAGTTCTGAATATATTAATTATGTACTACATGTGCAAAAATACTTTGAAAATGCATTACAACTTGACAATATTAATGACTTCAAACCACCCACGCATAAACCCAAACCACCTGGTCACCCGACGCCAAACGGGTGATTTGTGGATGCACCCGATAAAGGTTAATGGGTGGGTGATGGGAGTGCTTCACCACCCCATTGTCATCCCTACTTCCCATTCAGTTCCACTTCCTCCAAATTGAAGAAAGTAGATTACCTAGATAGGCAAAATCTTCTTCCCATAGTTTATTTACAATAAATTATTTAGACTACAATTATTTTGAACATAATTATAGCAAGTTTGAGAAACTTCTCTAGAAATGTTAAATTGAACCAAAATAACATCGTCATTACCTTCCTGAGAATATAAGGTTGAACCGAACATGTGTTCTTACTTCCTATGGATTTTAATTAGTATGAAACATACTTCCCAATAAATTAATTCCAATGGATTCTACTTCTATTGAACCAAGCAAACCCTTAGTATTTCTCAGTGTGGCAATTAAAATAAATATGAAGTTCAAAAGACAGAATAATTACCATAGCTTGTAACACTTGAAGATATTTCTAGACATGGCAACTGACCAACTGTGGCTCCCGTGAAGCCATAAACAGAGTTTGCACTGACCTAAATACACATAAGAAACAACAAAAAAGAAACTGAAGCTAATTGATGGTGTGTGATGCACTAGTAAAGCCTAATACTTGCTCATAAAAGTTAGATCTACCAGAAGCAATTACAGAGGAAAAAGGCACCACACAGGTAGGTATACCTTTAAGGCTAGTTGACGTCCATCTAAAACAGCCTTTTCAAGAGGATCTTTGGCCTCCTGCATTTAGATGATATAATGTTGAGTTTTCACAAAAAGGTCAAGACAGAATTACGGAAATAAATTCTAGAGCTTCGCACACTAAGAGGGGTTCATGTAAATTAAAGCTAAAAAGGTACCTTCAAATCAGCTTTGGCTCTTTTTCGAGCAGTTATGAGCTCCTCGAGAATCTCTGGAAGTATTCCCTGACGTATTGGTAGATGATTTCAACATAAAATTAATCATCACTATGAACATATACAATAATTATATAAAGCTGATTTACACTAGCAATTGAACATACTACCACATACCTTCTGAAGCTCTGGTTTGACAAAGGTTTCACCAGACGGAGTTTTATTAAGACACTCTGGAGGTAAATTCAGCTTGCGAGCTTCTTCAGGAGTTACCTTATATAGGAATTATAAGCCAGTTAATGCGATAAGTATAATACTGGAATACAAAAGAGCATGTAATCGATTGCTAGCTAATCATATTGCACTAGGTTTAAGTGCTACATATAAACCATTTCCCACTAAGTACAGAAAGCAATAGCTTCTTCCATTGTTATAAAAATATAACCGTCTTGCAGGAATCATGGTTGGTTTTGGGAAGAACTTACCAAAGTGCAATAACATAAATTATAAGCCATCATAATTGATGGATACAGAGATGCGAAATCCAAGGTTGCAATTGGCTTTTCGTAGAACCCTGCCCTGGCCTCCAAAACCTTCATTGCATTAAAAACAACTACTTAACCACATAAGCTTCAATAAAGGTAAAAGTGATTAGGAACAGCATGTCAGCATGCTACATCAAATGCTGACATTTGAGAAATATGCTAGCAATTCAACTGTTGAAATAGTAGGATTACAATAAGGTAGAGGTATGTAAAGAGGAATACACTGTCTGAACAAAGTGAAAAAATTAAATTAAAAAAAAACAATACCTAAAAATCATGAAAGGGTCACCGGGGAAGAAAAGGCAGAACTTAGTTAACTATCAGATCATCAAGGACTTGACAAACTGAACATTCAAATTTGCGGTAAATAAAAATAAAGCTTACCAAGTAGCCATAATTGAGTAACTTCCCATCAGAAGGTAACTTCATTTGAAATAAATGTAATTGGATACATGCACATATGTATCTCTTTGTAGTGGCACAAAAAGTTGCACTCTGTCTTATACAAGAATGTATTCTTAACATATTCTCAATTTGTGTAAGCAATCCAAACAATATACTAGGATCGAAGGTTTAGAAACTTCAATAACAGATTATTCAAGCTCCTGCAGTTAGAATAGTATAAACGAAAAAAGTATCAAAGATCAAACTTACAGTCGCGCCTTCATATGTTTGGTCAGATCCACTCTTTTTTACATTAGGAATAATAAGATTCTTCTGTTTTGCCTTCCTAAGAAGTTGAGAAAGCACCTGCAAAAAGATCCAATAGAGCCTGAGTATTCTCCATCTCAAAAAAAAAAAAATTTGAGCTCATGTCATTCAAATTAACCTTAATACTTTGCCCTCTTGATAAGAGAAATGATACTGGAACACCTGTTACACGAGCCATCTCCACATAATTGTAGATAAACATCAGCTTGTCAAGCAGACGCTGAGGAAGGTAAGCATCCTGAAAACCGTAAGTCGCAAATTCAACTCATTATATAATACAATCAGTGGAGCTCATACCCAGGTAATGGCATTCCAAGAGAATACAAACATAAAAAATACTTTTTATGTACAAACTTTATCATCTTTATGTTTTAAGCTTCAAATTCAACCATTTAATTGACTTGATTGATTGAGTCGTGCCGAAGCAATCCTAGCACCCAGTGGCCTCAGAATTTTCATTGACCTTTTCAGGTAAAGAGGTCAAAATAAAATGAAACCAATGTTTCCTTATAAGAGAAAATGAGAAAATGTATCTGGTATGTGAGTCCATAACTGTACATTAACTGGTAGGAAAAGATACTTCCATTACAATTTAATCAACAATTTAGGCTACACAATGTAAGAACTATTGTATCAACAAAAACAGAAGGTATTTACCAATAGTCATATTGTATACTCTAAGAGCATTAGGCATGTTAACTTACAGTCAACGGAAATATCAAGAATGAAAAAAATTTATTTCATGGAATTCACACATGAAAATACACTTCTTTTTCTCAATCCAACCAAAAGATATGTCTGATTAGTGATATTTACAGTTCAGATGCTCAAAATCTCTCGATTTGAATTCTTAATTTCCACAAGAACTGAAGCCACTATACTTCTAGTTGAATTTCTCATGATCCTCTGAAAATAGAAGTAATAAATCAGAGATTCATACTACGTCCATGTCGTTTATTTTTTTCACCTACACAATCATGACCTCATAGCAGCAAAGTTCTGAAAAATGTGGCAAACCCTATAAATCGCTGACTAAGGTTTTAAGAGATCCCTACACACTCATGTAAGGATGAAGTTACTGGCATACACAAATCTTGCCTCCGTGGAATTTCATCTCTAAAAGTTCAGCCAAGATCTTACATCCTAAGCACCTCAATGATAACTATCCTCTAGTATCACACAAACAAGAATACTGCAATAGCAAGATTGAAAAGGCACATATTGCAAACACTTACATCATATTCACACCTCAGCTACTCGTGACAAGAGGCAAAAATACATACCTTTAAACAGTACACAGCAAGACGCCTTCTAGTTTCAGCATTCCCATTTTGTAAATCAGATATTATGGAATGGTGAACATCTTCTTTCTGAGATATAGCGAGCAAGCATAATAAGATTTTTACACCAGTGCTGATAAACACACAGGACATGCTTAACCATAACTTCAAGAAAAATTCAATGAACAAAGGCCATATGAGTTTAAAATAGGCAGAAAGACACAGATATTATTGAATGGTGAACATCTTCTATTTGAGAATGATTCTGTATAATATATATACACTCCCCTAAGATCTGAGAATGATTCACATTTCTTCATAAATCGGTTCACATTGTGAACCATTTTGTACACAAAAACAACTTTTAATTTGCTGCACTTCTTTAGAAAAAACTTTCCAGCAAAAAAATGTACAAACACATTTATATATAAACGGTTCACAACGTGAATTACATTATGAGAAATGTGAGCCATTCTCATGGGAGAAATCATTCTCATCCAAATCAACCCTATATACATATATATGTATGTATATCAATCATGAACAAGGTGAAACTATTCCAAAAAATATTAGAAGCATGAGACACTCTACAATCCAGGCAGACAGCATTTGCATTTGATTAAAAATCAGCTTACTGTCATACATTCTTAATCATGCAAATCATTTTTTTTACTTTGGAAAAATAAGGGCATGTTTACTTTTAGTTTATCTGTGTTTCATTTAGTTTACAAACTGTGAGTTTAATTTTTATGAGTGTTTACTTGGGGATAGGTTTATTTTTCTATGTGTTTATTTGGATTTATAAACCACTCAAAAATAAATTATTAGACTAAGGTTATTTTTGCTTATATGAGTTTATTTTTGTTTAAAACCCGATTTTGGTCTTGTGTTTTTCCATCTCGAGATTCTTTGTGACATCATCCCTAAGTATTGCACGTTATTCTTCGGGTTTTTTAGGGACATAAGTATCATTTGAAGAAAAGTAAACCCAAAATAAACTCCAAATAAACAACCTTATATGATTTATTTATATAAACCCGTTGAGAAATAAACCCGAAAATAAACTATAAGCCCACATAAACTCATTAGTTTATAAGCCTGAAAATAAACCAATTTGCAAGTAAACAGGCACTAAATAGAAACTATAGGATGTATCAATAAAGGCAATTATTCAAAAGTAGAATGATTATGGTTGTTGCCCCCAAGCTAAAGCTAAATGAATGCAACCAAAATGGACTTGCCTGCTCCCCAAGGAAATGTGCTGAAACTGAATTTAGTGAATATGAACTCAATTTATGGTCTCTTTGCATAATCTGTGACAAAGAAATGCAGCACTGGTTACAAGATTCTTTATAGGTGAAATTCAAAGCATTTGTACAAGGAAATGCAATAACCTGGAGCAAATCAAATTGAACTCTTCCTTCAATTGCGATTTCCTTGCTTTCTCTGGTTCCATACTGTCTGCATAACAACAATCTATAAGCAATAAAATTCTATACTGGAAACAGACATTACATGGAAGACTCTCAGATAGTCTAAGCATCCAATTTAAGACAGTATCATAGAGCAAGGAAACTTCTCTCGCTACCAATTATTCGGCCCCCTGGCCCTTCCCTTAAACAGTCATTTAGTGTCTACATTGCAAATAGTACTTGTGCAAGATATTCGTTTAGTGTCTCAATATATGCTCTTGAAGACATGATATTCTTGGTGAGCTTTTTATAAATAGTCACAAGCACATCATCAAGTTTAATTGTGTGTGATTATTTATCCTACATCCTGTTTTTATTAAGGTGATTGTAACTTGATAGAAAAATTGGTACTTGGAGACCACCGGGTATAAAGTTCAGTTGTAAAGTTCACGACATAAAGGTTATTTAATTTAAATTTGCAGAAGCATCAATGACATGGCTTCAATAATTTACGTTACTATTTTTTACCTTGACGAAAATGTTGAATCTTTCATGCGAACCCTGCTGGACTTTAAACGTCCCAGGAAAGGAAATTCTGATATGTTCAATGCATCTGCTCTCTGTCCAAAGGAAGCATATATCAAAAATTCTAGACGACAAAAGTATATTATGTATGAGGAAACAAGGGAATTCTTGAAAACTGAACACAAGTGAGATTCAACAACTCTTTTTGTAAGTTAATATCAATTATAAGGTAGAATGATTGTTTTAAAAACATGAAGTACAGCTGAGTCTCAAAGGAAAAGGGACAGTACCTGAATAAGATAGGGTAAATCAAAGTTGCATATGTTATATCCAATAATGATGTCAGGATCGACTTCACGTATAAGGTCCTGCATGTGGCGTTTGAATCAGAAACTGCAGATAATTCTACAGCACATGATATTACCCCGTGAGAAATTAATACACTGATAGACACATGCCTCTTTCCACAGAAGGGGGAGGATTGACAAAATTATAGGGTGAGCAAATACTCTAAATAAGATACACATGCAAAGCTGAAAACGCTATGATCTGTCAAGCAGAGCATTTCGGATATTAAAAAGCAAAAGCTTCGATTTATTTTGTTGTGTAGATTTTTGCATCCTTGGCACGGGCTACTAGCTAGTAAATAGTAAAAGTACTGCAAACTTAAAACTCTCCTCAGAATTTTGAGCATATTCACAAACACAACACTGCACAGAACAGAACAGATGAACCTAAAAAAACTTAATTACATCAAGATGAAAGAGAGCTACAACAGACATGTATATGAAAACCAAAGGCTCATGGAGCTATCCTACTGGACCAAAATGAAGAACAAATACTTTTAAGAGTGGAGAGCAAGCAGAATACTATTTGTTAATTTAGAACAATCATTTGATGGAAATAAAAACCTGTGGAAATAACCAGATAGCACAGATGTAATGTAAAAGATGGATATTTTCTTACCCTCCACGCTAGCAACACTTCTCTTTCAGTGTCAAACGACATCACATCAACGCCCACAATTGGAGAGCATGACTTAAGTGTCATGACATTTCTTACAAACGGCTGATCCTCACCTTGCAAAGTCACAAGGTTGGCCACCTAATAACAGAGAAGGAAACTGAATATTAGAAACTCTTCCACCGATGTATAGGGAGCAGGCAACCTTCCATTGTTATCGTACATAAGAAATCGTATCCAATTTAACTCATAGACCAATCATTGAAAGGAAAGAGAACAAACCTGGATCACTGGATCCTGCTTTGGCTCAGGAAAATGACCTTTACGACCAGCGCACTCAATGTCAAAGCTTAATATACGAAATGGTGCCATTTTAGAAAACTCTCCTTCTGGAGCATGGCTAACCAAGTTGGTATATCTATGACCAAGTTAAGAAAGCAAATAATATAATGGAAGTAGCTAGCTAAATAAAATAAAAAATACTAAAACACCAAGGGATATCTACCGGCTTGTTAACAAAAAAAAAAAGTTCGGGATGATCACAGTAGACAAACCAAAACACAAAAGAAAAGTTAATGTGAAAAGGATACAAGCAATCAAATTCCAACTGGCAAAAGGTCAACTTCTTAGGAACAGCTTTATATTTTCCAACAGGGACTTCGATCCAATTGCCACCAACAATGTTGCAATCAATCATGAAACGAAGGGCGAAGAGAACGTTGCTGTCATATGTCAAGAAGGCCTTCATACCTAGTCCATCTATATGGATGCCTCTCTCAAGGATACCTGTAATAAGTTATAAAATTTTGCAATTAAATCATCACAAACTTATTTGAAGTTCAAAACTGAGCAGATTTTTTCTAATTAGCTTTTAGAAAAGAAGCAGAACAACTGGATGTGAGAAAGAATGATGAAAAAGCAGGATATCCATTCAGTAGTTATTTTCATTATCGTCATTTTAACTCTAGCAATTGGCGGTTCAAGACTTCATTGTTGAAAATTAGGAAGTATATGACAATTACCACGGCATGTTGCAACCATAGCAGGTAAGGTAACCACAATTTTCAGAAAAGGGTGAGAATTCTGCTTTTGATAATACATTATGCTCCTCCTTTGCACCAATTCGATGTGCTTGACACACTGAGAAGCCTTACTATTCCTGCTTGCATCTTTCATCTTCCCCTAAATATAGCAATGCAAAATGGAAAGTCAGTGTCACAAGAAAAAGACAATTAGATGGTATCTGGATTTTTATAAGATTCCATATTGGGGAAGGAAAATTTAGGCTACAAACAGACCTCGATAACTTGATGAAATCGGGAAATATCATCAGGGCCCATCCCTGGAGGGCAGTTTATGTAAAAATATGGCTCGAATCCATGGACATTGCAACAAATGCTGTGACCTAGTTAATACCATTAAGCTGATTAGTCAAATAGAGAGAACATATACCCAGGCAGACAACTTCGTTCAAAGAAGAAGTGGTTGTATGTCATTGATAATCAATAAGGGAAGACCTTCGCGAGTCACCCCAAATATCCGAATAATAGCAGCTGGTCCGGTCCTGTTAGGCAACAGCTCTTTGTGACACTCTCCAATCACGTAGTCAATTTCCAACTGCTGAAAAACTAGGGAGGAAGAAAAACATAAGTAAGACAACGCAAGCACATTCATGGCCAAATCACCACATATAGAAACAAAGTGGAATTATAGCGTAAGAACTTAATACACGCATAGATCAGAAAGTGTGTGCGTCCCTAAACATTCCCACACCGACATAATTTTGTTGTATATAAAACCAAAATCACGGAAATCAACACTGGAGTTCACTCGATTGACCAATGTGCAAAATCTATTGACCCAGTTTTAAAACACACGCAAGACAATGCAAGCACATACATGACAAAAATTGCCACAGTAAAAAGGAGTTTGCTTTAGCAGCAGGGGTCCATCAAAAAAATCGCACCTCAAACATTATACCCTAAATACTCAATTTAGAGAGCATGAAACTCAAAGACTTAGAGTTTACTCAATTGACAGATTTGCAAAATCTATTGACAAAATTTAAAATTTAAGCATGTAGTGGCGCTGATTATTACCGATGCTCTGAGACATGGAAGTGTAAGATTGAGAGAGCGGAGGGCGAACCCATTTAGAGAGACGAGAGGCATAGGCCTCGTGTCTCTCAATGTCTCGAAGCACGAGAGACTCCTCGGAGAGTACATCGTTAGTTAGGGTTTCCTCTAAGAAAACGTCCTCGTCGAACTCCTCTTCCTCCATTCCAGCAAAGTGTTTCGCAGCTGGTGCCGGTGAAGGCTGCTGGCTCGCCGCCGACCGCTTCTTTGTGCCGCCGCGATTCATTACTGAATTCTGCAGGCCGAAGTGAGAGAAGAGAAGCGGGAAAAAAGCGTGAGAAAGAGAGGCGATGTGCAGAGAATGGAAGATAAAATACCGTTCCCGCGCTCAACGACGGGTAATGGACCCTGTAACTTACTAGCTTCTGTTGGCCCAAAAAGATGGCCCAAAATCAGAAAAAGTCCGTTTTGCAACATATCTGTCAAAATCTGACCCGGCCCGTATGAATCCAGATCCAACCGAGTCCGAACATTTGTAACAAACAAAGAACCCGAGTTTCACTTGACCCAATTCAACCCGTAACCGTACCAAATCTCAATTCCAAGCAATCTGACCCGAAGCAAACCTTACCAAAATAGACCCGTACTCGAAGCAAACCTGCCCCAAAACAAACTCGAACTTAGCCCAAAACAAACCCGACATTAATTTTTCTTGACTGATCCACGTGAGGGAAAGTCTACATTTAGGCCGGATGGGTGGGTGAAAACATATTTGCATTGATTTGACAGGGGGTTTTCACTGGTTTGTTTGGGTAGTGAACCTTTCGTGGTGGGCAAGGCGGCGCTCTATGCGGCATATGTTAAGGTGGCTAAACATGAGAGGACTTGTATTGAAAATCAACATGTGTTTCTACCGTTCGTTTTCGACACGTTTGGTTTTTTGCACCCGGTGTTGTTAAGGTTTTCAAGAGGGTGCAACGGGTCTTGCATGACAACGTTATGTCTCCTAGGTCTTCTGATGTTGTTTTTAGGAGGATTGGATTCGCTATTCATATAAGGTTTGGCGGCACAGCTTGTTGTCCGTCTTCCCTTTAGCTCGATGGAAATTATATTATATTATATTATATTATATTACATTATATTATATATTCCATTAAGAATATTATGGGTTGGGACCTTGATCCTTTGAAATAAATCGATCAAAGAGTCTTGATCTTGGTTGCCTAGGACCTTTTTCATGTGTTTTTTCTTGAGTGAAAGCTCAGATACCCAATGATAAGATTAATAGTGTAGTGGGTTCCTACTGGGTGCGAAGTGGTTCCAACATTTATCACTTATTTGTCCTTCTTATCCCTACTTGCAATATGAGACCCTTTTCAAAACTTTTTTAGGTTAAGCAAAATTTTCCATTGTCATTATATATGATCTTGCTGATTGTACTTCAATATGATTCTATTCTTGAGGTATTTCTACAATAGTACTCGGACTCAAACCTTGTCTTGTTTCGCCAAAATTTTTCAAAATAGTCTTAATTATAAGACAATATATAAATCCCCCATTTTAGTTATGTCAAGGCCCTTCTCCTTTTGATTTACAAATTTTGACTCACTCAATGCATTGTCTATTATTTTTTCATTTATTCTAGAATAATTGTGTATTTACTTTATCAATTCATTGTGCACATTAGACAGAAGGAATAAGGGTTATATGATATAGTTTGGTTTAGCACTTTCATATTTTGTATATTGAAAAACATCCCTCCAAAGCAAAGTTCTATTATTGTGCATGCTTAAAAAGGAACTAAAATGGAAAAGAAATATTCATCCAACATCAACAAAACAAGGGTATCTCCATGAAGACAGAGGTAAATGAGTATGGGACAAACACGTCAAGCTCCAAGTTTGGAACTCCATCAAGTGGAGATGGAACCCTAGATAGTTCATGTGTTCATCCTCTAGGACGACTAGTTCGAAAAGAGTAAGGAAGATACCAATAATTACAATATAAACCTCTAATAATTCAATATTACTTGGCATTTTATACAATTTAGAGAGACTGAGATTCGCCTACAAGAATTGAAACTAAAGAAGGGATTGTTGAGGTTACATGTCGTTTTCGAAGCTAGGAAAGATAAAGAAAGGGAGAAGAATGTCAAAGAGAAGAATAACCAAAGAAAGATGAAATAATTTGATGGAGAAGAATCTCGACGAAGAGAAGGTGATGAGTCAGTTGCTTAAGTTTGATATTGTAGGTTTAGGGTCCATTTAAGTTTGATATTGTATGTTTAGAGCTATCGTTTGTGTTTTATTTCAAACTTATTTTATAAGTTACGTGTTATGTTGAAGTTCATGTATCACTTTAAGTTATTTTTTTTATTAAATTGTAAATTTATTTGTAAGTTAATGTCTCATTTTATGTCAAAGATTCATTTTGAATTGTGTTTTTTATTATAAATAAATAAATAATCAAATACATATAAAAAAGAAATAATTAGATGGCTAATATTAAATTTTTATGTAAAAAATAAATTTAAAACATGCGAAATGTTCACTATGTTAACCCCTTTATACTTTACAAGAAGTCAAAAAAAAATACATGTGAACTAACAAAGGGGACTTTTCATTTTTAATTAAAACCAATGCCACATGGCACACCAAACCTTGCTCCAAAGCCAAAACATCGTCGTTTTATCATTAGCGTCGACCCCCAATGCTCTTGTGCCTCTTACTCCTCCATGTCATCAAATATGATGACATGGAAGGGACTTAGGACCCCGACCCTCCGTTAAAATTAACAAGATTCATGATAAAAACTTACAAGATTTATATGGAAGAAGGAAAGAACTACAACTCTAAATATCATCTATATTCTTCTTCTCTATAATTTCAAAATGAACTTTAAACTAAATCGACGATGAATGAAAGTAAACTCCTAAAAAAATGTGTTTATGAAGAGGATTAAACGAACGTTGTACGATAATGCAACCCGACAGCGGATTCAAAACAATATTATTTTCAAAGCGCACGAACGTGCATCAAAGATGCACGAACGTGCATCAAAGATGCACGAAAGTGCAAGGTTGCACATGCAGACATAACTTCTTGCACTATCAACTTCCTTACTTCTTGTTCGATCTTTGCATTTTCCTTTCTTCTTTGCATAACCTTCCTTGCTAGCATTTGACCAAGATCTCTTTTACGCATATCATCTTCCATCAAGTCTTCTACGATCAATTCTAATGTTCTGAAAAGGCAGCGAAACACCAACAAACCTCTTGAAAACAAAGACAAAACAAGTGTAGACCTCCATACTAGGATTGTAACAAAGACTATAACAAAGCATACAAACTCGTGTCAAAATATGCTAAAACTAATCCTAAAAATATGATTTAAAACCTAATAAAAATATGTTATCAACTAGATTCGATCACCCTCCTCGATAGGGGAGAGCATAATCTAGATATCCGATCTAGATAATTTTATTGATAACATGATTTATCGACCTCTTTTTGTCATGCATTTAGGTAGATTTTCCCTTTCCGCAGTCATGTTTTAGCCTTAGTTTGTGTCATTTATGCTTGTTTAGTTCTACTTTGCAAGAATAGATGTCTACACACACTATTTGTGGCTTTATAGGTGATTTGACACATTATGGAGCTAAAACGACATAATTGATGATCAAGCCTCGAAGTGGATGCATTGGAACGAGCATACGTGCACGGGAAATGGCCAGGAATCAAGCTCAAGGCATGAAGGAAACGACCAAGGAGCATCTGGGCCGAGATCCACCAATCTCGGTCCGAGATGGAAGGCTTGGAAGCTACTGCAGTGAAATCTCGGTCGATAATCTCGGGTGAAATCTCGGGTGATCTGACCGAGATCCATGATGCTAAAGATCGAAGACGAAATCTCGGCCCCGACGTCGACCAATCTCGGCCGAGATTTAGCCCGAGATTCTTCCCTGAGCGTTATATTTTATTTGCGAGCTTTTTCCTTCTTGGAGCGTTATATTTTATTTTGCGGGCTTTTTCCTTTTAGGCCCAATGTCTTTTAGCTAGGTTTTTGTTATAAAAGGAAGCATTGGATTCATTCCAAGGCGTGCTTACTGGGAGCCGCCCAAAAGTTACCCTAGAAGGGAGGAGCCGTCTCCTACCCTATTCTTCATTATTGTTCTTCGTATTAGTTTTAGATTCAAGATTTAGGCTTTTGATTTGAGATTCGTTTGGAAGAGCTAGATTGTTGATTAAAGATTTGACAAGATTGAAGGTTTTTATTTATTGAAGTTGAGATTTGAGAAGATTGCAGGTTTTCATTCATTGAAGTTGAGTTCTTTTTATCCCTTTTCTTTTTATGTTTTGTTTGTTTGATATGATTGTTATTGGCTAGAACCTTGAGGTTCCAGGGGATGAACGAGAAGATTTGTTTATACAAAGATCAATGAGGGATTGTTCTTTATAATTGTTGAATCACTTTAAATCCTATGGAAATGTTGGTTTTTGCAGGTTTAGAATAATTCTAAATCCCTTAACCTAAATAGGAATTGAGACTTACCCGGTGATATTCCTATTTAGATACATAAGAGAACTTGTTCCTTCCTTTGAGGCAATAACTCCTGAGACGTAACTGTAAAGGGTTATTGTGATTTCTTGATTTAAAGAATATGGTTTGTTTATCATGTCTCCCTTTATTACCTGAAAGCTACAGATAATAGGTTGTTGACCTTTGTGTTCTTGATACGTAACTGTAAAGAGCATAGTTGTAAAGAAACATTCATCCCTTTATGCGTTTCATTCATATATGCATTTGTGAGTTTGTCCTGAGTTCTTATGTATAAACAATTTTCTTGAAGTCCATGGAATCCATTCTCTTTCCTTTAATTTGATTATCTTTGTTTATCTTTCCTTTTATAAAACTGCTCTTCATTAGAGGTGACATTCAATTGAGAGTAACCAAAAAAACTTTCCTAAAACCCTTTTGATCATTCTTTCCCTTATCTTTTTCAACTTCTTGTCTTTATTTGAGATCTATCCTATCCTTAATCATCGTTGCGGATTAATCCTCCCAGTCTTTATGTTCGACCCTGGAATACTTGTCCTACTTTGTACGATCCATACACTGTGGGTTCGTTGTTATTTACGGGAGTTATTACAAGTTATAAATTTAAGACTATCCCCTCCTAGTTTTGTTATCCCGTGAGTTTTTATCTCTTTTGATAGTTATTTATAGGTGTGTAAAACCAACGATATTTGGTTTGTTGTTTGCATCCCATTACAAGTTGGGCCCAAAATGATAGCCTTGAGTGGCCAGTCCAATCCATCTCGTCGTGACCTAGAAAGCATAAAGCCGAGGTCCGTGAACTGAGCCGAGCGTGTGTGGTCAGGTTAGCTACGACTGCTCCCCATTGAAAATGAGTAGTGATCCAAAGACCACGGCCTTTAATCACATTTACCCCTTATATACTATACGAGTTATTCTCCTTTTAGTCGATGTGGGATAACCACATTTTCATCGATCCTTTTTTCCAAGTTTGTATTCCGTACACATAACTTCGGGCATCATGATCTCATTTACTCGGAATCCAAATTTATGAAATAAGTATACCACAATTGAGTTCTCACAGAGACGAAGTCAATAAATGGAGATATAGTTGGAGCCCACTGGAAGTTTGCTCAGAATAACCCGGACGTACTTATTAAATATTGGTTCTAACAAAGGAAAATATGAGTTTGCTTATTTTTCTTGTAATGGTACCAACAACAATGTTGGAATCCCTATTTATTACAAGGGTTTAACTTGAAAAAGGATAATACTTTCTCTAATTAACACAAGATTATATCTTCTAAAAAAGGGTTCTTAAAAAATGGGTTTTGAACTAGGTGAAGATCTTAAACAAGTAAGCTTGGATCCCAGCACCATTAGTGTTTCCATTAATCTTTCTCAACACAAAGTGACAAATTTTTCTAATTAACACAAGATTATATCTTCTAAAAGAGGGTTTTTAAACAAAGTGAAGATCTAAATAAGAAAAATTGTGGGTTTTCAACTAAGTGAAGAACTTAAACAAGCTATGAAATCTTGGTTCTCAACACCATTAGTACTTTCACAAATCCTTTTCTAAAACATGGACAAAAATCAACTCAAGTAAAGAGAGAGTATTTTTGAAAATTATAAGGTGATTTAGGAAGTGGATCTGACACTTAGTTTGGGTTTTAAATCAAGCTTAAAGTTTTTATCCAAAATTCATGAGTGCTTCAACAATCATTCCTTGAAATCAAAACAATTTCAACTGGATGAAAATATATAATCATTGATAGTGGTAGGAGGAAGAAGATGATCTTCAATCTTAATAAAAGAAGAAGAATGACTTAAATAAGCTTAGGCTGAGAAAGATATGGTTGAATTTTTAATCTTGGACTAGACTTGATCTTCACGATTACTAGAAGATGTTTATCTTTTAAGAAGGTAATCTTAAGAGATAAAAGAGAGTAGAAACATAAGAGTTTATGATCAAATTGTTAAGCTTCTACTTTAATCTTTACTATTAAGATTTTGTTGTATTATGAAGAGATATTTTTGGAGAAATGGAGAGGAAAAATCGGCAATGGTGAAAGCCAAGGAAGAGATGAGTCAAGTGTGAAGAAAAATGAAATCAAAGGGGTTTATAAAGAGATAAAGGTGAATTCTCCACCTTTGATTAAATTGTAGGCTTTAATCTTAACCTTTAATTGAATCATCTATCCATAGAATACTAATTGACCAATGAGAAGCCTTTGAATGGTGTACCTCCCAAAGGAGTAAGTTCACAATGTTGTTTTATCTTATACTCATCGAAAATGGTTAAGAACAAAGCATGAGATTCTTTGTGTGGAGAGTGAACTTCTAGCTTGTTTGCTAGTGTATATAGCCGGCCACATGGGTGTGTAAGGGCTCAATTTTAGCCCCTGATGTGTCCAACAACATTATCATGTGTTATGTTAAAGATGTTACACCTCTTTGGATGGGTGCATTTTAGTTACACATGTTTAAGCAACATTTTAGTGATGATTTTCACTTGAAAAGTATCGTAAAAATATTTAATCATTGTTGGTGAATTACCAACATTATAATGATTAATATTAATGTTAAGACGAAATTTGATAATGGGTAGTCGTTGTGTAAACGGAATCCCGAAATCATAAATTCCTAGTTAAGCTTGTGTTACGTACTTTGCATGGGAATTCTATTTCGCATATACACTTGAACTTTGCACGAGAATTGAACGGAAAGAACATTATTAATTCATGAGAATTATTTGAGTTAGACTTATAGCCCATGCTCAATACATGAGAAGGAAAATTTTAAATTCTACTGAAACTTATAAACAAGAAACACACGAATTTTCGGGTGTTACACCGAGAAAATTCGGATATCCAACACTTTTCGCCGGATTGGATATCCGGTCTGAAATCCAACCCGGATATCCAATCCGAGTAATTATTACTACATATGTAAGATATATCCGATCTAACTTTATCCCAAACCCCTATTCGTATCCGATCTGACAATCCGAAAATTCTTTCCAAATCAGATCAAACTTGAATTATCAATTGACAAGTATTGTCGATTTTGGATTTTCCGGATAGGATTTCGGATTAGTCGGATCATATATTTGTGCTCATCCCTACTCATCGGGACCAAACTAGTTACCATCCCTGAAGACTACCAACATAATCTTCATGCAAACAACTCCATCTTCTTCAGAAGCCGAAGATGCAAAATGTGCCTCAACGACAAAAACTCCTAAACTAGCGTATCCTTCCGGGTCTTAATGTGTTCATTACAAAAAACTAAATTAGATTGTTAGAGTAGCCACATCAGGTTGATCTTAACAAATCTTGCTTTGATCTCATGTGGGACCCACGTTAATTTTGTTAGAACCAATGTTTTTTCATATCGTAGAAGACTAATCTCAAGTGGAGCCCGGCCAATTTTTTACTTCAACTTTATATCTTTTTTAGAATCCAACGTCTTCAATTTTGTTTTTATACTTCAAAAGTTTATATTTATTTTTATTTCAATTTTGCTCGTAGCGCACAATAGTTGGCTCCAACGTCTTCAATTTTGATTTTATTTCATTTTTTAATTTCTTAATTTTGAGATGTATTAAGTATATATTTATATTTATTTATGTTATTAAAATGTTTACAGATAAATATTAGTAATATATATATATGATATAAAATGTTTACTCGTGCAATAGTAAATGAATGGAAGATAATATGCACGAGTAAGTTGCATTGGGTGCACTAGTAAATATTACACGATTTATGTTTTTTTGAAAGCATGCACGAGTAAGTATTACATGTTTTATGTTTTTTTGAAAGCATGCACGAGTAAGTGCAAATGAACATCAATGTGCATGTGCATGTATTAGTTGGGCACGCTTTGTGCACATGTTCATTTCATGCATATACATTTCGTGCATATATTATAATATTAATACACAATGTACGACTAAATGATACGTACCATGCACGTTAAGTTCAATTTATGAGCAAGACGCCGGAACGGGTAAAATAAACAAGATCGAATAATAGCTTAATCTTAATTGGGTCAAGTTATATATAATGGTAGTAAATACCTTTTGTAGTTTAAAAGGTAACTATATATATCTATCCTAAAATATCAATCATCAAATTAATATTGAATCATGATCGTTGATTTTAATTAATCATGTAGTCTAGATTGCTTCTTATTTCTTACCGTAACTATGGTTCTTCCTTGATCCTATATATATATATATATATATATATATATATATATATATATATATATATATATATATATATATATATATATATATATATATATATATATATATATATATATTCGTTTTAAAATTTTAAAATTGTTTTATTATAAACTTATTGATACAATACAAAGTTTATATTATTTAAATTAATTGTATTCGTTAAGTAATTTTCTCTAAATTTAATGTGTAATATGACTTTTGTAATTTTATTTATCTTGTATAAATTTTAATTTATATTTATTTTTAACATTTTTTTATTTATTTCCTGAACTAACCTTCTATTCGAACTAACTTTCTTTTTCAACTAGTTTATTTTTTTTTGCCTATATAAATGATCAAAGTTTACACACCATTCACCTTACTCACATATTCATCTCTTCTTCACCCCTAACAAAATTACTTATCCACTTCATATGGATCCTAGCCAAAATCTAAACCCTCAATATCTTCAACATGTTCAATACCTTCAAGGTCAATGAAATATTCCAAACATTCAAGGAAATCATCCAAACTTCCATGGTCACGGAAATCGTCCAAACTATCAAAGTCAAGGGTATCTTTATGACCAATATGCTTTCATAACTCCTCCAAACTTTTATCCACAAAATTCAAATGCTCCCATTACTTCAAGTACTCAAGGAAACATATCTACACCACTAGATATCTCAGAGTTTAACACACAACATGGTGTGATAAACCTTGGAGATGACGTACATTGTTCTTTGAATGAAACTCAAACTCATTCAATGGGTGATAGGGTAAAATGGTCCCAAGAAGAAGACAAGTTACTAATTAGTGCATGGTTCAACACTAGCAAAGATGCACATGTCGGAAATGATCAAAAAAGAAAAACATTTTGGAATATAATTGTTAGCTACTACGGTGAAAGGAGAGGATCATGGCATATGAGAAAAGAAACGGCAAGTAGGGGTCGTTGAAAAAAGATAAATTACTTTGTTTCAAAATTTGCAGGGTGTTACGAGCATGCTTCGAAAAGAAAAGCTAGCGGTGAATCGGAAGATGATCTCATTGCTTTTGTTGCGCTCAATATGCAGGATTTCTGTTGGATCAGATCTTTTGCTTTGACGGCTCGTAGACTCTACACAAGTGACACTGGAGGCGAATTTAAGCTTGATCATGCATGACAAATGTTCATAACAGAAGAAAAGTGAAGAAGCTCCTTGAATATCACATACATTCATGTAGGGGATGAAAGCTCGGAAGGATCGAAAAGGTCTAAGGTCAATGAGGATGGAACATACTACTCAAGCTCAAACCCTGAATCTCCAAATTTCGGTATGTACAAGTCTAACACTTCTCGTCCTTCTCGTGCTTTTGGAAAGATGCCTAATAAAGGGAAGGGAAAGGGAAAGGGAAAGGGAAAGTCAACCTCTTCGAATGACGTAGAAGATCGGGAAGTGAGTCTTGCCTCAATTCTTACTGCTAGAGAAGAAGAGATGCATCTCAGGACGAAAGAACTAAATCTTAAAGCCGCATATGAAGAAAGAAAGGCAAGGGAGGCATAAAAAAGGAAATGAGGCTCTTAAAAAGAAAAGGATGCATGATGAATACATGATGATGGAGAAGAGAAAATTGTTTGTTGAATTAACCTCACGACAGGAATTAACACATGTGAATACAATGTTGAGAGATGAACTATTTGCTGAATTGTACCCTATTAACAACTCTTTTTATTTTTAAAATTAGTTTTCAATGCTTCTTTAAAGTTTTCAAATACTTTTACCAACCAATAAACTTTAATTTTTCTTAAAAGCTTACACCACCTTAAGTAAATCAACTTTAAGTTTTTGAAAAGATTCCACCAACTTCTTTCAATCAACTTTAATTTTTTAAAAGCTTCCACCTATTTCTATTAATCAATGTCTTTTTTAAAAAAATTTCACCAAATTTCAAGATTTCAAATTCAAAGATCTCTAAATTCATAATAAATTTTCATATTCTTCAATCTTTTTTTCATCTACCCATTTGTAAGAATTAGTTTCTTTCACACCAAAAATGTCAAAGTATCCAATTTCTTTTTCATCTTCTAGTTCTTCCCCTTCACCCCAAGCCTACATACTATTCAACAACGTAATGAAACCAATGATATGCTTGCTCAATATATTTTAGACAATATCCTCCAACCTCAATCAAGTGTTTCAAACTCAAAACCACGTCGACAACGACGCTACATGGAGCAAGATCGTGAAGGAGGTCATGATCGGCTATACAAAGATTATTTCTCTGATATGTCCACCTACATTGACGAACAATTCGGAGCCGATTTAGAATGAGGCGTCCTTTATTTTTACGCATCGTTGAAGCCTTGTCAGGCTCGGATAGGTACTTTCAACAAAACCCATATGCTATTGGACGGTTGGGCCTATCAACATTACAAAAGTGCACTGTTGCTATACGCATGCTTGCATATGGAGTTGGTGCTAGTATTGTCGATAACTATGTTCGCATTGGTGAAACAACGACAAGAAAATGCTTGTCCCACATTGTTGATGGGATCATTTCATTATTCGAAAATGAGTACTTAAGAAGGCCTAATGCAACCGGTTTGCAACCACTATTGCGCGCTGGAGAGGATCGAGGTTTTCCGGGCATGAAAAGAAGCATCGATTGCGTGCATTGGGAGTGAAAAACTGTCCAGTTGAATGACAAGGTCAATATGCACGTGGGAGCGGAAAACCAACAATTGTGTTAGAAGTTGTTGCATCATACGATCTATAGATTTGACATGCCTTTTTTGGGACACTAGGTACGTGCAATAATATTAATTTTAAGTTAAATTTGTGGTAAATGGACATCATTACAACATGGGATATTACCTTCCCGATGACATCTACCCACAATGGACATCTTTTATCCAATCAATTCGACATTCTTATGGGGATAAAGACACGTTATTCGCTAAACATCAAGAGTCTACTCGTAAAGACGTGGAGCGAGTTTTTAGCGTTCTTCAAGCTCGGTTTGCTATAATTCGTCATCCGACACTTGTGCGGAACATAGGTTTGATTGAAAGGATTACGAGAGCGTGTGTCATATTGCATAATATGATAGATGAGGATGAAAGAACAAGTAATATGTTCTATTAACGTGGGTATAAATTTGGGTTGTGTTGTTAAGATGACGTGATAAAGAAAGAAAAGCTGAAAAGTGAGAAAAGGTAGATTAAGATTAATCTTGTGTGTGCTGCGACTAGATATTCTTATGTAACTAGAAAGGACACTTTTTTTTTTATAATAAATTACATTGAGACAATGTTCATTACAAAAAACCAAATCAGATTGTTCCAAAATATCCAATTAAACTTAGAGAATTTTCAGAAGGTCATGAACTTTAAATTGTTTCACATTATACTCTTCTACCACTAATAAGTTAATATTTATTAACATTTTAATTAACTAAAAAAAAAGTTTTCTTTCTTAACCTTTAAAACGATTATCAATAAGAACTACTAAATCATAATTATCTTTGTTTTTATCAAAATATTAAAATTTGAATGATAAAAGAGCATATTTCTAAAAATTATATACTCAAAGACACCATTAAAAAACTGACTTAGAAAAGTCTAAAATACACAAATACCATCCCCAAATTTCACTTAAATCTATATATATATGCTTGGCCGTTATATATTATGAAGTTACGTCTCTACATATGAAGAATGTCAGAATCAAACAGACCTTTCTTTGTTATTATACACAAAACTGGACTCACCAACCTTTATATAGTCACAAACCTACAATTTCTAGCAACCAAACAAACCTTATAATCCACCTGAGATTTTTAAGGCAGGCTGGATCAACCTCACCTAGCTGCAGATAGCTGCACAGCTTCAAGATCATCCATGGATTCATCAGCCCAGGGAAACCGGTGCGCCATCTGGGTCAGCTCCTGGTTCCTCCTTTCCTCCTCCAACATCTCCCATTCCTCCCACCTCTCTTTCAAACCAACCCCACCTAACATCTTCACAACTTCCGCCATGCTTGGACGTCGTTCAGGGGCGTTCTGTGTGCACAACAACGCCACCTGGAGTATCATCTCGGTTTCCTCAGGATCATAAACCCTCAAGTTGCTGTCTACAATGTCGTGGATCCTGTTTTCGCTCAGCAGCTTCTTGATCTGCCCAATCACACAAGGAAAACAAGCATTTTTCATACTTGATTTATAACCTTCAGGGCCTGTTTGGCATCTATATTTAGATACGGGATGTGGGTATCTACATAAAAAAAATCCATACCTTTGGTATACAAGTATATGGACATCAATTTGATATACTCATATTACACTTTTTCTCTCTTTTTTATATACTCAAAAACCTAGTGGTATCACATATCTTATATCATACATTCTTTTTATATTCTTACCCTCTCTAACTCCTTGTCTAGTGTCTATCAATCTTATATCCATATCTTGATACCGATATTTAATATTCTGATATCTAGATATGAATATCAAAAAAGTGGCCTTTTTGGTATCCATATATAAATATCAGATATGGGTATCAACATAAAAAAATACTCATACTTATGTTCGATATAAGAGTATATTGATATCAAACTAATATACTTCTAAATTCTAATACCCATTTTCTCCTTTTTTGATATACTCTAAAAATAGTGGTATCAAATCTCTAAAATTGCTTCTTCCTCGTCTATCCTTTTTCTCCTAAACAAAAATATCATATAGAAATCTCATACCATATCGGATACCCATATCTTGATATCTAGATATGAATACCAAACAGGCCCTTAGTTAGCAAATTTAAATTATTCACAAGAAGATAAAGTACGGGGAAGGGAGAAGTGGAAAACATACATGATCAAGAAGTAAAACATCCTCTTCCTCCTCAAGGCGCGAGAAATCAATGGCTCGTTGACCAGTTACGAGCTCCAAGAGTGTTACACCGTATCCAAACACGTCAGTTTTTTCAGAGGATTTCCCAGTGGAGAGATACTCAGGGGCAATGTGACCCATGGTACCTCGCACTTGAGTTGTGACATGTGTTAGCTTTGAATCCACCACCTTTGCCAGCCCAAAATCCCCAAGGACAGCATCAAAGTTTTCGTCTAGAAGAATATTAGCAGCCTTAAGATCCCTGTGTATGATCTTGGGATTACAATGTTCGTGTAAGTATTCTAGCCCGTGTGCTGTACCAAGAGCTATTCGTTTCCTTGTTGGCCAATCTAGACCCTTCTGACCCGGCTTCAGCTCTGTTCACAATTAAAGGGTTAAGGTTGGAATTAGACAAATATACAGTGCTTTGGAGATGATTTTTAATTTTTTTTACCTCTTAAGCGATATGCAACACTTAGATTTTGCATGAATGGGTAGACAAGAATTCTCTCCCATGAGGTTGTGCAAAAGCCTACGAGTCTAAGGAGATTCTTATGAACTGCAACGCTTATCAACTGAACTTCTCTAAGGAAAGCTGCTTCTCCTCCTGGGTTATGATAGTCCATGAGCCTTTTAACAGCGATTTTAGTGCCGTCCATTAGTATGCCTTTGTACACTTTGCCAAAACCACCTTGTCCAATCATGTTGGCCTCACTAAAGTTGTTAGTAGCTAGTTGAATCTCACGCCATGAAAATCTCTTCACTTGGCCGAAAGAGATTTTGCGATCATCTTCACCTAGTGTGGGAAATATTGTCAGCGGAGTAGGTTGACACTATGGAAATGCTAAAGACATACCTGTAACGTCGACAAAATTATCATTTCTGAACTTGTGAAGTCGGTGTTGGCGATAACTAAAGATGGCCCCTAGTAGTAGGAGAAAGAAAGCACTAACACTTGCACCACCAATCAATAAAACAACCACCTTTGATTTCTTGGATTTATCTGTAGATAGACATCTTAAATTTAGCGTGGCGCAAGGAAAGTAAGTAAGGTCATCGGTCGTACATTTAGAGCACAAATTGAACAATTAAGAACAAACCTGTGAGAATGGATCCTGGAACACAAGGCTGGTCTCCACTGCGATCACATATAAGATGATTCCCTGTGAAGCTGAAAATTAAAGAATGATCCATGAGGAAAGCTCGAAAGTATTTGTCAAAAGTTACATAAGGTTGACGAATCGTAAAGGAAATTACTTGAATGTTGCAACTTTAAACAGTTGCGATGGTATTTCTCCGTTCAACTTATTGGATGAGAGATCCCTAGAGAAAGAAGAAGCGGAAACAATTAAAGGTATGTGTATAGTCACATGACACAGGTTCTTCAATCTTTTAATGTCCATATAAAGTTTAACACTAGCTCTTGTGAGGGGCTTACAGATTTTTCAGATGAGAAAGCTGAACCCAAGTGTTTGGTATAGAACCGGTGAAAGCGTTTCGTGCAAAATCCAGATTTTGCAAGTTCAACATGCTGCCAAGGTAGTCAGGTAATGGACCATTGAGATCATTATCCTGCAATTCTCTGAGAAAGAAGGAATATATTGAGCAGTGAATATTATAGTCTTCAAATGTATATTCGACTAATGAGATCAGTAATGAAAATGAATTACATGGCACTTACAGATTCTCCAGAAACTTGAGGTTAGTGATGGAAGGTGAAAGAGTTCCCGTAAACCCACATGAGGGGAGGCTTCTGTAGATGAAAGAGGACAGTTATTAGATCAATTTAGCGAGAATGATGCAATTAGTTGTATAGAGTATTGACAACTTACAGAGCTACAATGATGCAATTAGTTGTATAGAGTATTGACAACTTACAGAGCTACAACGTGTCCATTTCGGCAAGTGACCCCAGTCCAGCTGTAGCAAGGGCTCACTAAGTATATGTTCCAATCTATTTTGCATTTCTTGGATACATTAAGAGCCCGATGCAGATCCATCAGAGCTATACCTAAAAGTTGAATGGAGAACTCATCACTTAACCTGCCAAAGGTATCTAAACTTGTATCTAATTGACCCTAAATTGGTCCATTCAGTTACCAGCTTCTGGTATGAGTGTTGAAATGAATTACAATAGAAAACCTGGTCAAAGACTCAAAGCCACTGATTGTTTATGAAGTAAAATACTAAATATTTACGTTCATCTGGTGCAGCAGTTGAATGTCCAACAGTCAGCAGCAAAATCAGCACGAAACAGCTCATCCCAATCTTACAGGTTGAAGGACATCCAATCGAATAGATGCAGTTGACATCTGAACATATATGAAAAAGAAATAATGTTATGTTGCTTAGCCAAGTAAAGAAGAGGGTCATGCAGGACCCCAACATACAAAATTATCATCAATATAATAATGGCTTAGGAAAAATGACTTCCGACAGAAGAAAACAACCAGATAACATACACTATAATCAAACTATAATGAGTGATGGAAAATGAAAGCAGTCCGTATATGATAATTTGGCATAGAGTTCCAGAAAGAAGCCACTTTTGGGCTAACTGAGCTGAAAAGCTCAAAGAAAGTTGGTAAGGAACAGTGATTGTTAAAATATTAATGGATAGCTACTGGTGAATTCGTTGCTTCTTCAGACTTCACATTTCCAGGTTTTTGTACTGAATTAAAGTTGCGTATTAATGGTATTTTAATGAAGAAATTTGTTGAGAGAAAGACAAATCACACGGGGTTTTACCTTTTAACAGTCTTTCTGCTAAGAACACAGCCAATGGGTAATAAAATGACACAAAGTCCACCAAAAACAACACAAACAAGAGAAAAAAAGAAAGTAGATGACGAATCAATCAAATGGAACCAATATAGACATGAAAGTAGAAGAAAAATGAGAGAGAAGTTAAAATTGAAAGACTGTTTCACTTACTCGGTACCGGGGCCATGGTTCTTGCAACTAATTAGGAGGAAACAAACATAAGAACACTAAGAAGAGCAATAGACAGAAAATGATGATCAAAGAATAACTGAGCGGATGTGAATAACATTGAGATCTTTAATGGTGATGATGGGTTTAGTGTATGTGAATATGGGACCCTCCAAAGTCCAAAAACCCATCGTGTATGGTGATTGTGTTGTGTGGATTTCTGTGCTTGAACAGAAATAGTGATGGTCTTATTTGATGTGGCCAGTGAAAGAACAGAGAGGCGCTACTACTGCCCTTTTTGTGGCCAGAATACGAATAATTTGTTTTGTTGGTAGACGTGCATAATGAAAATGAATCGCACTTGAAAGGAAAAAAGAAAAATGCTTTTAGCAAGTGTTGTATTATTATAATACTTTTTACTTCAATTGCATTTTAGTCCTGTCCCCCCTCTATGCTAAGCACATATGCTATTGGTAAGCAAGGTCAAATAAGCTTTTTTCTGTAATGGTGATGTTATTTTACCCTGTTTGGCTGTTTGGATAGATCTAGAAGACTACAATGCTCTTTAAAGATTGCAACTTATTGCTAATTTTGACAGGTAGGTTTTTTTTTATTGCCTCAAGAACATTCACCCGTATTTGTACATATGTATTATCTGAAAGTTGATTCCTCTATTCAAATGGCCGTGCTTATGTTAAACAAGCAAGGTGCATACAAAAATGTAATTCACGAATATGTAACCTTAATCATTATTTTCTCTTCTTAAATGCTAATTATTAATGTTGAAAGTGAAAACAAAGAAAAAGATGCCCATGATTACTACAGGTATAATTGGGAAACATAGATAAAGATTTAGCTTTCTTTTGCAATAGATAAAGATATGGCTTTATCTTGCTTAATTGAGCCTTTTCTTTTCAAAGGACACTTTAATTTTCTAATGAAAGTAGCAAGCAAGTGGGGTGGGAATGTTAATGGAAAGTTATGTCATAACCCACCACTTTTGAACCCCAACAACCGTTGATCTTGGCTGATGACTTTGCAGTTGCTTGCCCAGACAAGAAGAACCTGGTTCGGTAAATCTGTGCCAAAGTGGCAAAAGAGGACTCAATTTAACAACTCTATCATGTTTTTATGCGTTTGTTAAGAATCTTTTGTTCGGTTTTGGACTTCATAAACTAAAGGGCCTGAAGAGACACTTTGATGTCCTAAACAAGACATCATTGGGCAAGAGAAGGTAAAATGCATATTGGTGGTCGAAGAGAAGATATGGGAAGGATGAGGATTCGGAAGGTGGACAAATTGAAGACAATAATTCAAAGTAATGCCAGTTTAACATTCTAGTCTATATCAGTGAAGATAATAATGACTTGGACCCTAACTACAATTGTTTCATAAAGATGGTTCAATTTTCAACAGAAAGAATCAGGATAACAAGAAAACGACAACATTTCATATCCACAGGACCGTATGCCTAGTCCATAGACATGTCATGGACTCATCGGACCACATATTATATGCCAAGGCTTTTTTGACCATCATGAAAGCTACAATGAAAAAGAGGCTAATTTTGACTACTGGGACCAATAAAAGACTTGGCCTACATGGATTATGCCATGAAAACAGGCCTTCCTATTGCAATAAGTCACTAGTAGATAAACATATTTGGATAATCTGCTGTCATTCAGGATGCTGTTGTTTGTCTCATTACTTGGCTAGTTCAGAGTAATGGGTTATGAGGAAAATTTTCAGTTTGTTTTCTTCATAAGGTGTGATTAACCTTATGGAGTTGGATCATGGTTACTGTTTCAACACAAATACATTTGAATTTTATTGGGGCGGACAGCTTGGATAGGATTGTTGGCGGTCGAAAGGTCAACCATTTGACACTGCTCTGTTCTGGCTGAACCCAGCCAATACAGTTTGTAATCTTCAAAGAATGAAGGTGGGAAATTTTCGTCCTAATATAGGTTTGTGGGCATAGAAAATACTAAATAGAAACAAGCTCTATTTTTTTGATTATTTTTATAAAATATATTTTCATATATATGATCTGGGATTCAGTCTCTCTTTAAATTCACAATGATTGAATGCTAATGATATTGTTGTTATTTTCCTTTACGTAGACGTGGACATCAACAATGTATATATACCTATACAAAAATATCAAGTGGTAGTCTTTGGCTCCCTGGAATTCCAAAACCATGTATATGCGCAATGTTAAATAATTAGTAAGCTTTCTATAGTCAGATATAGGAGGTGTAAGAACTAAAATAATGGAGCATACCAAGGTTTTGGTGAATGTTGAGCTGCATCCATGTCATCTTGCCGGTATCTAGCGGGCGCCGCCTGGCATAAACCATCGAAAAAACAACCCCAAACTATTCCAATCCCATTTTTCAGTTTCTCTCTTTATTCCTCTCCAACCTGCTTTACTAACAATTCCTCTTCCATCTTCATCTCCCAAGTCAATACCAATTATCTGTAAAATCAATGCACTGTCTCAATCCCAAACATCCAACTGAACGCAATTAGAAATCTCATCGTTTCTGATACTTAGCTTCAAGCTAAAACCATTACAACATCAGGAAATTCAGATTTCTTTGAGTTTGAGAAATGCCTACGGTGGATCAGAAGGCGGGATCATGTTATGTATGGGTAATCACGACCTTCCTGTTTATCTGCATCGCCTCCGGCGGTGTTCTGCTGGGTATCTACATGAGCCAGCCTGATGCGTCTTCCTGGTATCCAATCGCCGGAATTTCGCTCATCTGTCTCCCATGGTTATTCTGGTTCCTCACCTTCTTCTATCGCGTTCTTTCGCGCCGATTAGGCTTCCGCATGGTCTGTTGGGGCGCATACGTCGATTCGCCCCCTCGAACTTTCCCAGCAAACGGCTCCATGGCCGAATCCACCGCGAACGCCAACGGTGGCGAAACTAAATCGGCGACGGGGTTGGAATCTGGAACCGCTGCATCTCCGACCACTACAGACGGAGGCCGAAGAGTCCATTTCGGTGGTGCGGTGGTGCTCGGAGATGAGAATGGTGGCTCGGGACACGACTGTGACGGATCTTTGTCGTCTCAGGATAGCGAAGCACCTTTGAGATACTCCATGGCTGCCTGATTGGATGATCGGTCGGTCCAGAAATGGTAAATTGGGGAGAATTTGATGTCCATTGAGCGAATTAATTAGTCGCCATTGTTGTTGTGAGGAAGCGATCGGATGCAAAGATTGACAGGTAATTGGTAGATTCGGGAGAATGGAGAGACGAGGTCGCCGAGTGATGATCGGAAAACTAGGAAGAAAGCGCGCATAAATCTTTGGGGGCAAAATTAATGAGTTATTCTTTCATTTGTTATATACTTCATATTTTCAAAAGAAAAGAAAAGAATGTAAATCGTATACTTGTTAGCAAAGAAATGGAGAATTGTGAATTTTGAAAAGAGCTCTTCTTTCTTGGGGAGTATATTGTTGTTATTTTATCATCACATTTTCCACAATGGGAAATTTCATAGGCTAAAATCTAACAAAAAATGTAAACGGGTTGCTGGCCTATATACCATGTAAAGCTGAAATGGTACTGAAATTTGAGGTGTTCACTGCACTAAGAAAGTTAAACAGCTAAAATCTAACAAGATCGAGCGTAATATTTTGGTAATGTCGGAAAACCCACCTTGTACTCGGTGAACTAGACTCACGACTAAGCTGGCAAGAGTCACGGACTAGGCAAATTCAGTCTTTTGTTTGGGTATACAAGAGTGGTTACTATTTGCAAACTCAAAGTCTCAAGTCCTTGTGGTTTATTTCTTCGGATTTCCCCCTTCTTATTGGGTTTTGACTTGAGTTGTTCTTGGTCTTCTCCATATTACTTTTTGTTATTCTTTCTCCAAGAAATCTCCAGTTAGCCTGCCAAAGTTGCAGATCCTCGGTAGCTAAGTTTCGAGCTAATAAACCTCCTAGATGAGATACAAACCGGTTTCCAGATTCACAAACACGGTGACAGAAGGCGAGCTCCCATCAATGGCCTAACAGAACTGTGCAGAGCTATTAACATTTTGTGAACAAGCAGTCACCAACTCTCAACTATAGTATCAGCCGAAGCTTGGCAAGCGGCTCCCTCTCCCTCTCAAGTAATCCTCTACCACAACACTTGGCTCGGATCCACTCGTAAATGATGCATCATCTTCTAAATCAAGAAATGCAGTGTTAAGATGGGATTGTAAATCTTTTGAGGAAGCTTCACCGTCCAAAACTTCAAACTCTGAACAAGTGTTTATTTGCTTCTTTGCCCACTTGGTTACTTCAGGGTCACCTTGAAGGATCTTTAGAATCTAAGAATAAAAAAACTCAGAGTCACATCAGATCAAGCAAAACTTCTTGGAGGAAGCAAAGTACACAAAAATGAATACTCACAATGCTGATTCTAGGTCGATATAGAGGTGCCCTTCTTATGCAATGGGTAGCAGCCAAAGCCATTCTTTGTATCATATAATGGTCACTGCTCAATCTAGCATCTAGTAACTCAGAAATTTTCCCGGCTTTCAAAATTGGAGTTGCCTGATTATATCACCAATTGTCTTAACACAGCAATCTTCTCCAATATAAATTATTTTTTCTGGCATGGAACTTACCCACAAAATGAGGCTCTTATGGCCTGCTAGCTTCCTATTATCAATTGGTTTTCTTCCAGAGAGAAGCTCAAGGAGTACAACACCAAACGCATATACATCAATTTTTTCAGTTACCTTCCCATGCATGAAATATTCAGGAGCTAGGTACCTGCCAAGTGATTATCCAAACTGTCAAAAAGTCCATTTAAAACAGCTCGGTAGCCCACGAAGTTAGAAGAAGCGGAAATTACCCAAATGTTCCCGCAACATTATTGCAAGTAGCGAATGAAGATGCCGTGGAGGCCCATGTCGCAAGTCCAAAGTCTGCAAGCTATAAAGCAAAACTCGACTTTGAGTTTGAGGAACCTCTTTTAAGTTCAAGATATTGCAAGAATTCCTATTATCACCTGAGGCTCAAAGTCATCAGCAATAAGGATATTTGATGATTTTATGTCTCTATGAATTACAGTTTCGGAACTTCCAATGTGTAAATAATGTAGTGCCTTAGCTACACCCAAGGCAACCTTGTATCTTTCCTCACAGCCAAATTTAGTCACATCCTTCTTGTCACCTAATATACAGTAGATATTTTTAGGGTCAGCATGTCCATGTAAGTTACATACATAAGAAGTTGAAATCATGTAATGGTACATACCGTGGAGATTTTCTTCAAGACATCCTCTTGGTAGAAGATTATAAATAAGAATTGGAGTCTCATAGTCAATACAAAACCCAAGGAGGGAAATTATGTTTTTGTGACTAATTGATGTGACAATCTCAATTTCAGCAATAAACTCTTTAAACACTTCCTCTGATGACTTCAAGATCTTTACTGCTACTTCCTTCCCGTCGGATATTCGTCCCTTGAAAACACAGCTACTACCACCTCTTCCGATCATTTTTTCTGAATATCCATAAATAACACTGAATTGTAAGAAGCTATCTGTATTAAGCTATACAATGAGTCAATGAGATCAAGTGGAGAAAAAACAAACCAGGTAGAAAGCCAGATGTTGCAGATAAGAGTTCTTTGTACTTGTACAACTTACACATACACGAGTACTTAGCATAGAATTTATCGAACTGTTTACCAAAGCCCTTCATTCTATATATTGGAGATTTGGGTGGCGAAAATGTATGAACCCCAACAGGTAACAATCCACCATTTTTTCCACTGAGATTGGACAACTGATTTTTAGATTGTACTCGTTTTTCATTAGGATCAGCCATCATAGCAGAGTGCGGGGCTCGAAATCTTGAAAAGCGTCCAACTAAAGATATCTTCCCCTTTGAACCCTTGTCTGATTGCTGCTGTCTAGCTAAATATATATCATGGGTTAATGCTCGGCTTTGTTTCTGCACATGCGATTCTTGATCAATAGGTTTTGGCTTCAAGGATAGCTCTGGTATCTGATATGTTATTGATCCTCGTGGACTATCTGAACTAACATCGATACAGGACTCAACAACTTTTGGTAGGTCGCAAGGGTAATGTGACCATTTAGAGGTCATCCCACAGCCAAAGTATCTCTTTATTATAGTAGTTCTAGAATTTGAGACTCGTTTGTCCAAACTATTTGAATTTTTTGAATAAGACTCATTCACAGCACTAAGTGCCAGACAAGTCCCACTTGATGTAGGGTTCCTGCTCATTCTGCAAATGCCTGCTCCAAAAGACAGAGTAAATCCCAGAAGAAATAATCCACTTATAAGTTATAAATTTATGATGGTAGTCTAGAATTCAATTGAAAACAAAAGCAAACTAGCACATAGTTTGAGGAATTACCAGGGTCTGAAACAGCTGCTTTCCTTTGGAACACAATTTTCCCATTATTAACAGCTACTACTGAAGAGTAATGCGACAACTTTCTTGCACAATGCTTGGCGACAGAAGTTGGTAGAAGAAGAGCCTGATGGTTCTTAGAAGTCCCAACAACCACAGTAGCACTATGATACATTTTCGCTTCTTCAATCAATGTTTTACGCAAAGACGAGCCTCTAGACAGCTTTAGCTTCAGATTTACCTGTACCAGCAGAATCATAATTTCAACAACAAGGAATAGAAACCTAGTAGATGTCATCACACACCAGATTTCAAATAAATCATTTCTCTCACCTCACTTCTAGACCTAACTCAAATTCAAATTAATAATTCATCAGTAAGCATTCAGATTTGTTTAAACTTTTAGGCCTATCTGTACATTCTTCAGTCAGTGCCTCATGGTTAGCTTAAGATTGTGTAGCAATGAACTGAAATGATTCTAATTAAACAATTGGATTTGATTGTCTAGTTTGAATGAGATGAATAAAACAATTAAACCTGTTTCAAGTGGCAAAATCCTTCGTAAACAGCAAGAACGGAATCAAAAGTGTTCACTAGAGAGAGAAGCGGTGATTTCTCCCCTGTCCAAAGTAAACACAACATTAAGAGACTTCATTAGAAGCATGCATAAGAAATCAACAGACAATTTACAGCTGAAGACGAGATTACCTGAGGAAGAATGTTGGACGACATGAAGAGCGATAACCAGGTCTCCAGGCTGAGCGATCTTCATCAACGTCCAGGTTAGAAGCTCCCGACTCCTCCGCTCCAACTTCACTCCGACAAGCACAACCTTCCGACCACCGCAACGGCATCCGACAGCACCTCCACTAGCATTTCCGGTCTTTCGTTTCATCTCCGAGATCTCTACTTTCTGTGTGAGAAAAGAGAGAACGAAGGTTATTCATCCTCTTATGGCGGCAATCTCCGTAAGGAATTTGATTGGGGACTGAAACTGCAAGGAATCCATTGCTTTTGGTGAAAGTGATTCTATATCTGTTTTTGTTTCCTTACCCCCACTTGGAAGACTCTTTGAGAATGCACCATGCCACCATGCATTAATCTTGAGTTTTTACGCTGATTGTTCGTGGAATGTTAGCATGTCAGTTTATTGATAATGAAATTTGTTGGTTCAATTTTAAATTTTGAATTAAAATAAAATATATAAATTAACATAATAATAAAATAATTTATAAATTGTTATTAAGAGTCTAGAAATTTAAAAATATATTAAACTTTTTTTTAAAGTTAATTTTCTATAATTTATGTTAATTCGAAATTTTTTTATATTTTATTTTTAATATTAAAATTTTATAGTTTATAATATACTTTTTCATACTCTGAAATTTTTTTAAAAAAATAATTTTAAAAAATTTCGAATTAAAATAATTTATATAAAATTAAATTCAAAAATATACAAAAACTTACTATATTTTTTCAATTCTAGATCCTTAAAAAAAATGTTGAAATTTTTTTAATTAAAAAATAAAAATTATTTAAAAATAGTTTTATTATAGATTTATTAATTTTAAATTTAATGAGGTCATAATTAGTTTTAAATATATTTTTTTGCTTTTTATTATTTTATAATAATTTTTAATGTAATATATTAAGAAAGGTATAAAGAGGAAACAAATAAAATCACGAGGGTATCAAGAAAAATTTTGAAACTTGATGGATATCAAGAGCAAAAGTCCAAACCTTGAGGATATTAACAGGAAAACCCTTTATTTAAACTATGTATTTGCCAAAAGCGAAGGCGTAGTTAAATGTACAACAAAATTTTAGATAATCGTGTAAGAGAACACTTATACAAAATGGATTTCACACCTTATATTATTATTATTATTATTATTATTATTATTTGAATTTTCATGGATAATCTATATATTAGGGTGAGATTAGGGATATACTCGATGTCAAGCAGCTCTCATGTGAATCAAACTCTTTCAATATGTTTGATGAGTATTTGAAACCAACTTCCCCAAACACAAACCATGCATTATATATTGCTACTCGATGTCAACAGGGGCGGAGACAACTCGATGTCAACAGGGGCGGAGACAAGGGGGTAAGGGAGGAGACTGTGCTCCCCCTTGCAGCGGGATAATTACTACGTATACGGGTATTTTTCATAACTCTTTGTTAGCTCATTTGATAGATGGTAGGAAGGAGGACCTTGGAGTGTATGGTTCGAGTCCTGAGAATAGCAAAAACATTTTTTTTTTTGTTTTTAATATTGCTATTATGTGATTTAATATGCAAAATGTCTTACACGAAAAAAATTTTGTACCCTCTTCGAAAATTTTCTGACTCCGCCAATGGATGTTATTGTAACTTTTAACTATTTTTTTGGTGGAGACATCTTGTTGTTTTTGTATTGCTACTCGTCTTTTTTCGTAAACTCAATACCAAATCCTTTTATTAATGTAGATATCAAAACGAACTCGACCTATCAATACTATTTGGTGTCGGGTTGGTTTCAACAATATTATATTCATCGCAACTAATTGGCTATTTTGGAGTTTCGTCCTTTGGAAATCTTATTTTCTAAAGCATGAAATGTTTTTGTTTGTTTATAACGATTTAAGATATTTTGTCTTACACATTCATATATATCGATCAACAAATCTTGTCTTATTTATAGAATTTACACTCCACCTTAAGAAAATGGAAAAAAAATAATATTGGTCTTCAAAATGACATAGTCAACACTGATGAGATCCTAATTATTATTGGAGATTTTAATGATATTTTGCATATTTTTAATAAGTATGGTGAAGCTCTAGTTAACCCAAATCGTCTTCCACTACCCAAAAATTTTATTACAAAATGTAACCTAGAAGGTCATAAATTGTTTATGGTTGTGCGTTGTTGACTATTTTTATGTGTTTTACATGGACTTGATCATGCTTCAATTGTTAACATTACTCAGCTATGAATAGGTAAATTTCCATGATTTTTCTTTCCATTCCTTGGTTTAATATTCTTCTTTTTACCATAGGTACCAATATCATCCAAATGGCACCAAAGACCGCTAGAGCCTTGTTCGATTCTCTAAGCTTAGGAGCTCTAGAGGAAAAGATCCCATGGAAGAAGACATTAAAATGAAGATAAAGATCCCCGCCAAGTATAAGGCCTTTTATTAGAAGTTGATGACTCATGAGATAAGGCTGACTCGGTATGTCAATATCAAGGATATGGGAGAGCTTGCATAGGAGAAGATTTGCTTGCCATGTTCTAAAGGGTAGGACTCGAAGACTTCATCACCCGAGGAGAGGAAACTTATGAAGACCTCACACTTGAGTTCCTATCCACCCTTGACCTCACCCACCCGAAGCACGTACGACCCCAATGACCTTACCTTGACCTTTAGGTTGGGTAATGTGGCAAGGAGGTTGGTGGTGAGAAACTTCTAAACTATTTTGGGTATGCCTGGCACCGAGGGAGAGTTGCACAAGATAGATCCTAAGTTTTGGGGTAGCATTTCTAGCTCGGACTTCAAGGCCGGGAAAGGCAAAAGTAAGACCATCTACCATCCCACTTTTTAGGTCTTCTTTAGAATTTTAGGGGAAAGCCTATTTAGTCGAATTGATAGTGTAGTCACTCCTATCTTGAATGAGGTATACATTGCCTCTTGTGCCTTTAGAGGGGCCATACAAAACATCCCTTTAATGGTGGTAAAATTATTTGGAAGAGTGATTTAAAAGAGAGAGCTCAAGTGTAGCAAGGGAGTGATTTGCATGGGAGGTCTTGTGAGCATGATAGTTATACACTTCTAACTTAACCTTGAGCAATTCATCCTAGTCACCCCTCAAAACCAAAGAAGTGGATAAGAGCTTGATAAGTTCAATGGATTTTTAAAGATTGGCAAGAATGGTGGGATAAGGATGAAGTTCAATAGAACTTGCTACCAAGGGGTCCCTCGAGAACGGTCATAGAGAAAGAAAATTGGGTGAGATATTGGCACGATTTGAGTAAGAAAGACAAAGGAGGAGGAGGTGAGTCGCAATCCCATACCCAAGCTCATGCCTCTGGTTCTAGCTCCCATGATGGAGATTATATGGGCAAAATCATTGCCCATATGCAAAGGCAATCCATCTACATGGAGGAGGATAGGAAGAGCCAACAAGAATGGAGAAATAAGGACCGGGAATGGAAGAAAAAGACTTCCAAGCACATCAAGGAGCTCAAGAATGAACAAGGGAGCATCCATGATGAGCTTGAGGAGCTAAGGAGGAAATGGGAAGAATGGGGCAACGATGGTGGCGACTCATCATTGATCAAGGCTTCACTAAAACCCCGTAGAGAGGCACTATCTTTTATTTTTGCAATTGAGGACAATGCAAAGTTTAAGCATGAGGTATGTATATCTCACAAAAAATTGTATGTATCTGTTGCATGTTTAATTTTTAGCTTTTAAATTTCGTAGTTTATTTTTCCTTATTTTTGTGTTAGTTGAAATTTTTTTAGAAAATCCAAAAACATTTGAAAAAGTTTAAAAATTCCAAAAAATTCGAAAATTTGAATTTTTTTTTTGGTGTGTTTTCTTATAACACTAGTTTAGGACCCGTGCCGTGCACGGGTATTTGTTAGAAAATTTTTTTTGTATCTTTTAACGAGAGATTTATATTTCAAAATACTCGCTTTATAACGGGTCACGTCAACAGTCATACACTCTACTTTAGTATATTTATGTTGATTGATTTAATATATTTATATAGTAGTTTATATTAATTGATGATTGATAGGTCAACAACCCACATATCAATAGGTCAACGACCCACATACAATGAGTCAACGACCTACATACATTAAGTCAACGAAAGAAAAATTCACATAATTTGACCCACAAAATAGTAGGTCAATGATCCATAAAACAGTAGGTCAACGACAATATGAATACAAATTATATGTTGATTGATTTAGTATATTTATATTAATTAATGATTGATAGGTCAACGACCCACAAAGTAGTAGGTCAACGACAATATGAATACAAATTATACTTGAACTTACTCAAAAGTCCAAGAAATGTATGATTTGTTTTATCTTCAAAACCTCTATTTATAGAAGTTTTCAAACCATCAACCTTACATATAGTCGATGTGAGATAGAAAAATAAACGTAGCTATCTGATGAAAAAAAATTAGTTATCAACGATTTAGATTTTGTAGATTTTAATTGTTTTTAAAAAATTTATTCTATTTAAAAAAAGTGGGTGAGATAAGACCTAATTAGATTTTAAAGATTTTAATCGATTTAAATTTAATTAGACAATTTAAAAAATAAAGGTTTTTCTGGCGATTAATGAGAGAGCTTCATTTTGAATACTCGCACCACAACGCGCCACGTCAGCAGTTATGCACTCTGCTTTAGTATATTTACTAGTTTTAATACCCGTGCCCTGCACGGGTTAGACGATAATTGTGTGTCAAAACAATGTTTGATAATTCATGATGTTGAGAATTGTCTTAATTGTTATGTGATACTTGTTGTAAGAATTTATTTTTCAAATTATGAATGGAAACCAAGCAAGAATTCAAATTCTACAATAACAATCAGGAAAGAGGATTTTGGGACAATATCCTTTGAGACACTCGAATGTCAAAGTTAGTATCAACCCAAGAAAGAATTAGGGTTTATTAAATTAAATGTTAGAGTATGTGATTTGGGTTAACGAATAGATGACATGTAAAATTGAAGAGGTGACCGCACAAAATTACGTCAAATATCAGTTCAGGGGTTGCTTTATTATATAAGATAGATAAGAAGTCACGTGTAAAACATATACTAACAAAAAATGAAGGGTAAAATAAATCATAAAATTTAAATTAAAAATATTAAATAACAATATATTGAAATATAAATGAAAGGGATTTATATAATATAAGTAGTATGTCTAAGTCAAAAATTACAATATCAAATAGTTAAATTTAAATAGTGAATTATATAACAATTAGTAAGACTAATAGCATATGTCAAGTTATTAAAATAATAAATATTACTCAAAAGATTTTTTTAAAAAAGAAAATTCAAAAATAATAACAACCATCAATGAAACTCAAAATAATACGAACGTTGAAAATGATACATACTATCAACATATTTATAAAAAATAATATAACTTATTTTTCCGATTTTTTTAAAACTCCGGTTAAGATATGACAAATAATTTTTTTACATGTCATTAAAAAAGGTGGGATTATGAATGTATTGTGCATTATGTTTTTTAATATAAATTAATATGTTAAAAGTTATAAATTAATTAAAATATTTTTAAATTTTATTATAAAAAAATCGAAACTTTATTGATTTTTTTCCCCGGAGTTTTTTCCTTGATTTTTTACATACTTTTGTGTAAATGAAAAAAAGTATTATTAAAAGTATTTGATTTGTAAGTTTCAAAAGAAAGAAAAAAAGTTCATGAAAATAAAAAATATTAAGATTTTTAAAATTTTAAATAAATAATAAATTTCATAAGTTGTGAAAAAAGCAATGTTGAGTTGAAAATTATATGTAAGAAAAATAAGATTAAATTTAAAATAAAGTTTTTAAATTTTAGAAAGTATATAAAAGTTCAGTTGTCAATTAAAAAATGTAAGTTGACATAATATTCAGGTCAATTAATAATATGAGGGACTAATAATAAATTAGTTAATAAAATATTTAAAATAAATTTGTAAATTAAATATTTAAAATAATTTTTGTTAACATGGTGGGACCTGAATTAAAATAAATCAATTAAAATTTTTTAATCAAAATGATTTGGTGAAAAAGATTTTGTGAAAAATTATCCATATATTAAAAAAAATATGAAGAATAATATATAAAATAAATTAGTAAAATGGCTTATTAATTTGTTTGGCAGATTTGGTGAAAAAAATTTGGTAGAAACTTTTACGTATATTAACAAAATTTGAAGACTCGGTACATAAAATAAATTAGTTAAAATTCGTAAATCAAATGTTTTAAATAATTGTTTTAACATGGTAGGACCTGAATTAACAAAAAATTGACACGTGTAAATTTTATGACGTGGATTCATCAGACTTTGCCACGTGTAAAAGAGTTCACCAAACTGTGTCACGTGTAAGTTCACGGGTTGCTTTAGTATATAGATAGATATTGATTAGAAATGATCTTAATGATGTGATATAGTTCAAAACCATGACAATAATTTGAGGACTTGTTTGATTATGAGTTGTATAGGCTTGAACATAATAGAAGCATGTTAATTAGTTAGTACATAAAATGTATATGATTGATGATTTTAGTTGAGCTCTTATGAATTCTATTGGTTGATGTATGACTTACTGAATCTTATGAAAAATAAATTTGAGCTAAAGTAAGCACTTGTTTAGGTCCATGATAGTGTGTATTCTTTATGAACTCTCAATTGCTTGGACAAAGGGAAGCTTACAATGGTTGACACTCACTTAAGTGAAAAATACTATCCCGTAAGGCAAAAAACATATAAATTGAAAATGCAAGAAAAATTCATTGAAAAAGCACCACAAAAAGTTCAATAATGTCACTTGGCAAAAATATGATGGTTGCTCGTTTTCATTTTATTTTGCTTTTATGCCCATGAGGCAAGGTATTGCACATCAATGTATGAATGCAAGTGAATGTATTACCATGGCAAAAAGAAGCATGAAGATTTTTATTTGTTAGGCCAAGTCCAAGGATAAATGAGTTATATAGGACCCGATCATGCCTAAGTGTACTTAAACATGTGTGAGCCTTTAACTATATTTTGCATCATATAGAAACACAATACAAGTCATATGCAAGCATCATATAAAACCTCAAAGTAACATGATTAAGTTGTGAAACTTAGGATTCTTGACTATAGGTTTATGATTAATTAGTTAGCATATATTCTTGCTTGTTGATTTCTATGCCTTTTATTTTCTTACATGTCTAAAATGCCTTGCCATGACAATGAATAAAATGAAAGTGATCATATAAAACGCAATACAAGTCATATGCAAGCATCATATAAAACGCAATGAATAAAAAGAAACATGCTCCAAAATTTTCTTTTATTTATTTATTTTTTTGGGACAAGTAAAAGTCTAAGTATGAGATATTTTGATAGCATGTTTTTATGTTATCTTTTGTAGTGTTGTTTTCATGTGTTTTTAGTAGATACGCATGAGTTTAAACATTTACTTATGTGCTAGAGGTTATTTGCATCAAAGAATGTCTACTCTCGTTTGTCTCTTGTGTTTAGGTGATTTTAGGTCAAAATGGAGCATACATAGACATAAAATGACTCAAGAAAACAATCCTCTCTTCATCAAAGCTGGAAGCAAGGAAGGAGTAAGCAAAGAGAAGCTCTGGAGCATTAAAGTAGAAGAATGAATGACAAAAGATCATTCGGAGATGCAAGTCCAGAAGGCCGAGTTGTGTGTGCAACCCTACTGAAGGCTCCCCTTCACTCGCACAAAGAAGGAGGAATCGGCTCGGGCCTGAAGACTCAGGCTCTCCCAAGAAGAAGGAATCGAGTCAAGGCGGAAGACATGTCAAGCGTCGCTCAAGTGGGGGTCGAGTTAGACAACCCACTCAACTCAGGAAAACAACAGTGTCACCGACTTACTTTTCAACATGATTCGAGTCACTTCAAGGTCAACTCGATCGATGAGTAGTGCCGTTACAACCAACTCGCCATGTTATGACGGTTACAAGATTCTCTTGGTGTTTATGTTGGCAATCCATGCCACTTATTGGCAGCGATCCGTGCCTAGTTCCTTCTATTCTCAGCCTATATAAAGAGGCTTAGCTGCATTGTAATAGATACCAATTCACCACTCCACAATTCTCTTAGTTTTCTCTCATTTTTGGAGCCGAGTCTCCTTAGTTTAGAGGCCGAGTTGGCCGAGTTTGTCCAAGTTCCGTCCGAGTTGTAAGAGTTTCTGCCGAGTTGAGGTCGAATTGAGTCGTGTACAAGCTAGATCTATTGCTACTTTCCATAATTTGTTTGGTAATTCAATTCTTTCTTAGTTCTTTGACAATCATCTCTCCATCTCTCGATTTTATGGATTCCTTGATTGCTTGTTCGATTGTTTTGTTTGCATTATCACTCGACATGAGTAAGTAGTCATATACTAGGGATTGGGGTGAAAATCTCATTCCAAAGCTATGTAATATTTGTATGGTTATAATGTCGAGAATTTATGTGAGTATCAAAGCATGATAGTGAGCATATAGGAGGTTAAAAACCGATTAGAACACTAGGATCTATGTTTAAGCTAATATGAAAGTTGGATGCTAGGCTTAGCTTAAAATTTTCATTTATGCACTTTGTTTAGTTCTTAAGCATTATCTTATGTGTTGATAATTGGCCGGCTAGTATGAATGAGACTCATAAGTAATTTCATATTCTAGTGATGCATTTGTAGACGCCTATGTTGCTAGGATTAGTACTTCAATTATTCCAATAGCAAGCACCATGTGAGAAATAATTGATTGCTAATTTGTATAGTGTAAGTCCACTTTAGATCCTTATGATTTATGAAAGCTAATAGCAAACACCATGTGAGGCTCGATTATCTTGTATAGATCACTAGTTTGAAACCGTAGTTGACTAGCATTTTACCAATAGCAAACACCATGTGATGTACTATGTTGGCTTGACTAGCATACTTAGATTTGCATTCACCTATGACCTATCCATGCATACAACCGTTTAGTCATCATTTATTTGAGCACTTGAACAAATAGTTCTCACTCTATGACATTATAATGTGTATGAATACTACATTAGCAAGGATTGAGATTATTAATCCTAACCCCTAGTCGTTTCTCATACTTGAGTTCATCTTTAGTATTCCTCTGTTTTTTACTCGATCGGAGTCAAAAGCTACAAGAAACGCACTCGGTCGAAGTTGTCAGGGTAACTCGATTGCAATTACCATGGGGACTCGACTGAGGTTACTTGACCAAATCACTCTTGAAGTGTTTTTAAGTCGATCACTTGATCGCATCTTTTGGTTTCTTTTACAACATTTGCTTCTTTCTTATAAAGCTTCTTAGAGTAAGGGAAGGATAATATAGTCCTCAGGGAGACGACTTTGGTTGGGGCTATATATTTACTTTGACACAACCCTTTCTCTTGGGGGTTATACGGTGTTTTTCTAGTGAGTACACTTGCTATAAATTTGTATTGACTAGTAGAACCGGCCTTACAACAAGTTTTTGCGCCGTTGTCGGGGACTATTGAAGTTAAACCTTACTTGTGTGAAGTTGCTTATAAGAGGGCGAGTGTTATTTTGTTACTTTTGATTGCACTTTGTTTAGTTCCTAAGGAGTTCAAAAAGCCAAGAGCTAATACCCCAAATGCCTTGGAGATAACAAAGATGCTTACCAAGTTAAGGAAATAAAAGAGAATAGCCATGAATCAAGAAGAATAGATGGCTAGAGCTAGAGGGCGTGATGCTTAACAAATGCAAAGGATTGAGGAGCTAGAAGCTTGAGTCTCAGACAACGCGAATTTGTGGTTGTTGAAGTTGTTAGGAGGCAACGTGAATTTGTGATCAACTCATAAAGGATCTCGAGTCTCGACAAAACCCGAATATGAGGTGTTCACAATTGTTCCCCGATGTCATCATGTGTGCTTTCTCCAATAAATTTGTTCCCCAATTGCGGTCCTAAATCTATGGTTCATCTCCTTTCTCTCGGCGGTTCTCGTGCTTCGGTATCTGTCTCGGGTTCATTTTGATTTGATGTTTCCGGTGCTCGCTTCTATCATCTTGTTGGTCCATGATGGTCATCTTGTATGCCGCTCAACACGGCTCTTGATCCACTATTTTTTCTAATGCCTCAAATCTCTTTATTTTTTAAAATAAAATAAAATATTGGTTGTCATATTAATTATTGGACGATTTGTGAGCTCCACTAAAAAAAAGGATCGTCATTTTGCTATAAGACCAAGTGCAAACTTTGTGTGGATAAATTCTAAGGAAAAAACCGTCTACGTAGTTGTGTATGTCACTGAAATCCTGTGTTGGCAATATGTAAATAGATTTTATCGGATAGGAATACTATATTAGAAAATTTATTACTCTAATTCATCATATTATTTTCATTTTTAGTCTTTTTTCCTAAAATTTATGAAATTATTAGATTTTTAAAAAAATATTATAACTATATCCTACAAAAATAAATTTGAAAATTTTGTATATTTATTACTTTAAAAAAAATATTTCCAGATTAAAATATAAATGACATAGTCGAGTGTGGATGAGTGATGGTATCCCATATCCATGTTTGTTTGAATTTGAATTATTCATTTTTGATTGACTAAAATGTGATGACAAATGGAGGGTTTAACATTGCAATATACGAGTCGCCACGATGTATTTATTAATAATGATGATTCCTACTTGTAATTAGTTTTTCCATAAATCAATTTTTTTTAATGTTTGTTTTTGTTGTCATTCTCAGGCCTACCTGCATACAGAGATGTGTTTAAGTTATTAGATCTAATGCTTTTTTTTTTTTTATATTAATCCAAAATAATCCCAGACAATTGATGGAAAAACGTCTATATTTGTTGCATCAGTTCATAAAATTTAATGGATTGAACAAATCTTCACAATCATTTATAAAAATCAAGATTTTATTTTATAAGTTGAATTACATTATATACCCGCATATTTTACGAGTTTGTTGATTAAAAAAAATTATTAGAAAGAGTCTGAATTATACTAAACTTTTTATTGGTGATAAAATTTATACGTGCATAAAATAGAAAATTTTAAAATATAATTGAATAAATAAATAATTATGGAAATCAACAATAAATCTGTTTATTTCTTTTGATTGAAGATTCTAAAATTAAATTACGGTTTTTTTTTGTTTTAAAATTATTTACTTAAATTTAATTAAAACAATATCTAATAAAGCTCGCAATTAATCTTGGAATTACGAAATTAACCGTTATAAACAAAATAAATAATTCTATGAGAACTAGAAACAATTACTTGGTTAGAATTCTTAACTAAAAAAATGTTAAAAAGGACTAGATTGGAAAAAGAACGAACTAAAAACATGTTGTTCCTTATACACATTACACGAACTCAAAGTATTGTAGATATTTGACATTCATCTTCAGATAAGTACGTAACTTTAGGTCATAGCCTGGATAACAAATAGAATAAACAAAACACGTATATATTAAAGTAGTATAGTATAGTGTAAGAATCGGAATGGTTAAAATGGTGATAACAAAATTACTAACGATATATGTATGAAGTTAAAAAAAAGATAAAGCTAACTCGAGATTAGTGGTTTTCGGATGACATATTTATCTATATAGGTTAATCGAGGTTGATGGTTTAGTATATGAGAATGTTATGAGTTTTTGTATTGGAATAAACCTTAAAAGGTTAAGTCATCACTTTATTTTTAAATATTTAAGGTAATTTATTTTAAAATATAAAATAATTAAGAAGTTTTAAAAATTTAAAGGTAAAAATATGATTACTAGATGTACGTTTGATGTCATTCGGGTAGTTTGAGGAATAAGATCCATGTTTGAGGGTGGAATTTTAATGAAAAAGGATAGTAATTATGAACAAATTTGTGTGATTTGAAAATTTTAAGAGTAATATAATTTATGAAGGTTTACGTTAAGGCCGACAGATGTGTTAGTGTTTGAATGGATGAGTGTAAAACTTGCTTGTATTGATTTGACGGAAGTCTCTCATCTGGTTTGTTCGTGTAACGGGCCTTTTGTGGTGGGTAAGACGACATCTACGAATGTGGATAAGCATGAAAGGACTAGCATAGAAAAACAACATGTGTTTCTTCCGTTAGCTTTTGATACATTTGGTTTTCTTGCGCCTGATGTCATCGAAATTCTCAAGAGGGTGCAACGAGTCTTGCATGGTAATATAATGTCGCCTAGGCCTTCAGATGTAGTGTTTAGGATGATAGAGTTTGCTATTCAGAAAGGATTGGCGGCACAACTTGTTGTCCGCCTACCTTCTACCTCGATGTATTTTTTTAAATTTTAGGTTTTTTTTTTAAAAAAGGTTACTTACAAAAGATGAGAAAGTGGGTACATTTTATATTTGAAATTTGAAATTTTACAAGCAATTCTCTTATAAATAAATTGTCAAATTTATGGAAATGTCACCAAGTATGGTTCTTATACTGAAACTTTTTTCTTAAAATCTTAGAACTTTTCAATTAGTCTTATAGTTATTGTTGATATGCCTTCAATTAGGCTTATCTTTTGTTTGAGTTTTTTTCGGTTGGGCCCTTTTATGTTTGACTCAGTCTTATACTCACCGCTCAAATATAACCCTAAGGTTTAGTTACTCTATATATTGTAGATTTCCCTCTGCCTCCACAATTATAATTTGTTAACCCAAAAAAATTGAATAACCTAGTATTCATCTATTTATCCTCTCATTTATGCTCTGAAACTCCTCAATAATATCTCTCTGGAAAGTGGACGTAGCCATTATTGGGTGAACCACTATAAACATGTGTGTGACGTCTTTCTTGTTTGTTGAATTATGTTCTTTCTCAATAATTCCGCACAACAAACTGGTATAAGAGCATTGAGTTCTTTGGTTTTTTTGTAATCTAGGAGAAAGATGCCTTCTTTCAACTTGAAGTTCGACAAGTTCACAAGGAGGAACAATTTTAGTCTGTGGCAGATGAAGATGCGAGCGTTGCTAAAACAACAGGGCTTAGAGGGACCGTTGTGAAGGAAGGAATCCGATAAGGAAAAGAGCGATGTTGTTGAGATGGCCACTTAGGAGGACAAGACGCATTCGACCATCATGTTGTGATGTTGTGTCTCGCAGATGATGTCTTATGTGAGGTTTCATATTAAAATATTGCAACCAAACTATGGTTGAAGTTGACGATCCTCTACATGACAAAGTCTCTCACCAACAAGTTGTTTTCGAAGCAATGTCTATTCAGACTACGAATGCAGGTAAGGACAATCAAGCATTTGGTATGTTTACAAGCGGAGACAAGGGACAAGAAAAATCAGGGAAGAAGAAGAAGAAGAACAATAAGTCATCTTCTTCAAAAGGTCTTAAGTCTAATGACGTATGCAACTATTGTAAGGAGAAAGGACATTAGAAGAATGAATGTCCTAAGAAGAAGAAACCGCAAGGTTTTGGTTCAGCAGCTATTGCAGAAGATGATTTTGATATAGCTTTGGTTGTTGGTGGACACACTTATCAGGCTAATGTGTGGGTTCTTGATTTCGGAGCTTCCTATCACATATGTCCTAACAGAGAGTGGTTTGAAACTTACAAGTTGGTAGATGGTGAACAATTCTTTTTGCAAGGCGGTTGGAATTTACTCGATTAAAACCATGACACATGAAGGTAGATTTTGTACATTGAACGAGGTCATACATGTTACACTTATTACCAAGAATTTGATATCCTTGAGTATGCTGGATAGTAAGGAGTTTTGTTTCAAAGTTGAAGGTGGAAATCTGAATATCTGTAAGGGTTCTGATGTTATTATGAAAGGTGTCAAAAGAGGCACTTTATATTTTCTGCAAGGTTCTACTATTTTTGGGTCTGTTTCCGTTGCATCTTCATAAGTTCACAAGGATGATATGACTAAGTTATGACATATGAGACTTGGTCATATGGGTGAAAGGAGGATGCAAATTTTGGCAAAGGAAGATCTTCTTGGTGGTCACAAGATCACGAGTCTTGACTTCTGTGATCATTGTTTCCTTCACCGCAACAAGTTTCTAAAGGGTTTTCACAAGGCAAAAGTCATACTTGATTACATCCATTCCGATCGTTGGGGTCCGGCTAGCATCGAGTCTCTAGGAGGGCAGATGTAATTTCTTGACTATCATTGAAGATTATTCAAGAATTACTTGGTCGTTTGTCATGAAACAAGAAAGAGAAGCTTTCAAGAATTTCAATGAGTGGGGAATTAAACAGGGAAGAAGATCAAAAGGCTGATAACTGATAATGGTTTGGAGTTTTGTTCGTATGAATTTGATCGATTCTGCAAGGATGTTGAAATTGCTCATCATCATATAGTAAGACATACACAATAGTAGAACGGTGTAGCTGAGAGGATGACTTAGACTCTACTAGAAAGAGTGAGGTGCATGCTATCCAAGGAAAAACTAGATAGGATGTTTTTCCATTTCATTTTTGTGTTGCTTCCATAACTGGTTTTGGGCAACAGCAGTGACTACAACATGTTACTTGATCGCGGACCTCATGCTAGCATAAATTACAAAACTCCTTATGAGGTGTGGTCTAGTAAGCCTGCTGACTATTCTGATCTAAGGGTTTTTGGTTGTACTATATACTATCATTAAAGTGAGGATAAACTAGAGCCTCGAGCAAAGAAAGGAGTCTTTGTAGGCTATGTAGATGGTGTCAAGGGATACGGAGTTTGGTCTCCGTATGAGAAAAGAGTTATTTTGAGTAGAAGTGTTGTATTTAATGAGAATCATATGCTTAATTCGTTAGTGAAGCCTGTGGAATTAGGGAGAGAGTAGAAGTCTTTATAAACAGGTAGAGATCCAGTTTCTTTCTCAAGAATAAGAAGAATATTCACAGTCAGAAGTTGAGCTACCCAAATCTATAAAATCAGAAGCTATTCACCAGAGCTTAGTTGAGGGACACTCAAGAAGAGTTGGAGTAAGACCCCCACAAAAGTATAGTTTTGAGGATATGGTTGGTTATGCCCTATAGTTGGAACACAATATTTTTTATGCATAGTACGCATCCAACATGCATAATTGGAACATTATTGCGCATTTGGCAACTATTTGCATAGTTAATCGGCTTAGGACGATTTGAGACCGGGTTTCACTACACTTTCCATATGCGTAGTTCCGGTGTTGATTAAAGGTTTTCGTCGGCACGTCTAGATAACCTATTTATTTGGGTCAAGGTGGGTGACTATCTAATCTAGACCCCTTGACGGAACAAGGACCGTCTAAGGAGTTTGCTAAAAAGACCAAAATTTGGGACAACTCGATTTTAAAGGTGGGTCGGGAGGTTGAGCAGTTGCCTGTGTCGATCAAGATTCCCGCTAGAATTTTTCATTAGGGTTCTTTTTGTTGCTAGGACATTTACTCATTTTTATGAAAAAAATAGTTAAATTATCATAACTATACATGTATTTTTTGGGTCAAAATGACATCAAGGAACATTACATTTTTTTAAAAAAACTGAAGTTTATATTGTAAACTTGAGTTTCACTCACAACAGAGACGTATCTTACAACTACATGTTTTAAAATTAATAAACAACTTGAGTTTCCCTTACTAAGTTGTATATTTTTAAAGATCATTTCTAAACATTATTAAACGATTACCAATCATCCGATTTAAGTGTGATTGAAATTCTCCATTTATATAATTTATTTGTCATTAAGAGGCTAATAGCCAATTAGCTAAAGAAAATAATTACAATTTTCATTAGAATACCAAAATTAATCCAAAACAACCACAAAAAAACATCACTGCGCGCATATATAAGCTATTCGTACCCACCGGATACTCACCCGCTCTTTTTTTGCAACCACCAGCTGAACCTCCATGGCGCCGCCCACTCTCCGCCTTCTCTCGCTCCTGTTCCTCCTTTTCTCCCCCTTACCCCTCTCTCTCTCATCCCCACCACCTCCAGCCACCGTCTGCATAATCGGTAGCGGAATTGCCGGTTCCTCCGTCGCCCACTTCCTCCGCACTTACTCCCCTCACCACCATCCCCCTTCGCCGATCGGTGGAATCCACATATTCGAGAAAAATGGAGTTGTCGGAGGTCGTATGGCCACCGTTAACCTCGCCGGAGAGACTTTCGAGGCTGGTGCGTCTATCCTTCACCCTAAGAACTACCACGCCTCCAATTTCACCCAATTGCTAGGTTTGAGGCCTGTGGAAAAGAATGCGAATGATGATCGATTGTCCCTAGGGATATGGGATGGAGGAAAATTTGTTTTCAAAACTTTAACTGTTGATGACTGGAAGTACCCGATTTTACAGAAGATTGTTGATCAGATCAATTCATTAAGATTGCTTTGGAGATATGGCGTCTCCCTGCTTCGAATGGACACCTTTGTTCAGGTCAATACCTGAATCTCCTAAATTTTGAATCGAAAATTTGAAATTGAGGGTTTAGATGATTCGATTATAAATTTGCAAGCTATGTTCGTTTGAAATTCATGCCTGACTAAGTAAATGGTGCAGAATACTGTAGATAAGTTCTTGAAATTCTACGATAGCTATGATTCCCGGCCAATCTTTGAGACGGTGGAGGATATGCTTCAGTGGTCAGGATTGTACAATCTCACTAGCGGAACTTTAGAGGAGGAATTGGTCGAAGCTGGATTATCGCCATTGCCCATACAAGAACTTGCCACTGTAAAAATCTGTTTTCAGATTTTATTTTTCATATCAGATGATGAAAACATGATAGTTAGACAAGCTGTTTATAAGATATCATTGTTGTTTTCAGGTGATTACTCGCATTAATTATGGACAAAGTGTTAAAATCAGTGGATTAGCCGGAGCAGTTTCCTTGGCTGGCTCCGATGATGGATTATGGGCAGTTGAAGGGGGAAACTGGCAAATTGCTGCTGGTTTAATCGAGAAATCAGATGTTGCTTTGCATTTGAATGAAGAGATAACCGCCATCTCTCATATTGGAAGGTTTTATGAGCTTGATTCTGCTGTAGGAAACAGCTACGCTTGTGATGTTGTGGTCATTGCAACTCCACTCGATGAAGTGAACATTCAGTTCGATCATCCCATTGCAATTCCAGAGAGAAAGCTACAACACACTTTCACTACATTTGTTAGAGGACTGCTAAATCCTGTGAGTATTATAGTAGTATCATATGTTCATGGCTTCATTTATTCTTGTTATATGTACATTATTAATGAATTAGGTATTTTTATACAATGAAGGCGTATTTCGGGTTAGCTGCTGTTTCTGAGATTCCGGCACTTATAGGCACTCTTGAGGACCCGGAAATCCCATTTTCGAGTATTTCTGTTCTGAAGAAACATAGTAAGACTGATTTTTCTTACAAGGTGTTTTCGCGTAACCCGCTTGATGATGCATTGCTCGATCAGATATTCAGGTATGCAAAATGCAAGTTTTATAACACATATTAAGAAAACTAAAAATAGAAGGCATAATATTTAGTAATGTATAAAACAATGGTAGAATGTGGAAATTGTATGTAAGAGAGGAAATAATGGTTTGAAAATACAAACAATAAATGAAAAAAATTGGTGAGATTCTATTTATGAAAAAAACTGAGTATTAACTATACTTATAATGACATATATTATGAACCAAAAATAGGCGTTGTTTGCAAATAGGGCTGTGATTGCTGTTTTGTTGAATCTGTGATTTACAGTGCAAGGAAGGAGACAATCAAGATAGACTGGGCAGCATACCCTCAATACAACGCACCCGAGTCATTTGCACCATTTGTGTTGGATGATTTGCACTTGTATTACGTAAATGCTTTCGAGAATGCTGCTAGTACAATGGAGACAAGTGCTGTTTCTGCTGAAAACATATCTCGACTCATCTTGTCAAGGCTTTCACACCAAATATACGAAAGCTCTTCAGATGGAAATGATGCAAGGTTGGATGTAGATTTGTAAAACTTGAAAGTGTTTCTTGTAAAATTGTTTGTGTGAGGTGTGAAAGTTGCTTACTTGCAAGTTTTGGGGATTATTCTTTGTATAACAAGTATGTCGCAGAGGGGGGTTTGTGTTGTTGTGATTTATGTGTATCTCTGAAAATTTTGCTGACTGCGTTGATAATTTGTATTCATTTATATTGCATTGATTCATTAATCGTTGATCAAGTTGTGTGCTTTTGCTTCTTGCTGTGCCCTATAGAGATTTTGTACAAGTCACACCAGGAAATTTATTCAACTTAACTACGTTCTAATTAATTATATCTTAAAAGAAATGATGAAGGGTATGCTCAACGTGTACTTATAAGGTATAAGATGTTTATAAGCATTTTATAAGTACAATCCAGACATGCCCTAATCGCGTAAAAGGAGAATAATTGATACTTATTCCGATCACACACAAAAATGTCGTTTTAGTCGATGACATTATTATTTTAAAAAAATTGTCAAAAATATATTTAACAAAAAAAAAATCATTTTTTAAAAATTATTCTCAAAACTCTCTTATTTAATAACCTTAAAAACATAAAAATGATCATTAAACTTATCAAAATCTAAATGTTAAAAAGATGCCGTCTCCATGGATTTTAGAAAATTTTGGCCAAATTATGCAGAAAAAAAAAAAAGAAAAAAAAACTAGATACAAAGATAAGAAATGGGCCAGCGATGAATTCAATATTCTTCCGGGCTAGATTATTACTAATATGAAGTACTGAGTTTACATTTATAAGCCCAAATTTAGAAGAAGAAAAAAAGATGTCGGCCGGAATAATATTCATTTTGGGTCCGCTTTATTGTTTGGGATTATTGTAATTTATTTAGAGTGTGTTTGGTTAGTGATCATTAGCTTAGTATTCGTGTCTTGTACGGAATTTGATTAAAACTAAATCATATTATATTGTTTTATAAATTAAATTGGGTGACATCAAATTTGTAAAATACTTTTAGGTGAAATGTGATTTTATTTGGGCGAAGTTGGAGTATAATTTACCGTAAATTCATATCGTAAATTCGTATGTAAATTAATGGTCACATTATTCTTATAAAAGTATATTTGCTTTCATAAATAAATTTGTACAATACAATTTATGTATATATTAATTATTAAAAATTAATTGATAGGTTTTTGTCTATCATGTTTACTAAATATAGATTAGACATAGAATATATATATTAATTAACCCGTTAATTATTTTAAAATACAGATATTCAATCATTCACTTTGGTAGAAATCTTGAAACTATTTATACTATATAAATTATTTAATAGTAGTTTACATATCGGTAATCTTATCTTAATTAAGTGAACAAAAATTATAGTCATATATTAAAGCTAAATTTGGTACCAAATAACATAAGATTAATTTCTTTTATAAATGGTTATAAGTTTATTATCATCTCCATAAATATAATTTTAAAAATATGTAAATAAAAAAAATAAAAAAAAAGAAGTGGCACAGCCTTACTACGACACCTGACGAAATCTGATGTGGTTTAACGTGGGTATGTCATGTGACAAAATCCGACGTGGCTTAACGTGAAAACGACAAGTGGCGTGAATCCCTTGTACCTTATCAATTTCATGTCTTGTACGAAATTGGTAAAAATTATACTAAATAATAGTTACTAATGTAATAAATAATCAATATCACAATAAAAATACTTTATAAAGTTCAAATAATTTTATCATAATTAATAACAACTTTAAATAAAATTTAATCTTTTTCAATAATATCAAAAAGGCTTATAACTATGTTATTAAGATAGACCAACGGTTTTACTACCCTGTTTAGAGCTATAAAAGTTGACCCGACCCATAAAACCGGTTCGATAAACCGAATTCGAATCTGATATGGACCCGAAAATTTTGGAGAAAAAATTGCAGGAAGAGAATGCCCGAAACCGTGCCCGCTAGAAATTGATTTAACTTGAAATAATAAATAACCTGAACGGTCTAACCCAAAACTCGAGTAGAATAACCCGATACACGAAGTAACCCGACCGGAATGATTCAATAGTCCGAAGTCATCCAACTAAAAGTATCCGGACTGAAATAAATATATTTTTTGAAAAAAAAATAATTAAAAAAAATCGACATTTTCAATATTCACCTTGTAGCGTATTAAATAAATGTATATATCAAACTTTTAAAAAAATTATATAAATAACTGGCAGTCCAAAAATTAAGTTTCTGTATAAGTAATGATGATTGTAATTTGTGAATTGGTAAAAACTTTAACTTCTTTTTGCCATATTAATTTTCAGTTTGGACGTGCTTCTTTGATAACCTGATATAAATAATTTTGATTCAATTATCCAAATAAAATTTAACTTTAATATTAAAAAATCTCTTTCTGAACGTAAAGTTTATTGTTCATACTAAATATTATAAGTCTATAGCGAGTTGTTTTAATTTAGATTCTTATCACTCATACGTTTTAAATATAAGACATATATTGAAGTATTATATATAAGTTTCACATTAATACAAATAATGATCAATATTATAATATCACTCATGTTAAATATATTCGGCTTTAATATCTGGTTTACTATACAAGTATACATATTACAAATTACATACTTTAAGTATATTTATAAAGTAACCTTACTTTATAATATCTTACTTCTTGTTTAATTATTATTCATAATATTTTTTAAGATAAAATTACAATTAATTAACTTTTATTAATACCATTGATACTAATAAATGTTTTTAAGACTTTATATTTTATCAATATTTAAACGTGTGATTTTACTTTAGTATAGTGTAATATTCACACCTTGTACGGTTGGATTACATGTAATATTGTCGTTAAAACTTGTTATATATTTTTTTTGTTATTGATTTTCCTAATATACCAATATATCAGTATTAGTACTTATTTATTGGTTATAATAAAAAATTGGACAAACATTATAAGCTCTCGAAAAGTAAAAAAATTGGAAACAAAACGTTGTGTAAGAGATAGGATAATAACTTACAGGTAGCAAATAGTTAATCAAATATTATCATGTAAATGTTAATAATTATAAAGAAGAAGTTAAGAAAATTTATAAAATAAATAATATATGAGAATGATGTATTGACTCGATTTCGTAGTTTAATATGAAATTTAGAACGCATGATACTTCAAACTAATGCAAGTCTCTTTTTATTAACTATACGTTTTTCACTTTTATTTGGATCGCGTTAAGTGACTTTGAATTTTTTTTATTTATATTTTATGACAAACAAAGTAGGAAAAATATATCGGATCAAACAGATTGGTTGGACATATGGATCAAACGGACTAGTTAACCAATTCAATATCCAAATTTAATTAAAATCATTTTTAATCAAAAAATCTAGCTAAAGTCATTCATAACACCATCATATTTGCAGATAATTATCCAATTCAACTAAAATAATCTTTGAATATCATACTTTTAAATCCAATCAAACGAATAATTAGCCGGATATATGACCGGATTGAAATTTCCTACAAAATTGAATTTGGTTGTCCACATATTTGGATAAGATCAATCTGTTTCTCAACCTTTGTCATATTTCATAAACAAGAACCCAAAAAAAAAATTATTCGATCAATATACTCGCTTAAATTCTAATGAAGATATCTAACAACTATCTGACCCAACCGGCTAAAACGGATTCAACCCGACAAATTATCCGACCTAAAACCGATCCAAATCAAGGTGTTAGACAATCATACTTGACTCAACTCAGTTTGAACATAAATTGGTTCGACTTCGAACTCGATTAACCCGCCAATTGGAACATCTAACTGAAACCATTTAAAACTTGAAGTAACCCTGGCATGAAATGACCCGATAACCAACTAAACCGATCCATTATGGTCCAAGAACCGACGCTACCCGATAACCCGTTCCAACCCGAACAGTTGATACCCGACCAAAACAAACCCGATCCCAAATAAACCGCTTAAAACAATTTTTTTTTTTACCATACCGATTCCAACCCGAGCCTATTAACTGTGACCAGTCACAAATTTGAACAGGCAACTTCGTTTGATTCCACCAAGAACCGATGTTATCCAATAACCCATTTCGACTTGAATAATTGTTACACGACCCAAACCGACATCCAAACCCGAACAAACAAAGCCTATTTTTAACCCGACTCGATTACAACCCAAACTTGGTGAGACCCGACTCAACCAGACTTTTGTTTTAGAAAATATATGTCAGAATATAGGTGATGTTCAACAAAATACAAAATACAAAACGATGCACTATATACATCGTGCACGTGTTAAGTATGCGTACTAATTATAAAGTTGATGTACCTTTTTTGGCAAGAAAAAACAATGTGTGTATATATATATACTATATCATGTGACTACTTTTGTATCGTATATTTTTCTAATTTTCACAAAAAAAAAACAAAAAAAAACATTCTTTGTAGTCCATCTCTAAACAATATACATGGCGTCGGTTGTGGATCGTTAAATATATAAATTATTAAATGACTCGATTGACATAAAGCTAACAAAATTATCATCCATTTTATCTATATTATTGACCCCAAAATAAGTTAATTGGCTCGTCTATCAAATGATCAATTATCAAAACTGACTTAACAACATTTGTCTTTTCATTTGAATTTGTCTGAAATCATTAGTGGTTGTTGTTGGGAGATTTCCATTTGTCATTTGGAGTAGATAAACCATCCATTTTATAAATAGCAACATAGTTATTGTTAGAGATGGGTATGTACTTAGATTATTCGCATTATCTTTATCTATTATATAATACTAAAACAGAAAGAGTTAAACCTACTTGTTATTCTTACGGCGCGCCACCTCATATTACGCCAAATGACATCTATAAATTGTGCTACGTTGGATTTTTTCACATGTCATCTTTAAGTCGCGATAACTAATTTTTATTTTTATTTTAATTAAGAAAATTATATAGTTGTATAATATTGATTCTAGTTGCCTAATAACTTTTTATAATTATATGAAATTTTTAGATCCTTACTCATGCTGATAATTACCATATTTTTTTATTTTGTATTTTTCTATTATTTTTAGATTTGTCTTATGCCTAATTGTGGGAGTCCTTTGGATGTTTTTGGGAGCACGCGATTCATTGTAAAGAACTACCAACTTCAAATATATGCATGATCTGGTTCGTGATGTTTTATGTTACGTGTTTAAGACAACAGGGATTTTGGCCAAGAAAGAGGCGTTTGTATCCTTCTTAACTGATCCGCGTGAAAGAAGGTCTAAATTGAGTCTCTCCTTTGGTTTGTTTGGATAACGGGCCTATTGTGGTGGGTAAGGCGGCTCTCAACGCGGCCTCTTTGAAGGTGGCTAATTAAGCATGAAAGGGCTTGTCTTGAAAACCAACATGTGTTTCTTCCGTTTGCTTTTGATACGTTTGGTTTTCTTGCGCCTGATGCTGTCAAGATTCTCAAGAGGGTGCAACGGTTCTTGCATGGTAATTTTGTGTCACCTAGGTCTTCAGATGTAGTGTTTAGAAAGATCGGATTTGCTATTCATAAAGGGTTAGCGGCACAACTTGTTGCCCGCCTCACTTATAACTCGATGTAATAATTTAATAGTTTTAAAACTTTGATTTATTCTGTAATTTATATAATAACCGGAATTTTTTCGATAAAAAAAATATTTGTTTGATGAGAATATATGAATTATATATTAAATGTGTTAAACTATTATCATATTATATATCAAGTGTTATCACACAAATAAACTTTTACCTAAATTTTATAAATTAATTTTTTATATTATAATATACATATATTATTTATTACATTAACAACTATTATTTAGTTTATATTTCTATCAAGTCCGTACAAGGTTCGGGTACTAACCTAGTTATAATCTAATCATCAATTAATAATCATAGAATATTCGTAAGATAATAGAAATAGTAAGTTTCTAAATAGCAACATTTCACACAATTTCATCAAATATAATCCAACCAAACCAATATCAACCTAATTTAAACATTTATAAACTGAAATCGTAAAACGGAAAAAAATGCCTATCGAACCTCGAGTGTCGATAGTTTACGTTTCTCGTTTGGTCCTCCTCTTCTCTTAGATGTTCATGGATACATTGATTTTGGAGAATGATTGATTGTTTTTTTGTTCCTTTCCTTTTTAAAATAAGAAAGAAGAGAAGGGAAGCGGCGACGGCGATATTATTAACTTTCTCACTTTTTATGATTTCAACATCAACTCTAAAGTTGAATTTTTTTTTTTACTGTAGTTTTAAGGTTGAAAAATCTCACCAACGCCACTACTTCCCTAATGAATTTGTGTTCTTCCCCTTACAATTCCGTAAAAAAATGTACGTTAATCCGATTGAAGTCGGACCCGGCCTAAACTATATCTTGATAAGATTTTAATAGAAAATAGTAAGTTGGGCCATGTGTCTCTCCTCAAGAAGCACAGTCAATCGCATGCCATCACTTATAAGTTATAAACTTGAACCTGAAATGACAAAACTATCTCATACAAGACTGAGTAAATGTGATCGTACTTGGTAAAGAAACTGCATGCCCACACTTTTCATTGTTCCTTCATTTCATGCATATATAGTAAAACTACAAATTCACTCTTATACTTATCAACCGAATCTTCTAGCTTATATTTAGGGTGTATTTCACATTATATTGAGCCTAGCGTTGAAAAAATTATAGGCTATGTATATAAATTTTTATTTTTATTTTCATTTAAAAACAAGAGAAACAAAGAGTTAAATGCATCTTACTTATACCAATTGATTTGCGATTAGACGTCGACTCTGATAGTCTGATATATGAACGATCTTAATTGCAATGGACCCTTTGTTATCTTCTCTGTGCCCTGTCTGCACAATGCACATGCCTGCCTATTACCCCTTAGCTTATGACAATTTTCATTTTCTACACACTTGTAACAAGCTAGGGTTTTTGGTGAAATCAAGTTCAAAGGGTAACATGCAGTTCATAATGTAAGATAGTATAGTTAAACCAATATTCAGTTGATCTAGTGGGATGTGGTGCTAGACTCCTTAAGTGTTTAGCGGCGGTATGTATGGAAAAATTGATATTGAGAGGGTATCCCAGCAATGGATCACGGCTAAGTTGATCGAACCGGATGACCTACGAATTTACCATTATTAAAAAAATAAAATAAAAAAGATAATATAGTTAATATGGTCATAAATTTTATTAAATATAAGAATATATGCAAGAATTTTGCACGTATGTAAATTGTCCCGTAAAATCTCAAATATAAATACAGTTTTTTGAAATAAACAAAATACACGTATAATATGAGTTTTATCGAGTTGAATTTCTACATAGTCTTTAAGTCATAATATTATATTGATTGGGATAATGTTATTGTACTTAATTATTTAAGATAATAAATTATAAAATAGTTATTTTTTTTTTCAAAAAACATTTACCCATCAAATAATTAAAGTATTTTATTGATTTTATTTTTTTATTATTACATTAAATAGTTAAACTATAATAATTTTTTTTATAAAAAGTAAAAAAATAATGTAATATATGATCAATTCAATTTTTTATATCATGAACTCATAAACTAGTAGTACAAAACATGACGGTAGATCGATAATTTAAGGAAAATTATTGAAAAGAAATTATTCTGATGATTTAAATGCCTAATTCATCGAAATTGAATAAATCAATAATTGAAATGTATGGGGAACAAGATGGTAGGCAGATGTTGAAACAAGCCGAAGAAAGCACGGATGCACAATTGCACATGCAGACCTAATGCATTGGAGCCGAGGTAGAAGGGGTGACATCCAATCACAGTGAGAAACGTGGCAACAGTATTGATGACTAAGCAAGGACTTTTTCTCCGATTTGGCACTCGCCTTTCTCTTTCTCATTTTTTCTTCTATCCTCTTCGGCTCTTCCCATTATCCTGTTCTACTGTGTTTCACAATTCAGATCATACAAAAAAAAAGAAGAAAATAATAAATAATAGAGACCGGAAATTCGAATAAAAAACGAGTGGTGGATATTGGGAGGGAAGCTACGTGGTCCCATCTTGCAATAAATGTCGACGTAATTGCTCGATGTTGGTTGTAAATTGTGTAAATTAGAGCTGAAGAAATAAAAATTGAAACTTTGAAAGAAAGAGTGAGTGAAGTTGAGCATGTGCAGTCTAACCAGTCTTTGTCACTATATAAACCCTAGTCTCAATGTTTATAACGAATGATATCATCTTCCCTAATTAACCCGGAAAGATCTCCCAACACCCTTCATTGTTCTTCTCTTTCCTTTCTTTCTAACATCGACCATAAATGGAGCCTGAAGAGAAAATGGTGGCTGAAAAAGAAACGGGTCATCCTGAAAAACCCCAATTTAGGACTGTCCTTCTTATATCTGCTGGTGCAAGCCACTCAGTTGCTCTTCTATGTAAGTTTTATTTTATAATTTTGTAAATTTTGATGGTTGATTCATCGTCTAGGTTTTTAGTTGTTCGTTCTGATTAAACTGGAATTTAGGTTTTTTTTTCAGTATGGGAATTAGCAGCACTAGGGTTTTCTTGGATGGATTCTGGTTTGTTTTGGATAGAAAGTTTGATTTCCTTGGAATGGTTTTGGATTCCTTTATATTTTGCATTTGTGCTTCAACTTGTTTGGATTGTGCTTGTGTAATTACTAATTATTGCTCATGAGGCTTTATCTGATGTCCTTTTTCAGCTGGAAATGTTGTTTGCTCTTGGGGAAGAGGAGAAGATGGTCAATTAGGTCTCGGCAATGCCGACGATCGTTTTTCTCCCATTCAAGTGAGTGCACTAGATGGACAACAAGTCACTTCTCTCATTTGTGGGGCTGATCATACTATGGCGTACTCGGATTCGCAAATGCAAGTGTATAGTTGGGGATGGTATGCTCTTCATATACTCCATTTCAATTTCACACTCAAATTTATAAGAAAAAACTTCAATGTCAAGAATAGCAATACAATATATAATAATTGATTTTCTACATTATTAAATTCTTAGTAAGTTACTTCTTCTGTCATGCCTTTTGTTTACATGATTAGTTTTAGATTGGAATCCTGTATTCTAGTGTTGATTTCCTTGAAGTGTATAATTTAGGATAGTATGTTTTATTGTTTCATATGAATAGATCTCTCTTTTGTGCAGTGGAAGACGGGCATATTGATTGTGTTAACCTTCTGGGGTTGTTTGGTTACAGATGTTTTTATAATTTGGCTTTCAAAATCTTTTTCAGGGGTGATTTTGGGAGGTTAGGTCATGGAAACTCCAGTGACTTGTTTATTCCTCATCCCATCAAAGCATTAAGTGGAGTGAAAATTAGGCAAATTGCTTCCGGTGACAGCCACTGCTTGGCAGTAACTATGGAAGGACAGGTTGCCAGGTAAGCGGTTACCCTCGTTCTTGATTATTGTTAACTTGATTATAACCAAATAAAGAACAAGAAATAGTTACTTTTTTTCTTGCTGTGGGTTTTTTGTGAAGTTGGGGACGAAACCAAAATGGTCAGCTTGGCCTTGGAACAACTGAAGACGCTCTTGTGCCTCAGAGACTTCATGCTTTTGAGGTATTCAATAGATCATCTATAGAAAAAAAAAAAATGGATACATCTAACTGTGTAAATTATTTATGTTTTTTTTATAAAAATTTTGTACTTTCCATGTGGCATTTCTATGTCAGGGCATACCTGTGAAAATGGTTGCAGCTGGTGCTGAACATAGTGCTGCAATTACAGAAGATGGACATGTGTATGGTTGGGGATGGGGTCGGTATGGAAACTTGGGGTTAGGCGACAGAAAGGATCGTTTGGTCCCTGAGAAAGCTTTATCTGTTGAAGTATGTGAAGTGAACTCTTAATACTTTTGTTTAATTTTTTCAATTCTATAGAAATTTGAGTTACCTGTTTGAGCTAAAAATGTTGTACAATTACAGGGACAGAAAATGACTCTTGTTGCATGTGGGTGGCGACATACAATATCAGTTAATACAGCGGGTGCCTTGTATACATACGGGTGGAGCAAATATGGCCAACTTGGTCACGGAGATAATGAAGATCACCTTATTCCTCGTAGATTGGAGGAACTGAGTAATAAGTGTGTTTCTCAGGTAAATTTTTTTTATATCTGCATTCTGCTTACACATGTTGCTTACACATTTTGAGCAAACTTGGTTGTGGAATTTTGTAGATATCAGGTGGATGGAGACACACGGTGGCGGTGACCTCTGATGGAACTCTCTATTCATGGGGATGGAATAAGGTTTTACGTTAACCGATTCTTGAAATATTGATTCTTGCATTTTTCACCATTTGTGGGTTAAGACATTTCATTTTCATTTTGTGTTGTAATCAATGGGATAAAAATTCAATGTCCTAATGAAAACTGAAAGATTGGCTCTTCTTTGGTGCAGTTTGGACAGTTAGGTGTAGGCGATAATGTTGATCGCTGCTCTCCAGTGCCAGTTCTGTTACCTCATAATCAGGCAATTTCTGAGTCTTCCTTAAAATATAGATTTTCACAGTATACATTTTTTTTCCTATAATAGTTTCTCAACATTTTCTTGAAAGCGCCTGTGATGAACATGTGCACGGTAACAATTGAATATTTTGGTTGATATGACAGAAAGTAACACAGATATGCTGTGGATGGAGGCACACACTAGCTGTTACTGATAAGTGCAATTTGTATTCTTGGGGAAGAGGTACTAATGGGCAGCTTGGCCACGGTGACTCTATAGACCGGTAATTCTTAGCCTTTGTTTTCAAACCATCAGTTCCCGTTTTATAAACATTTTTGTCAATATTTACCTCATTTAATTATGATTTGATAGCATATTGCAGTACATACTAGATATGGAATGGTGAAATGGAAAATTTTAACTGAGACTAAGCTTTAGTCTCACAGAGTTTATAGACTTGTATAGAAAAGAGTAGGACTTCCTAAAAGGGAAGGTTCTGGAATTGCCCTGCCCTAGAACCTTCCCACTTACACATGGTTTTGAGTTCGAGAATACTCATCCTGTGTTATACGTGTGCACATGCGCAGCGCAACCCATTAGAGGTCCCACATCATTACATTAGGATCGAAAGTTGGGTAATTATATACTAGGTTTAGTCGGGTTTAGTCTCTTTATGTAGTTGATGTGGATAGCTTAGATATCATCTTTACAACCTTGGTATAGTCTAATTCTATTATCCGTATGGCATACTACATTACAAATAGACCTAGGCAAAGTTGGGCGGATCTTGCCCGAAAGCACTTTTGGTAAGGTTCAAATGTCCGCGACCATTGGACTAATTTGTTTTTCGTGTAATACTTTTTTATATTTAATATAAGAATATTTTCCCCTTTTTTGAAAAAAAATAAGATCGGCCGGAAGCCCGACTCGGGCGGAATATGGGCACGATATTAGGCCCGAATTTCAGACTCGGGCTGGGAAAACGGGCAAAAAAAATTTGAAAAGTCTGACCCGAGTTTGCCCAGGTATAAGTACAAACTAACATATAATATTGGCAGACTTGCAAAAACGAGAATTTGAGCAGATCATGATAATTTTGTGGGTAAATTAAGTAGGGATGTGCATATGGTCAAGACCGGTCTATTTGTTAGGGTATAATCTAGACCGGTGGACCGTAAAATTTCAAAACCTAGAGCCATGGACTGACCATTACGGTTCGGATCGTAAAGACCGGATTAATTGTTATTCGGTTTAATTCAACTAATTTTATTTTATATAGGATTTGGTAAGGGTGAGCATAAGTCCAAAACCGAAACGAACCTATAAAACCGCACCGAAAACTGATTTTTGTGATAATAAGAACCGAAAACCGAACCTAAAAAAGTCGGTTCAGTTCCAGTTTGGATCTAAAATGATTTCTGATAATACGAAAACCGAACCTACTAGGATCGTTTCAGGTTCAGTTTAGGGTCAGGACCTTATAAGACATTTAACTGACTTGCACACAAATGAACATTTAGATTGAAAAAGAGTCAGAAATCCCCAATTGGTTAAATAATTAAAATTACACGACAAAGAATAACAAATTATTTCAGTTAATTCAACAATATACGCCATCACTCTCATATTCAAACTTGGTTAATTTGAATAAGTATACATCCCTGAATTCTGATTCAGTTAAGAGGGTTACGCGAGAGTATGAGGAACATCAAAATGCCAAGGGCCGAGGAGAAGAAGTGTGGTGGTTGTGAGTAGCACCGATAACGACCTAAGCTTGAGGAGTAACATACCACAACGGAGTGGTCGACCAATGGATGAACAGTGTGATGAGCTTGTTTGTGTAAATATGTATAGTTTGTAGTGTAACTGAAGAAGAGTGTTCTATGATTACCATATCTGATTGATTTTGATCTAGATGAGAACTGAAGGATTTTAGTTTTTTCCTGTCGAAGGTGTCGGAGGAGAGAAAGAATAATGGAGAGTCGAGGGGATATAGTAGGCTAAATGCTTTGGAGATGCATGGAGATGGAGGTAATTAGGTTAAAGATTTGGAGTGCTAATATAGGTGTATAAATGTATTTGGTCTAATTCCGTTGAGACCTACAAAAATCGGTTTTAGACCGAACCGAAAACCAATAAATCTCATACCGCAAACCGATCTGCTTCTAAACGGCTTAGTTCGGTTCTATAAACCGAACGGTTTTCACTCCACCCTAGGATATGGTTTGTTTGGTTCAAAAACATACAAAATAATTATTAATTACAGTTCAGCTTGGGTTACGGTTCAATTACCGTAATGAACCGGACCATAACCCTTAAAACTCATACAAAAATGGACTGTAGGCCGGAATTAATGGTCTAGACCGGTCCAGTTTTACCGGTTTACCGTCCTGGCCAAATTTTCAAATCCCAAATTGTAATGCTGGAAAATAAGAGAGACGTCATTGATTGCATTGTTGGTAGTTTTGGTTTAATCTTTCGTCCAAGGAATGAGTCACATCCCCTTGCTATTCCTTAGGGGAAAATGATGTATTGTGTATTGTGAGATCAATTTTGTTCATGGAAATTGCTATTACGTGGCAAAACTGCAGGAATCAGCCGACAATAATAGAGGCCTTAAGCATGGATGGATCAAGTGGACAGCAAATAGAAACCTCAAACATTGATCCATCATCAGGTGCCTAATCTTCACCTTTCAACTTCTAACTCGAAAGTAGACTCCACAGTTAATTTCTCATTATGTTTCATGCTTCATATGGCTAGGTAAAATCCGGGCTCCACCATTAGACAGATACGCAGTTGTTCCTGGTGAAACTGTAGGATCCTCTCTACTCTTGTTAGTTTTTATGGTTCACAGTAAAAAAAATGCATTGAGTCATTGATAGATGAATGCTCTACGCGTACGCAGGGTCATGGCACGGTACCATTGGATGTGGATGTTGGAGACGCAAGTGTGCCGGAGAACGATGGCAAGCGGATTCGAATTTGTTGAGTTTTGGTGTTCTGCTGCATTGTGGCTCATTATGTGTATTATTGGCATGTTGTAAAAGCCCTTAATCAGTCAATAACTAAGGGTTTGTTTGGTAGACCCTTATAATTAACACTAGGACTTTTGCTGGGGTCCTTTTGTTGGGCTTGAGAGTGCTTCCGTTTGAGAGCTATTGATAAAACATCGTAGGCTGAAATGAAACATGTATTAATATATATTTCTCTGCTATGGTATTTTATTGTTGGCTACCAGGTAAATATTATCTCACATTTTGTGGCTATCGAACTTTGCATTGTTGTAGGATGTTAGTTTGGTTTAATCTGAAAAATTGTATGATTTGGGTACTTTGCATTAAACTCCAACTAATCTGAATTCAACAGCTGAATCGATGGAAAGAAAGCCCTTATCATTCAATCATAAAGTTACTGCAACAAGATTGAATCTAACCTTTCAGGCAATCAGTCTTAACTGCTTGGAAAATGTCAAAATACCTGCCATGACCTCTAAACACTTTATAACTATGCCTAATTTCCTGTTCTCGAAAGCTTCAACTGCAAATAACAAAAAATGATCAAAGCAGCTTTCATGCTATAGTGCAACCTCCGCTTCTAGACTCTATAACGCCCATTGCCTATAATATCTTTATCGTCCAGTCTTCTGAAACTCGAACATTTGGCTTGCGAATCGTCAGAACAGAGGGTCCCACCTTCCCTTGAAGCCGAAGAGGAGCCAAGTCGATTGTTGTTTCGTGATTCGCAGGTTCAACAAGGGCGGTTTTGGGTCCAGATGAGTGGCCAAGAAGTATAACCCTTTCTATCACACAATCTGCTGAAAACCCTCTTCTTTCATTGCCTTTAGGTGCCAGGTTTACAGATGTGAGCTTACCGTTGGCAAAGATGAAGCGTCGATGGATGAAAGCTCCACCCTTAAACTCAAAGCTCTTACCATCATCTATGTAGAGCTCGCCTTCTGCTGCTTTAGAGCTATTAAGAGCTATCACCTAAAGCATGTATAGTCAGAATAGTAAAAATGATCTTTAGGGTTCGTTTTATGAATAGTAATCAATTCAAGAGTATAATACCAAAGTGTAAGGATCGTTTGTCATCTGAGAGGAACTTCGACGACTACGATCTTTCCTCGGGATGATTGTTCCGGCTCTCTGGAAAGCAGGAATGCTTTCTTCCAAAGCTTCAAATTTATGGGTTGCTCCTCCCTTGTATGTAGTGCCAGTTCTAAGATCATACCAGATTTCTTTCCCAGGCAGGTAAACTGACACGTGCTTTGCTCGCTGGAGAAAAGTACATCAAACATAAGATTCCGGGGTTTTGGGACACATGTAAAATGATGAAAGCAAGAAAACACACCTCAGTGTATATCCCTTGGACTAAAAGACTGTTTCCGATCATAAATGCCTCGTCATTACTGTAAGTGGCTTCATCAGCAGGAAATTCCATCCAAAGTGGACGCATTACTGGATTACCAGTAGTGTTTGCCTCCCTAAACAATGTATAATAGTATGGAAGGTACATGTATCGGGTGCGAATGGAATCTCTTATTATCTCTGTGTTTCGGTCCCTGCAATCAAGACAAAAGGCACCTTAATATAGATCACAGTAAACAAGTTTGATGATGACTTAATTTGTCAAATTGTCCAAGGTTCAAAAGTATCAGTAAAACATGCCAAATCCTTGTAGCATGACATCAACACTTTCTCAAAGATATATATAAATTTGGCAATAGTGGGTTGACTGAATAGTGTACACAATATTAACTAAATAGCATTGCTCTCATTTAAAGGGTATGAGCAAAGAACCAAAATCATTACAGTAATATTCAGCAAAGATGCTCGTGTTCCTATTTCACCAGTATATACATATACACACACACACACATTTTTCTTGGATAGTTGGATTGGATGCAACAAATCTGTTTATAGGGTGAGAATTTGACAACTATTGCTCCTAAAACTATCAAATATTTACCATATAGTCAAAAAGCATCTGGGGTTAGATAGTTGACAAAATTTTATGATGCAGTCAGAAAATTTACCCAAATAACCACGGCTCCCGTCTTTTCGTATCATGATGAGCATGTGCTCTAAAGAACGGATAGTAAGCACCCAGTTGATACCAACGTACCAAAAGCTCCGTGTCAGGATTCCCGAAGAATCCACCAATATCAGCACCTGTTCAGGAATAAGTTGAAATCATAATCAGAAGGTGTAAATTAAAGGTATGTAGTTTATATGAACCTATTACGAGTCCTACACTTACCTACAAAAGGCATCCCAGTGAGTCCCATAGTCAAAATCATCGGAACTGAAACCCTAAGATGTTCCCACTCTGCAGTGTTATCGCCGGACCAAACAGCACCGTACCTTTGCGTGCCAGCAAAGAAAGCTCTTGATAGAACAAAAGGCCTATCCTTCTCCTCACCTCGCTTCACAAGTCCATTAGATGTGCCCATGTGGAAATAGTACCCATAGGCATTATGTAACTCCCGATGTTCTACGCCTCCAACATGCAAAGCATCTCTAGGCATCGAGATCTTTAACAAAATCAAAGGCAAAAACGCATTATACAACCAATGTCACTACAAACAATGCATCAAAACTAGAACTATATCAGGTTGCAAGTAACTTAAATAAGCAGAAAGAAGTAAGCCTAGCTATACAGTGAAATAAGTAATAATTCCATTAACATCGCTTAGTTATTAGAAAGATAAGTATGGTGTTCTTGGCATAACAATAACCTACCTCAGGTCCATTGAAAACAGATGGCTCATTCATGTCATTCCAAATGTACAAAGAAGGTGTTGATCCAACATAATTTTTGTAAGAGAATTTGTCAGCCCACCATGCCCTCACTTCAGGACTTAACACATCCAGATAAGAAGATGATCCAGGCCAACACCAACCATCAAAATCCTTCCCAGAAGCATCCTTCACATAATGACCCAAATCTGTGGCTTCCTTGTGTATATAATATGAATCATCTCGTTTAATATGAGGATCCACAATAGTGACCATGTGCCTACCTTTGTCTGCTAACTTCTTCTGCATTTCTTCCGGATGTGGGAAAAGTGATTTATCCCATGTAAAATACTTTTTCCCATCAGCATGTTCAATATCAAGCCAAAGCACATCATAGGGTATATCATACTCGTCAAATTTGGAATCAACATGGTAAACATCCTCTTCATCTCGATAATTCCACCTACATTGATGATATCCTGTTGCAAATAGCTGAGGCATAGCAGGCATACCGGTTACACTCACATACTGCTGAACTACATCCTTAGGTTTAGGACCCACAAAGAAAAAAGCATCCACTATCCCGGCTTCGCTCATCCACAATGTATCTATCCTCTTCTGACCCGAAGGAAGGGAAAGTTTTGACTCCCCTGAATCCCAACCATCCCCGAGAACATCAATTTGCATCTCAGCAGCATTCAACCAGAAGAACCCAGATGATCCATGTGCCTTGCCATGAGAAATCATGAACGGGATAGAACCATATAACCCAAAAGGTGATTCGTGAAGATACTCAAACACATCCAAGTTAAACAGCCTATAAGGCTCAGAGAAATCGATTCCCGGACCTTTAGTTGGTTGCAATGCTAAGCTTGTGGCGTGTTCAGGTATACCAGTAACAATATCAGCACCATGAAATGAGACATCAAAGCTAATAGATTGAGGACCGTAGGGTCTTGAATCCCTATGGCCCTTAAAGGTCTCATCCCAGTCATCTCCTTCTCTCTTCTTCCTCAATTGCTCAAAATCAAACAATCCATGGGAATTCAAAGAAACCAAACGCTTACCTCCCTTCTTCTCCCTCACAAATACCTCAAACGGATCGTGACGGAGAACCGCCTCGTATCCATCGGCGAGATAAACGATCGAAGAAGGTTCGGAGTCTCCGTCGATCACTTCCTCTGAAATCCTGTGTAGCCATAGCTTCTTATTAGAAAAATCCGATTCAATAACATCGGGAACCTCAAACCGCTTCTTGGGCGGATCAAGAGACGGATCCTCATCGATCTTGAGGCGTAAAATACCGCCCTGGTAAGCAATGAGTTTCAAAATCAGTGGCTTCGGGGGCTCCTCTGGATACGTAACTTTTTCTTCTTGTTGATCGGATTCGGATCCTTCTAGATCAGGCTTAGAATCCGAAGATTGTTGGTTTAGGGTTTCTGCAGGTGGGTTCCTGGAAACCAATTTGGCAGTGAGTTCACCGGAAGAGAGGGATACGTCAGTGGCGAAGAGAGAGCAGGAATTAGGTTTGCGAGAGCGAGCACGCTTGCAGAAAGGGGCCTGGTCGCAGCTACGGAACTCTTCTTTTTTCCATGAGAAGACGGGGATGCAGAGGAAGAGCAAAATGAAGAAGATCGAGAATTTGAGGGTTTGGATCCTCATTGTTTGGGAATTTAGGGTTGTGAGATCAAATAGAAGTGCTCTTCATAACAATGGTGGCTATGGCGAGCCTTGGAATAGTGTAATGGGGAGCGGAGTGGTTTATATGGAAGATGAAAGTGGGTTTCTTCAACTGAGAGTTGAGCTCATCCTACTATTCTAGTATTAAACGATCTTCCAGTGATGTATTAATGCTATTTAACTTTTTTTTCTTTTCCATTTTCCGAACAACACCTTGGTTTGAGTCTCTGAAAATCATATTATATTTTTCGAGATTACTAAAATAGTTTCAACTTTGAAACAAGGCCAAATTTTCACCAAGTCATGCCATCGATCAAGTGGGTGTACTAGATAAGAAAAAGTCATCCCAAAAATTCATCAAGTCAAATAATAATACCAACAACAATAATAAATAATAATACCAACAACAATAACAAATAATAATAATAATAGACCTTATTAGTCACACGAGTTGCGCTTCACAATCGTTTTGAAAGCTTTCGGAATACTCTATATCTGTCCGAGAGACACTAGAATTTAATGGACTATGGAGTTAGTTAGAACCCCGAGAAATTTTCTAAGTAATGTATATTCATTTAGATTTGGCTAAAGCCTTGCGGATTATTCTAGAAAATTATAGAGAGTTGTAAGAATTCTAGCCAAGAAGGCTTTAGACTGTCCAACACTTGTCTAAATAAAAAGGGAGTGTCACCCCTCATTTAGATCATCAATGTTTCAAGCTCTCAATCAAAGCATTGTAAAGTTCTTTGCAATACAAAGCCTTCTTGTTTCAAGCTCTCAATCAAAGTATTGTAAAGTTCTTTGCAATACAAAGTCTTCTTGTCCATTGAAAGTCTTCTAAGCTTACTTAGCCATCAATTTTAAGCTCTTCCGTTGACAACATTAGGGAATAGGTTGATCTTAGGACCCCGTTTGGTTGGAGAAGGAGAAACGAATACGAAAACGGAATGTAAAAACGAGAAAAAGGAATGCAATACGGTTATCGTCGAAAAGTGTTTGGCTTGACACTTGACACAAAATCATTGGAATAATACCTAGTTTCAAATCTATTTCTTCCTTGACCATCCGATTGCCTAATTTCACATGTATTTTGAAATTTTGTTCTTTCAACACCTCCATTGATTGTATCACATCCCAAATTAACAAAATACACCGTCAATTTGACAAAAAAAACACACAAAATTATAGATTTATACACAATCTCATACCAAATTTGTATAATATACTCCTAATTTGAGCCAGATTTACTTCTGTCATGAATGCTATCTTCACTGGCCAAATCGGATTCAAGGGCATCCAAATAGATGACGGGTGCAAGAGGCGAAGGCGGCGGCGAGAGTCCGTGCTCCTGGTAACAAGTAGATTTTGTTGGTCATTTATGGTGCTCCGAAAGAGGAAGAAGGTGAAAAGATAAAGAAGAAGAAGAGACAGTGGTGGCGGTGGAAGACCGTACTTTTGGTAACGAGCATATATTTTTTTTCAATAATTGATGCTCCAAAAAGAGGAAGAAGGTGAAAAGAGGAAAAAGAAATGTGAAAGAAATATCGGGGAGAGAGAAAATCAAATAGTTTTTGGAAAGTGAACCATGTAATTGATACCACCATATTTGAAGGGAAATAAATGGACTCAAGGGTTACAGTAATGAAACGGTATGACTCCATTCCATATGTCTACCAACAAATAATTTATTGGACCGAACTTTTTAATTTCATTTCCTAGGCCATTATTTACAAAAACCAAACATGCCCTTATTCTTGTGACTACAAATAGGAGTTTAGTTCAAGACAAAATGAGAAACCATATTGTCACTCTCGGTTGATTGTAGAACACATAAGACGTGAACCTCCAACCATGGTAATTCTTCACCATTCCTCATTTCAAAGTATTCACCATTCCTGGTTCCAATTATTCTTATCTAGACATGCGCAAGCCCGCCCGCCCGACCGTAAAAACGGGCGGGTATGACACACAAAGGTAGGCCTGGCTGGGCCGCTAAGCCCAATCCGGGGCCAAGCCCGCCAACAGGTACGGGCAAGGGTGCCCAAAAGCCCGTTTTATTTATTTTCTAATTTAAATATGTAAAATATATATATATATATATATATATATATATGAATCGTAAAAATCAAACCCGATATGTCAAGATAAGGTTCAAATGTTCATGACCATTGAGCTACTTTCAATTATGTGTTATAATGTTATTTATTTTATATTTAATATGTATAATTTTTTATTTTTTTAAAAAAATATATATAAACAGGCCCGCTCCGCCGGCCTGAAGTGCGCTCCGGGCGAGTACGGACAAGACATCAGGCCGGAACGGATAAAATTTTCATGCGAGTCCGGCCCGGATCCGGGGATCCCTAGGTCTATTTCTTATCCCAACCCGACTCTCAAACTCGTATTCATGGTATTATGGGTGAACTTTAAGAGGAGTGTATAGAAAAGCAAAAATGTTTCCAGGTAGTAATAATAACAATAATAATAATCCTGATCCTGATGTCTTTTGCCTGCCTAAAAGCTAAACAAATATGCAAGTTCGTGAAACCTCTCCCAAGATCTCTCTTGCCTTTCAAGTTACAAATCAATCAAACCCAACATACGATTTACAAACATTGAGAGAGAAAATTACAACACCAAAAACAATCTGCAACGAAACCTCATGGCTTCCATAATTTCAGAGTGCAATCTTCGGCGTACGTAGCTACAAGGTTTATGTGAGGATGGTGGATTACTCCAATCACATCCTTCTCATGTACCTGCCCACAAATAAAACAAACCCAAACTTTCAAACCTAAGCTCAACTGCTCAAACCCAATTTACGAACATTAGGGTTAATCTGAAACAAAGAGTTTACCTTCATCAAGTGCTCCAGTTTCCCAGATTGTTGACTGAAGCAGTACATATTCCTGCACCGAGAAAAGTCATTTTGTTCAAATGGCGAATCGAGTGGAGTTTATACACAGATAAATGTAGAAATGACTAACCTGTCTTCCCCGACACAGTAAATCCATTCTCCTTTAGGCGAAAGGCAGGCTGAAACAAAATCTCCGCCTTCTCTTTTACCAGAGGAGAAACTCTTAACGACCTGTTAATGGACACAAACCAACAGTTAAAGGGTACTTATTTGAATGATTCACATATAATACAGAATAGATGGTTTAAAGGACCAACCTGGCCTTGAAGTGTCATTATGTATACTGATGATGTTCTATTACAAACAACAATATGATCCATATTTTTTGGGAAAAGAAAAACTGAATTGACAGATGCATCACCACCCTGCAAATATTTGAAAATTTTAGAATTTAGTCTTAAAAATAAATCAAACCCACTTAGTAAATCATTTTTTTAGTAATGGGTGACAGTAAGCATTTAATAATCAATAAGACCCTAAACATAAAAGAAACAATATACCCTTAGAGGAGGAGGTGGTTTGAATGTTTGTAGACAATCTGTGGTTTTCGAATCCCAGACCTGTCAAATGCACTGGAAAATTGATCAAATAGAAAAAAAAAGGAGAAGTTTTTAATATGTCATACAAGCAAAAACCAAGGATACTTGCCTTGACGGTGCAATCACTAGAAGCAGTGATAACACGACTACCATCACTGCTAAATATTGCATTATTCACATAAGATGTGTGACCTCGGAATTCTTTGATAAACTTTCCAGACTTGAGTCCATGAATTCTGCATCATCACAAAAAAAAGATATACCATTATATGTCATGACTATCCCCCAAAAGGAAATCCCATAGAACACATATAGCTGTAACACAAAGTTGTACATGACTATGAATATGGATTTTAGACCTTGCTGTGCTGTCGAAGGATGTACTTAATATCTGACTTCCATCACGAGAAAACACAAGACTTGTGACACCCTGAGAATGTGCTTTTTCAAAGCGTCGCAGACATTGACCAGTCCTTATACGCCATACCTGCAACAGTTTCCCATAATCACAAAATCATTTGCATGTTAGCAACAACAATAAATTTGATGCATTTTAACCATATCCTGATATTGAAGATCAGCTTGATAGGGAAGGAGTGTAAATGCAGCTATAGGTGTCAAGAAATAAAACAATGGAATCTAACAAAAATGAATAAACATGTCCGGGCTTACTTTGATCTTTCCATCTTGGGACCCAGAAGCAAGCATTTCAGAATCTCTGCTAAAATCAACACAAAGCACAGCATCGTCGTGCATCATAAAAGTCTCCTGCAAATGCATGCCAAGTCAACAGAAGCATGAGTGAGGTGATTTTTTAAGATTAGACTACACGGTTTAAATAAGGAACATTAATTAAGTTGGGAAAAATAGAAGCCATGTAATAGTAGGTCAAAGGATGGAGATATTTAGCCCCACAAAGAAACGCGTACTAACAATCACCCCAAAACAAAAGTAATTACACTCACAAGTCACGCCAACATTACTTTCTTGAAGAACCTCCGATTCGAACGTTTTCAAAGGGTGGCCCTAAAGGCTCTAAATTATAGTATTGACCCAAGTTTACATCCTCGAGGAGAGGTCTCTCTACCCATGGGACCTGCTTCTAGGTAGCCCTCATCGTATAACATTTGACACTATACTTGTACAGGAAATTCTGGTAAAAAGAACCACACAAGAAAAACTGAAGCAGACCATATGAAAGGAAAATAGATATATATTAAAGATGCTAGAAGATATCAAAATTTTTGAAAACTCACATCGGCTTGGTATTGAAGATCTTTCTTCAGCTTCCCACTAATATGGTCCCAGACCTGGAATATACAACAAAGTTAGTAACCCAAACACAAATTACGTGATCAAACAGCAAATAAAATGTTGTCAATCACCTCAATGAGTCCATCAACAGAGGATGAGACAAGAAACTGCCCATCTGGTGAAAACCTGGCACATTCTGGGTGACTCTTCTTCCCAAACTGCAACATACAGACAATGATTTCAAGTGAAGAAAAATACTACTAAAGGTGATATTCATCACTTACAACTACAATCTAGTAATAGCTTTCACTGGATTCTATTTGACCATGCTAGAGCTGGTTGTGCAATTTTGTTCAACACTTCTTTTTGGGAGGATAAGTTCTATAGAATTTACTCTTTCAACAAGCTTCTTAGAGAAGCCTTGTATTCGAATGTAATTTTCTGTAACTCACTCCTAGGATGACAACATCTTATTCCTAACTGAAATAGATGGTCTTCAAGAGCAAAAGTGTCTTAGTGTTTGTTCAGACAGGGAAGTGTGCATTATAAAGCCATTTCTGCATTATCATGCATTAAATTCTAAAATGTAGTAAAGAAAATTCAACGAGTAAACTGTAATACATTATGGTTCAAAAAGTGTGTTTGGAGGAGTATCCATTATATTACACTATTTTGGGAAAGAAGAAATGACTTACAATAATAAAAACTAAAAGGTGTAAACCAAACAGAATCCGAACTTCAGAAACTATTGATAATAATACAAACTTAAAAACCAAAAAAGATACAAAACATTTTTTAGTTGAAATGTTCGCCAAACCTCCCTTAGAGCATGTACTTGAACTATATAATGCAATCTTAGCAACAGCCCATCATAACACCGAACAAAACCATAAAACATTAAATGTAAACCACATGGTTTGATATCTCACCTTAATTGTATGATTAAGAGTGGTTGGATACATATCCTCCACATCTTGCTTCATTGCAGCAGTTCCTCGAAATAAGTCAAACTGGGTTCCAGGTGGGAGTAATCCTGGAAATAGTAAAAAAGAGTGGTACAGAGTAAGTGTAAGACTAATGCAGCCCCTCTTTAAACACAGGGTACTAAAGGAGACCCTCTCGAAACACAGGGTCACTAGAATAATGTTTACTAGGGAAGACTTTCTGGATTATAATAAAGAGACAAAATAGAGTAAAAAGTTATTAAAGTTGACCTTGGTGCTGCTGCCACTTCAAGGCTTGTCCAATTAAAGCCATTAACCGAGATGGTGGCACCACAGAAACTTCTGCAGCTACCGCTGTTCACAACAAGAAAAGGACATGCATTTGCAAAGAGTCAGAGTCAAGATATGTCCATATGTGATGCCCAATAACAGTTGCGTGGAAAACTGACAAGTACCTTGGGCAATTTGTGCCCGGCGCTTTTCTTTCGTAGAGTCTTGATAAGCCTGTTCAATGGGAAACAAAGGTGAGGACAAATCATCTAACAATGTATAGCCACAAACACCAACAAAAAAGAAAAATATGCTCAACTATGAGTGTTAGTCTATTATGGAACCTTTAATTGTTGATTTTCAATTTTACAATTATTAGCCATATGAACTTGACCAACTGGAAAGGTTCCCAAATACTCTCCCAATACCAGGCAACAGCTTATGCAAACATTAGGGCATTTTTAACCATAGACCATCCGAAGTATCAAAAATACTTCCCTCTTTTACCCAAAAACTGATTATCACACGTCAGACCAAGTATTTCTCCTCCATGAAACTTTTCGATGCTTGTTACTTTGGTTCTAAAAAAAATTTCGTATATTTTATGGAGGAAAAAATATATTTAATAGTTTGTGATTATCATTGGTGGAGATGCCCTAAACTACACTGGATATGGGCTACTATAGCTGATCAACTGACACTCTTACACTATAACTATACAAATTCCTTGTACTTCAACGGACATCAGTTGGCCAGAGTCTCACTGCTTTAATTCACATGTGCTTCAATACGATGAGATGGTTCTAGTTCCAACAGATCCAGAAGCTCTAATCTATATACATGTGTACACCGTCAGCAGGAGACCGTCTTCAATTGATTATTGCTTTGGTAAAGCTTCATTAAATAGAAAAGAAAATGATACAAACCACCTTCCTGCCCCTTCAAAATTCATACCTGAATATACCCTACTCAGTATTGGTCAATGGCCTTAGCATCTCATTCTTACATGCATACAACTTATAAGGTAAACACCTAGAACTTTACAGAGAAAATGAGTCAAATGAAATTATTTAGGAATAGGCTATTAGCAATAGAACCTCGTGTGGATCAAAATAAGTCCGAACGAGAAGATGCTCAAGACGAAGGTATCTTTCTGGCTGTTCTTGCTTCATCACACCCATTACTTGAGTTTGCCTCAAAATCGCACGCGCCGTGTCCAACTCACGTAGCTCAATCATCTCCAGAACAATCTATAGTAACACATAATTGACGCAAATAAATCATCCATCAAATTAAACACGTTAAACTTCGTTTTTCCATTGCAACTCGAAAAGGTTAGGGTTTCCCAAAGCATCAGCTTTCAGACATTTGTTTCCAATACAACTCGTGATGAAATGTTATCTAAGAATGAAACCTGCTCATATAAATCTTCAAGTTTCTTCCTAGGGAGCTTCAGCTGAGCAACTTGGGGCAAAATCGCATCCCACCTCCCACTGTTGATATCGGCAATGAACGTCTCGTGGCTGTCTACGGTGTTAAGCGAGACCTGGCACTCGTTCTGTAGTGTCTGGAACGTCTGTTGCAATGAATTCTCCTTGCAGAACTGGAGTACGATCTTTATCACACTGCAGACAGTGAGAAAATTAGATTGAAAATGAACCGCAGTGAAACAATAAGGCAATTTACATGAACATAGAGAAATCTTGATTTGCTTACTCTCTAGCTTCGATTTCGAGGGTAGACATTGTTGAAGTAGTTTGAAGAAAGGGAACGAGTTTCGGAGAATGCTATTAGGGCTTTGTGTAGAGTTTCTGCGGTGACGAAGCTTCAGCCTTTCAGTCTATGAGTCTCAGGGCGGCCAATAAGCTCCCATCCATATAATACGCGTATTTCTTGAACCTGTTTATTCGCGTCTTTATAGCAAGACAATGCAAAAAATTTCAACTCGAGTTTTTTTTACCGTTTTATACCCTCTTATTTATAAGGGATGGAATTGAGACGGGCTTTGTGATTGTTAGATTGAATCTTACGGATCCTATTCCGGTTGGTGTGATCAAACGAGATGCGTTTAATCCTGTTTGTCCATTATTTTGTTTATTGGGTTTAAATTTAACGTTTTATCAACAAAAATATCCGTATATATGTAGCAAAGTCATGGACATGTGTTCCCAACTTACTTGTTAGACGTTTCTTTGGAGTGGTTTGGACAAAAAATTGACTTGGACAACGGATGAGTGAAGTTCGTGAGGTCAACCAACAAAATTACAAACCCTAACAAATTTATATGAATCAGGGTCATTTTGGCCATTTGTTAATCTTGACCCGGATGGTTTATTTTTTAAATATATAACATAACTATAAGTATATACTTAAGCATATGCTTGGGATTTTATTTATATATCAATTGTTTTAAACTAAAAATTTTATGATATATGGGACGGGCCTTGCGGGATGAAGAAGTTAAGGTCCGTAACCCGTTCCGGATAGTTTTTGATGGGACGTGTTCGGGTCAAAATTTCTAAATTTAGATGAAATCCCACGGGATCGAGACGGGACGAGATTGGCGGGATTCGTGTCCACCTCTAATCGTCTGCTTTCGCCCATCTGAGGTGCTTTCGTAGCAAAATCGGTCAATTCATGACAATATCCTTCCGAAAAGCTAAATAAGTTCCCACCTGTCGCAATGATGTGGGGCGTCAGAGGGCCCGTGGCCAACTCGAAGGGGATGAAGTTCGACACTACGGTATTGAATTTTGTAAGTGTTAAAAAAACTCGAAATCAAACAACGTCCGTTTTTACACAAAAGAAGAAAATAGTCGGACGCCGACACCTTCTGATCGCAAACTTTTTTGTAAGAATGTTTAGTAAGTAATATTGGACATGAAGTTTCAAAAAATTTACACATTTTTTGTTATAGACATAACACTATCAAATTATCATATCATTTTGAATAATTATGACGATAACACTATCAGACTAAACTTCGGTAATTATTATGTACACACTTATCAAAACATAAGTTTTTACTGTCATATGTCATTCTCTCACGCATTACACTTTTTACGCTACATATTGTTTTTTTACACATACTCGTATTCAAAACTTATTAAACAAAACATATAATAAACTATTTATTTTTTAACGCTACATATTATTACCTTTATCTTCTTTATACGTTTATTTCTTCACTACTAAATTAGTTTTATAAATAAATATGTATATATCTTGTAATTTTTAATTTTTAATTTTTTTAATTTTTTTCTGAAATCAACTGTTAGGTTGTTGAACTGTTTGACCCATCTGAAAATTCATCCGCAAAAATGCTTTATGTTGGACTATCCTAGAGGTAGACCAATCTAATCGCTTTCCATTTTTTCAAAAATCATAAGTTTGTTTTATAAGTGTTATAAATTATAATTCAATTAGATCGTATCCTCAAAAACTAAATCAATTAGATCATACCCGAACATGCATGGGAACTAAACTAGTTTCTAGTTCAACATTAATATTTGTTCAGTAATTTATAAAGTTTATATTTTTAAGCTATACCCTAACATTATTTTTTTTAGTTAACCTTTATTACTAACTAAAACAACTTTTTCTTCATTTAATTATCAAATTTTTGTTTCCACTTCCCACAAGAAAATCTATTGAAAAAAAAAAGAGAAAGTTCTTGGATTTTCATATGATTTGATGAATGAAATGTCATTTCTAAAAGATCCTATAAAACGAACACTGATTTTCTCTAAACATAATGCTTAATTGAAGACCAAGAGTCCTTACGAGTGAAGACACAAAATTGTATATTTACACAAATAAGGAATAATGACATTTCACAACAATCAAAGGCAAATTGCAAGGTCCTAAGATGCCGTAGAAAGTATAGACATGGAGAACTAATGAGCTCCTCTACAATATGCACAATACAGAGGCATCAATCACCACCCCCAAAATCATCATCTCCCAACAAGGATTCCAAAAGAGCAATCTCCTCTTCCTGCAAATACAATCACAATAAACAACAGAAATCACTTGATCAAGTATCCACTCAACCATATTTTTCTAACATTCGGGTCGTTTCGTAAAAGGAGAAGACTTGCATACCACAAAGGCATTGAACTCGGTCTCTTCATCTATTGCGCTTATGATGGCCGGGTCATCCAAGAGTTCCTAACAACAAATAAGGGAATTATAAGAACATAATAACCTGTCCCACTGATAATTTACTCTTGACTCGGAATGATAATAAAAAGATGACATCTTATTTATTAGCATTCTCTTGATATGAAGAAGTTTATTGCTAAGAATACTTACATCATCAATAATTTTAAGGTGACCGTCCTCATCCTGCAAGAAAAATGTGAAAGTGTCAAATTTTAAGAACATAATAACCTGGGCTACATTTACTGGAGATAGAACCTAAACTGAAAAGTTCATATAAAGTAGCAGATGTGGAAGTAATTGTAGCCAACTAGTGATGATAAAACCAAGTGCTGAAGAAAGTTTATTAAGTAAACTTGGAGTACCTTTACTGCAACAAATAGTAATGGATCAGATGGTGTATACATCATGTAGTGGCTGCCATCCTGGACAAAGGAAGGGGAGAAACACAGAAAAGTGTGAAATGAAGCCTAAATAAAGTGGAGCTTCAATTAAAAATGATGAAACACTATCCCCAAAGTTTATATGTTCAGCAACATAAATGAGATAATTTTCTCAGTTTTCAGTTACTTTCATACTATTTCATTTATAGGATTGTAGTAGTGCTTTATAGAAAAAGGATCTGGATTTGTATCAGGGGAGACTCAAATATGAATTAGAAAAACAGATTCTAAATATCTGCATTTTATAGAGTCAAAACTCAAAGTAGAGGGGAAACTTTGATGGTTTAATAATACACAATTAATATATCATATAATTCCAGCTTACCAGATGGAAGCAAGTGATTTCTACACCCTCGGTTGGCATTCCTTCCATTGATTCTTCTGTAAAATACAGAAATTCATGAATAAAATATTCCAGATAACTATTTGGAAAGGGTAAGTATTTTCACGGGTCTCCTGAATACGACAAATCAATTACCTGATACAAAGTCCATTATGCTATCTTCTGAGTAGCAAAAGCCTCCACGTGCAGTAAAACAAAATCTAATTGAGGAGACATGAAATGTAAATACATTTGCACGTACTTTTGCCCCGATTGAGCAAACTAAAAACCTAGGTAACTTAATTAACCTACCCACTATGGACTAAGTGCATGTGTATCCTGGCAAGAGCATAGTCTGCAGTAGGAAGGATGGCTTCTATTTCTTCATCAGTGACCTATAATATAAATGCAATTTACAATAGTTAATAATTGGTTCCATGCATCATTTATTAGGCTAAAAGCAACAATTACAGGAAGTCATATAGGGAGACATACAGAAGCCCATCCATTACTTGTGTTTTTCACAATTTCAACAGGCCTGAAAATGAGTAGATGATATTCTTTAGCTGGATATATGATTTAATAAAAGAGAAAAAGGGAAGATATTAAGGTGAATAGTTTCATCCAAAACTTACATGTCAACTGGACAAAGCAACATACATTCAGATTCTTTAGAGCTTGTAAATATTCTCCTTATAGTGCACTCTAGTGGGAGATTATTGGTAGGATCAACCTGAACAGCACCAACAATTGGAGAGTATATTCACTTAAGTGACAAGAAAAACTCAAGAGTCTGCCTCATTTGCTAAAAATAAATTTACAGCACATTGGCACAATGCTAACATGAGGTTTACAGTGCAAGTACAGAGTCACATAAAATATATAAGGTAGAACAAATGTCTCCAAGGAAGAATGGATGATACGTTTCGATAAAAAGAAAGATGTCAAAATTAATAAACTTATGGATTATACTTTCATCTATCATCAGCTTCAGTTTCTTCCGGTTGCAATCGGGATATAACTTCCCTTTCTTATAAATGCAAACACAAACCTGGATTAATTCTACTTTCACATCCCCATAGTTAAGCATAATTCTATTATTCATTAAAGGTCCAATACACCCCCAAGTAACCGCTCACCACGAATCCATCTGTAGGATCCACAATTCCCATCAAACCATTTGACATGCAACTAACAGTACAAGATTTTATATAACTAAACACCGCAAAGTAAACGATGCAATATTTAAATGCTGAAATCGCAAGCCTAACATTCCATGGCTCCAAGGTCAATAAATTCAAATTTCATTGACCAAAAACAAATGCAAATTAGACGATGATATACTTAAATACTGTACCAATTTCAGTTTCCCATCATTGAGCATAATTCTATTATCATTCAAGGTCTAATATGATGCTCTATGTTTAACATTCCATGGTTCTAACAGCTCAATTAGAACCCAAAACCCTAAATTCAAATTTTATTTCCCTATAACTATAGAAATACTGAAGTTCGCAGGCAAGGTGAGCAATAGAGACGTACAACAGTGACAATTCGTTTGGAAGAAGCCATTAAGACTCTTCCTTGGTCATCCAGCACAAATCCAGCAGGAGGCTTCGGCAATGGAGGAGGCACATATCCTTGTTGAGACCTCGAACCCATTCCGCCACTTCCTCCTTCCTCCTCCTCATAGCCCCGATTTTCACCCTCCTCCAAAACCTTAAAACCCCCAAACCCCAATTCATGCTCCTTGGGAGCGCCGTTACCACCTCCTCCCTTTTTCTTCTTCTTCTTCTGGTTCGACTTCACCGACCCGCTTTGCCTCTGCTTCGCCGACGAGCATGAAACGGAAATGAATCTCGTTGCGTTTATGGAGAAGGGAGTAAAACTGGAAAAGGATAAGGGGGAAGGGGATAGGGTTTTGAAGGTTTTAGGGATGTAACTGTGGGAGATTGAAATGGATGAGAAAGCCATTAGAGAAATTATCGATTAGGGTTTGTGGGTTTGTTTGGGGTTCCTCTTGGATTTGATGACGAGATAATTTTGTTAGCTTCGTCGGCGGCAGAACGAGTGCTCTAGTGAAAGTATCTGCTTCTTTTAGTGGAAAAATGAGTGTACACGGAGATTTACAACGGTTAGTTTATAAATATTTTAGGTCTAAATAATCTTTTGCAAAAGAAAAAATCTTATACATCAAAGACGAATAGACGATCAATTCCCACAATTTTTGTGATGGATTGTCGAAACTTGTCGTACCAAATAGAAGGCGAGTTCAAAGTAATAGAAATACACGATATAAGATGAACTACGATATTCGATATTAGTTGAGTATAGAATGAAATGTGAGTAAAGTAGGAATATAAGAGACGATATTATTGTATCTATAATTGTTCTATCTTGTAAGGATAATCGATTCTTCAACTTTTATATTTTGTACTCAATCTTGATAGAGTTTATGGACTAAATTTAATGTATAAATTTACTATATTATAACTTTAATGTTAGTATATATAACTGAAATAAATAATAATGGTATATTAGGTATATTAAATAATTTTGGGTGATTAAGTATGTTCAAGTAGAAAAATGGGTTATATTTTGGTCTATTACTGAATAAGTGGTTGAAAAGATTTATGAGTATTAAGGGGTTAAAATTTATCCAAAATCTTCAACCACCAAGAGATAGATTAAGGAGACGAAGGTGATTGAAGGGGGAGTTTATGAAGAAATTTTCATGTATCAACAATAGGGCTGGACATGGGACGGGACGGGACGGATTAAGCTCATCCCACGTCCCGTCCCGGCCATTATATATGGGACGGGCCTTGAGTTTTTTTACTAAAAACCATTGGACCCTATCCCGGTTGGGACCGGGACGGACGGGATGGGACGGGACTAATCCCGCATGATCTATATAAAATTTCTTTTCGCCTTTTCGGTTTAAAATTAACAATTTACGAAAACAAATATTCGTTGATATCCTTAAAACGAAAGACATCAAAATAGAATGTCACAACAAGGTTTACAAAACATAATTAACTTGTCAAGTCTAAACATCCAAAATAAAATATAAGAACAAAATTACATAATTATCACTACTCCTTAAACAATGTCGTAACTGAGTTCAATTTTCCTCTGCCCTTTGTAGATGAATTTAAACAATCGTTAATTTATAATAACAAAATTACATAATGATCACTACTCCTTACGTTTATATATTTAATTATTTAATTTATATTTAAATTTTAATATATGCGGGATCGGGACGGAATCGAGACGGGACCGGGACAGGCCCGAAATTTGCGGGATTTGTGCCCAACCCTAATCAACAAGGCCTTCATTTGTAGATTATGCATCTATTGGGGCCTAATGTTCAGCCCAATTTTTGGAGCTCAATATTTGGTCTTTTCATTAATGCAAGAACTTTATGTAACACCCATTTTAACATCTTTCTACTTACTATGTTTATTACAACATCGACGGTTTCTTTATTACTACTAAAAAATCGACATGGTCTATTTAACAAAACTCCAACGAGTATATACATATCAGAATGTGTAAAGTATCACATGCGTTGACTATGGTTAAAGACCATAATTTACATATACTAAATATGTTGACTTAAAATCTAAAGTACTTAAATTTCCAAGATAGGATGAGAAGTGATCAAGTATAACTCCGGTACGCTTTGGAATTGTGTTCTGCTACTCACCTTAACTTGTCAATAGGTTGAAAACCAACACACACAAAAATGATCATCCTATATGTCAGGCAGTCAAGCAGGATTACCCTAATCTCAAAATATACATATTAGTTCAGAATCACACACCAAATAATTTCCATAATGCCACCGTACTAGATATTCAACACATTACCGATGAAAAACACATTTAATTGCGTTAGCGTTATGCTAGCAATTTCACCGTGGAATCAAGTCTGGTTATAATCAAGTTGGTAAATTCATGACTCCCTAAATTCGCCCACCGGTAGCGAGATTGTAATTACACGACCTAATTCTCGGGGTTAACTAAGCCCCAACGGACATTTCTAATAATGTTGTCGAGCCGCCGTTATTATTTACGCATAATGTCATTACATATGAATACCATATTATTCTACATTTTCATCGGTCCGTACAATATCACTTTATCAACCAAGTAAACGCTAAGAGCAACAAAATAAACGTTAGTCCAATATCAAAATTATATATACATATTTAACTATAGATATCTCGATTAATATACTCATAATTATTACATTCAGAATAATTATATATATATATATATATATATATATATATATATATATATATATATATATATATATATATATCCTTTTCTTTATTCCTTAGTTACATTTATATACCCATAATCATGTATAATCTATAAATAATTAACCTTATAGTTATTTGTGAATATTTAAATTGTCCTATTTATTATACTAATTAACCTTAATTGATTAATTAAGGTAAAATTATCTCGTATATGCTAATGATATACTTCATGATACATGAAATTCTAAAATTTAATAATAACTCAAATCGTACATTACTATTTTTATACCTTATTTATCAGAGTGCTACATCATCCCCTTCTAAAAATATAATTCGTCCCTGAAGTATAGAGGTGGGAAAATCGACTTTTCATATCGTCTTCGGTTTTCCATGTCATCACTCGGTTCCTTGTTTTGACCAAAGAACTTTCACTAATGGAATGATCTTATTCTGCAAATACTTTTCCCGAAGTTCCAAAACTCAAACGGATTCCTCGTAAATTGTGGCTTCCACTTGTATCTCATTATCAGTATAGTTTTATCACATGTGATGGATCATGAATATATTTTCGAAGTAGCGATATGTGGAAAACATTGTGCACTTAATAGTTAAGAATGGATAACTTCCATCAAACTCATAGAAAGAACACAGGAAACACCTTCGATCTAACTCAAAGGGTAAACTCCATTCTTCCATGAAAGAACACAAGGCATACCTTCCATCAAACTCAAAGGGTAAACCCCATTCATCCATTAAATCCACTAGATTTTAACCTCCGACCAAATTATTAGGATCTCAAGATCTTTTTCACCAAATCCTGTGGATATCACCTTTGAAGAACCAATGAAGAACCCCTTTGTCTACAAATATTTATCACAAGATCTTGATCTTGTTTTTGGATATGGGTAACTCAACAACACACAACATTTCTAACTAAAAGTAGGGAATAGAAGAATCCGAGAAGATCTCATTGAAAATCATGTCACACGACCGGAATATAGTTCGTTTCCAAAACCCAAACCTTGTTCTTCTATTTTGCAAATGGGCCAAATGGCAAAGAAGATGAGTTCTTGAGGTAACCTATTTTAATCTCTCAAGTCCCCAACTCTTTTTTTCATAGACGATATATTCACCTTGTGGAATTGTTTTGCTCTCACACCACAATTATCCAACAAATGTTGGGATCCAGTGAAGACTTTTTGACCATATTTCATCTATTTATCTTTCAAAAAAACAAAACCCTTTCAAAGGAAGAGACTAAATAATCAATAGATCTACCATACCCATCGGAACTCGAGACCGGAATTAAACCTACTAGTTTTTTTCGTTCTTTCCGGAGATATTAATTTGTAGAGCCTAACCACAAATCCGATCAACATTGATACTAAATTTGAGAAACTAACAAACTTGACCCACCTAATCTTATCGATTTGATCTTAATTGTCATATTGTTGAAGGCGAGTTCACTTTCTTCCGTTTGGCTTTCCGGTATAAAACTCGTTTTGACCTACTACAAGAGTGAGAAAGGGGACAAAAAAAAAACATTATTAAAAATTTTATAACCTCAACATAAAAATGAAAAAAAAAATCTCAAGCTCATCCAAACCCTAGCCCACCAACTCAATGCTATGCTTGTTTGGATTTTTTTTCTTCAAATTGTTATGGGTATTGTTTTTTTAAGAAAAAAATAAACTCACATGATTTAAAGCGAAAAAAATCAGTAAAACGAATATAGATTTTTACAAATCAACAAAGTAAACTTAAATGAAGGGGGAAAAAAAACTCTTCTACGTCAAAGAGAAAAAAACCATAATTGTTATCAATTACATCACCAAACAATTCTTCTCCTTATAAATTTTTAATCATTACCATCAAAGTTATACACTTTTATATGGACTCTCGTATTTTGCAATGTCGTCTTCTCAGTTTGATGCACGTTTTGGTGACGTTCGAGTGGTTTGTATAGGAAGGGGCATGGATTAGTGATCGAATCATGATTAGGGGTGTAATGGGATGGGGATTCCTCGAAATTCACGGGTATTACTCGTCATGAGGACGAGTATGGAGATTTTAAATGGGGATGGGGACGGGGATGGGGATGATTAAAAAACTTTAATTCCCCGCTTGGGGATGGGACGGGGATGAAGATAGGGGTATTGCCCCGCTCCCACATCCGAACCCGAACCCGCCGGGGAACCCGATGAGTACCCCGTTGGGGAACCCGATGAAGATCTCCGATGAGTACCCCATTGGGGATACATAAACAAACAAATTGTATTTATATTATACTTTCATTATAATTTTAAATTTGATTCAAAAATTGTTTATTCGTACTAAAATTTCAAATTGTATACAATTTTGTACTATAGTATCATACTCTTTCCTACTTACACAAAATGTATTTTAAGTTTAAATATTTATTTGATTATTATATGTGTAAATTATGCTAATGATAACCTATACTAATATGGTTTTCGATCATATGAGGATAACACCCTCACAAATTTTTTTGAATACGTCTTAAACGTCAAATCACGATGATCAAATGCACGACACACTATATGTTGTGTATTTTTTTATGTATCTTACTCTCTCAAATATGGGTTTTTATTTGCAACCTAAATCATAAATCGTGAAATTAAAATGATATTGTAATCTAAATGTTAGTAAGATATAATTATTTTAGTTTATACAAGTTTGTACTATGAGTCTCGATGTTGCATGAACGAGCGAAACTTAATATATACACGATATACCTATACTTTGACAAATTGGATGATGTGATGTGTTAAGCAACCAACTAAGCCTCGCCTAACATTTCAATTAAAAATGTATATTCATACAATATAAAATGACATTTATCTTGTAATCATGAACTAATGGTTAATAAACTATATATACACATTTGTACTTTAAAACTCAAAAGTATCACACTCGTTGTTACTTACACAAAATATATTTTGGAATATATGAGGGTAATATTTCAATTAAAATGTATATTATATGCGTAAATTATGTACATGCTAATGTTAACCTATATTAATTTGGTTTTCAATCATATGAGGATAACACCCTCATGAAATTTTTGAATATGTCATAAACGTCAAATCACGATTATCAAATGCATGACAAAATATATTTTAAGACTTAAAGAGTTAATGTTTTTTTATCAAACTCCTTAAAGTTAAACGGGAATGGGGATGGGGACAAAGAGTTTTACGAGGAAAACCCATTTATAAAAATTAAAATGGGAATGAATATCCGACAAGAACGAGGATGGGGACAAATTTCAATACCCGAACGGGTATGGGGATGGGGTATTATACTAAACGGGGATAGGGATGAATAGAGTACTCCCCGACCCAAATCCGACCCATTGACACCCTTAATCATGGTGACTCTACTATGAGTCCAAATCTGAGGTGTCCACAGTTGTTCTGATGCGTCCTTGACAACCATGATCGTGGATGAAGAGGACGATGCTTTGCGGGTTCGCTCCGATGGACCGCTCACTCGCTCCCGAGCTAAAGCCATCGCCCAAGATGCCGGCTCAATCATCCGACGCACCATTGCATCACTTGGACCTGTTAGTGGCATGCCATCTCACCACTTCACCATGGCATAGACTTCCGGCGCCACGTCATCAAGCTAGCAATATTATTATTATTTTAATGTATTTTTCATTTTAATAATAGACTTTAATTTTCGGAACCGTAACTCCGGAACTTAATTCCGGGAGTTACTTTCCGACATTGATAGTCTAGGCCTTTCAATTCGGGAGTTAGCCCCGGTTTTATTTCCCGCTTTTATTTCCCGCCTTTATTTCCGTCATTAAATTTCCGGCTAATGGTGTGGCCTTCATCCACTATAAAAGGGATGCTTGGCCTCACTTGTAAAGCATGTCTAAATTTAATCAAGTATTTTGAAGGAAAATCCTCATTCCTGATATGGGCATCACTTCCTCTTCAATCCCCTCAAAGTTCTTACTTGGATCAAGTCTTAGATCCAAGAACTCACCTTCGAGGATTCTTCTAAAGAATCAAACCCTCAAATCCATTACAACGTTTGCTCGATCTCTCTAGATCGAATCAAACATTCGCTTCCGCATCCATTCGCAAATCGCTTCCGCCTTATCAATTTCTATCAAAGTTCCCATTTGCACATAAACAAGGAGTAGTTGAAGCTCTAGCTTGGTCTAGATCCGGCGTTCGTTCTTCAACGATTCCAAGGACGCATCAAATTGGCATCAAAGCAAAGGGATCGAAGTTAAGTTCTCTTTACTCTTGTTTTTGTGCGTTAACTTTATTATCCTTTTTTTGCCTTTGTTGTTCATCCCCTCTTGAAGATCTTCATCTTGTTCTTCGTGTTCATTGAAGTATTCTTGAAATTTTTATTTTTTTTTTCTCACCAAGCAAATTTAGGAGATATTTGGTTTGCCATCAAACCATCTATCAAATACAATTTGTTCTTAAACCGACCCAATCCGACAAGTTTGTTAATCGATTTTACCAAATTTCTTGGGATTATTTGTTAACAAATTCGGATATCTCGCATTTTGATATTCAAAAAAAAAAACAAAAAAAATTAAAATAACTCTTTAACAAAGCGGATTTGTTTCCAAAGTGTTTCAGCTCTTGCATCAAAAGTTGCAAAGTTAAAAAAAAAAAAAAGAAAGTGAAAAGACGTCTGACAAACCGGTCCATCCGAAAAATCGGATTATTATAAAAGGTCAAAGACCAAAAGCAAGTAAAACTTGCCGATAAACAATCCGTCCATTTCTTATCTCTCCATCTTCGTACACACGTTGCAAATTTATCACTTGTTATTTGTGTGAATTGGTTCAAATTTTGTTGGATTAGCCTATCTTGCCTAACCGCCAAACGGCCTTCCCAAAAGTAGAACCTTAACGCACTTGAACTTGGGTAACGTTGACTTAATTCGTCACCTTGCTCATTTGATTGCTTGCATTTGTGTGTATCCATTTGGAATCATGACTAACGTTGATATGGAAAACTCTCAGGATGCTCGTGAACGTGAAAATACCTCCGTATCCGAGGAAGTTGTTAATCTTAAGCAACAATTGGAGGAGATGAGGGCACAACTTTTGTCCCTTACGACCGCTCAACGTCCCGCTTCAAATCCAAATGACACCATGGTCGAGACTTCCACGTCCGATGCCCGTCGAAAAGGCAAAGGCCTTCTGGGAACCGACCCATCTCAAGGTCTTAGGCTTGCCTCAGTCATTGAAAGTCAAAATCAACAAGACGGCAGGGACCACCTCAATGAGACCAACAACAACGATGGCCCGACTCCGGATGATTTACTTTATATAGATATGATGGATCGGAACAAGCGTTTCGAGCGCAACCGTAGACGGTACGGATCGCCCCCACCTCTACCAAATGCACAACATACTAGCCGTCCCGCCAGGATGAATCCCGACACACCAATCGACAAGATCATCATCCTCGACGTTTTAGTAATGATCGATATGGATAACGCCGCCAACAACCTAGCCGGCGATCATCATACCGCGGCTATGATGAGTATGACGAGAGGGATGATTTTGATGAGTTCTCCGACGATGAACCCAACTTGGAACGGGTGGCTCATGTCCGTCTATGGCACCCACCCGTCCGAGACCCATATGAGAACCAGGACCGAGGAGAAGAATGGTTGCCTCCTCCTAACCCACCAAGGCATGCACATCAACGAGCTCATCATGATGATATGCCACCGCCCCGCCCGGATCCCTACAAAGCTCGTAGAGAAGGTAAAGTTAAATTTCCAATATTTTATGGGGAATATGATCCTTGTGTATTTCTTGATTCGGCACAGGACATGAGAAGGGATTTGAAGCATTGCCACTATGAGGAATATGAGAAGATCGAAGTGGCAACCTTGTATTTTGAAGGCGATGCAAAATCTTGGTGGAACCGGTATGAACACGTCCGTGAGAGCCGAGGATGGGAACCGGTTGCGACGTTTGATCAATTGATCTACGTCATGACAAAGAAGTATGTCCCCGACGACTTCAAAAACGATATGCGGATGCAAATTGCCGAGCTCCAACAAGGCAAACTCACTCCGGTGGCCTACTTGGCCAAGCTCGAGGACATGCATATGAAGGCCGGCATTTCGGCCTCTCCCTCCGCCCTACGCACCAAGTTCATGAGTGGCCTTAATCCGTCAATCCGACGTCCCTTGAGATCGTTCCATACAAGGACTTGGGAGCTTTGTGTCATGCGGCCATGAAGCTTCACAAGCAACAACAAGAGAATGAATCCAAGATACTCAAGGTATAACTCATCTCAATGTCAATACGCTTATTCTACTAACATCCGTGCTCGAGATATATCTAGTTCTCAAGATTCCGGCGCCACCAAAGGAGCCCAACGGATGGTTCAATCCACCCGACAAGCGGATACCGAGAGGGCACCATAACGTGGTCCCAATGCCCCGGCACAAGCGCCTTCCGCCCGCACCCCTCAAGGACTTCCACCGGCGGCACGGCCAAGAGAGCCCGTGTGTTACAAATGTAGCGGATTTGGTCACGTCCAACGTGATTGCCCGAACACTAAGCGTGTGTTGTTTGCCAACCCCTCATATGAAGATGAGGAAGATGAAGAAGACGGCGATATCATCATAGAGGATGACCAAGACGTCGACCCCTACTACGGCATGGAACCATGCGACGAACAATTGGCTTGTGGCTCGGCACAACCCGGTAAGTTTGCCCTTGTATCTCGTCGAATTTTGGCCGTTAAAGAATTTGTTCCTATTGACCAACGCGAGAATCTTTTCCACTCTCGTTGTTTGGTCAATAATATCAGTCTCTCTTTAATAGTTGATGGAGGTTCATGTTGTAACATTATCAATGAAAAAGTGGTAAACACTTTAAGTTGCCTACAACCCCCCACCCAACACCTTATGGAATCCAATGGATTTCCGATAAGGCGTGTGACACCGTCACACAACAAGCTTGGGTGACGTTTTCCATAGGCGCCTATGTTGATAAGATCCTTTGTGATGTTATCAAGATGGACGCCACACATGTTTTATTAGGACGACCATGGCAATTCGATCGTCGAACTTTCCATGATGGTTATCTTAATAGATATATGTTCCAATATAATGGAAAAAGAGTCACATTGTTGCCTATGACTCCACATGAAATATTAACTGATTATGCGGAACGGAAGAGGCAACAAGCCATTGATGAGACCACTACGCCGGCAACATCGGACCCTCCTAGGAGTTCTCCCGATGTTGTGGGTGTTAGTACTTCCGGATCCCGGAACACCGCCCCTAGTAACCATGCTATTGAGACTAGAGGTAGTAAAGGAAGCATCGTTCCCACGAATTCAACTTTACCATCTCCGGACCCAATAATCAAAGGCCGGTGTGAGCCGAGGGTACTTTTGGCCCAGAAACATGATTTGACACCGGTCAAGGAAGGCAACTTACCATGCTTCTTGCTAGTTCCTTTTTGCTTATCTACTTCCCATGACCTTAGTAATATGCCGCACGAGGTGTCTACTTTGTTGTCTGAATTTCAGGACGTCTTGACCGATGATCTACCACCCGGCTTGCCACCGATACGTGGAATTGAGAACCAAATCGATTTGGTTCCCGGCGCGTCTTTACCCAACCGTGCCGCTTACCGTACAAGTCCGGAAGAGACTAAGGAGCTACAACGTCAAGTCCAAGAGCTACTAGACCGGGGATATGTTCGTGAGTCGCTTTCACCATGTGTCGTGCCGGTCATTTTTGTGCCCAAGAAGGACGGATCTTGGAGGATGTGTGTCGATTGTCGAGCCATCAACCAAATAACCGTCAAGTACCGGCATCCGATCCCTCGCCTCGACGACATGCTAGATGAACTCCACGGCGCAACCGTTTTCTCAAAGATTGATCTCCGGAGCGGTTATCACCAAATCCGGATAGCCGAGGGTGACGAGTGGAAAACGGCATTCAAGACAAAGTACGGGTTATATGAGTGGCTTGTCATGCCGTTCGGACTTTCCAATGCCCCATCAACGTTCATGCGTCTCACGAACCATGTCCTCCGCCGGTTTTCGGGTAATTTTGTCGTAGTTTATTTGACGATATTCTCATATTTAGTAAGTCTTTGGATGAACACCTCGGGCACCTTCGCCAAGTGCTCGAGTGCCTTAGACAAGAACAATTATACGTCAATTATGAAAAATGTGTCTTTTGCTCCGACACAACTATATTTCTTGGCTATGTCGTGTCTAAGGACGGACTCCGAGTAGACGAATCCAATGTTCGCGCTATTCGGGAGTGGCCTACACCTAGTACGGTCACCATGGTCCGAGCCTTTCTCGGCCTAGCGGGCTTCTACCAACGCTTTGTCAAAGACTTTAGCTCGGTAGCGGCGTCGCTTCATGATCTCACTACTAAGGGTGTCACGTTTGAGTGGCGTGATACCCATGCTCGAGCGTTTGATGCGCTCAAAGACCGACTTTGCAATGCACTGTTACTCCAGCTCCCAAATTTCTCGAAAACCTTCGAGGTGGAATGTGATGCATCTAATGTTGGCATTGGGGGGGTTCTCCTACAAGAGAATCGGCCCATTGCTTACTTTAGTGAAAAGTTTTCCGGTCCGCCACTCAACTATCCAACTTATGACAAGGAACTATATGCTTTAGTTCGTTGTCTAAAGACATGGCAACACTACTTGTGGCCGAAGGAGTTCGTGATTCATTCGGATCATGCGGCTCTTTCGTATCTCAAGAGCCAAACTAATCTTAGTCGGCGCCATGCAAGTTGGGTAGAATTTCTAAAAACCTTTACTTATGTCATTCGGCATAAGAAGGGAAAAGAGAATGTGGTAGCCGATGTCCTTTCTCGGCGATATATCCTTTTGGTGCATATGGACGCCAAGAACCATAGCTTTGCTCTTATCAAAGAGTTATATGCCAAGGATCTTGACTTCAAGGATATATTTGCAAAATGCCTTGACCTCCGAGAGCATGAGTCTTTCTTTATAAATGATGGCTACTTGTTCCGCGCGGGAAAACTTTGTATTCCGCGTTCGTCCATACGCCACTTGTTGATAAAGGAGGCCCATGAGGGTCGTGGTCACTTTGGTGCTACAAGACTCTTGCCGCTCTCCAAGAGCACTTCTTTTGGCCCAAAATGCGCAAGCATGTGACACGGTTTTGCACAAGTTGCATCACATGTCATCATGCAAAATCGCGTCAAGGTCCGGACGGATTGTATTCTCCTTTACCTATACCAATGGGACTTTGGGAGGATCTTTCCATGGACTTTGTAGTTGGCCTACCAATGTCCAAGCGAGGCAACGACTCCATTTTTGTGGTAGTCGACCGTTTTTTAAAAATGGCTCATTTTATCGCGTGTAAGAGCACCCACAATGCTAGCGATGTCGCCACGTTATTCTTTAACAATGTGGTGCGCTTACAAGGGATACCACGCTCCATCCTTAGTGATCGGGACGTGAAGTTTGTGAGTCACTTTTGGAAGACGTTATGGGAAAAGTTTGGAACCAACTTGTTGTTTTCAAGTAGTTATCACCCCCAAACCGATGGTCAAATGGAGGTGACCAATCGGACTCTCGGTGCTCTACTTAGAGCAACGCTGAGGAACAACCCACGAAAGTGGGAGGAATTACTTTCGGTTGTGGATTTTTCATATAACAGGTCTAGGCACTCGGCAACTAAACTCTCACCATTTGAAGTTGTCTACGGCCTTAATCCACACACGCCTTTGGACTTCACACCACGCCTACTCAAGGACGGTGAACACATCACCGCCGCAAGTCGAGCCGCCTCAATCATTGAACTTCATGAGCGGGCAAGAGCACAACTCCAACGTCGTGCCGCTCAACTTACCAAACAACGCAACAAGGGCCGTCGCGACATATCTTTCGAGCCCGGCGATCTTGTTTGGCTCCACTTAAGGAAGGAGCGTTTTCCATCTTGAAGCAAGGGCAAGCTATCGGATCGAGGTGATGGCCCTTTCTGGATCCTATCCCGCCATGGTCCGAATGCTTACAAGTTGGAGCTTCCGGATTCCTACGGCGTGCACCCAACGTTCAATGTCAAGGATCTAGCCCCTTATATTGAGCCCCTATTTGACGACGGTGAAACGGGGGACGTTTCACATCCAAGATGGGGGGGACTGATGCGCCCTTGACAACCATGACCGTGGATGAAGAGGACGATGCTTTGCGGGTTCGCTCCGATGGACCGCTCACTCGCTCCCGAGCTAAAGCCATCGCCCAAGCTGCCGGCTCAATCATCCGACGCACCATTGCATCACTTGGACCCGTTAGTGGCATGCCATGTCACCACTCCACCATGGCATAGACTTCCGGCGCCACGTCATCAAGCTAGCAATATTATTATTATTTTAATGTATTTTTCATTTTAATAATAGACTTTAATTTTCGGAACCGTAACTCCGGAACTTAATACCGGGAGTTACTTTCCGACATTGATAGTCTAGGCCTTTCAATTCGGGAGTTAGCCCCGGTTTTATTTCCCGCTTTTATTTCCGTCATTTAATTTCCGGCTAATGGTTTGGTCTTCATCCACTATAAAAGGGATGCTTGGCCTCACTTGTAAAGCATGTCTAAATTTAATCAAGTATTTTGAAGGAAAATCCTCAATCTTGATCTGGGCATCACTTCCTCTTCAATCCCCTCAAAGTTCTTACTTGGATCAAGTCTTAGATCCAAGAACTCACCTTCGAGGATTCTTCTAAAGAATCAAACCCTCAAATCCATTACAACGTTTGCTCGATCTCTCTAGATCAAATCAAACATTCGCTTCCGCATCCATTCGCAAATCGCTTCCGCCTTATCAATTTCTATCAAAGTTCCCATAAACAAGGAGTAGTTGAAGCTCTAGCTTGGTCTAGATCCGGCGTTCGTTGTTCAACGATTCCAAGGACGCATCATGTTCCTCGTGTAAGATTTATTTATAAATCTTATTGTATGAGCTTACATATTATGATACACAATTATATTACATGGTTAATTGTTAGTGGGTTATCTAAAGTGATTCGATTAAGTAAAGCCTGTAGACTTTAATCAAGCGGTATGAGTTTAATGAGTGAATACCAGATTTTGACCAAATAGTCTTAATGGGTATCTATTAGGTCAATATATAAAGAATATTAGGTTGTGGTCCCCAATACATCGATCTACTATTTTTCTTTCTCTACCCATAAAACATAAAGGAGCAAAATGAGATTTGACTGAGAAAGACGATATACATGCGGCATTCATTAGGATTGTAGATTCCGCACTAAAGATTCATTTGATTGTTGCACTATGTAACAAGATATGTAAATTTCAAATCCTTAATAATTCTAGCATTGTTATGATCCTTGATTTTATGGCTCAAAAATTTAATTATCCCAACACCCCAAGCTTTGTACATGTGCACTTCCTTTGACGACATACTTTGTGCTCACCGCTTCCCGTTGACTTGATCATCCTCCTTTCCTTTGAAGCTTTTTTTGCTTTCGGGATTTTGTGATGAATTTATGTGTGTTTTCTTTTGAGAAAAATGGGATCAATAGGGCTTTTTTATAAATCAGATACAAACTAGACCCCTCTATTTTTCTATAAAATTTTTAAATCTAAATATAATTATTTGTAGGGACATAATTGTAAAGCGTAAAGATTAAAACTCTATATAATGTGCCTTCCTAATTAGATTTCGTAAACCAAAGGCAAACACCAAATAGAAACCGCCGAAGTCGTCACCAAATTCAAGCAATTACCGGTGGTAAACCCTCGAGCTTCGTCGGAGAAGACGGTCCGCCGCAAAATCCAACCCACATTCGTTGAGAACCGCCGCCAGGTATATGTTTCATATATGTTCAAATTTCTAGGGTTTCATATATGCTTTTCTGTGTTTCAGATCTTCTCTTCTTCGTTTGGTTTCAGATCTGTTCAAAATTTTATATTCTGTCGGTCAAGGTTTGGGGAGAAATTATTCAACTTCTTGTCTCCGTTGTGTTCGGAACCAAAATCGTCGGAGCAAGTCCGGATCTGTTCTTTGAACCCTAGCCGAGCAAGGACATATCTATTCTTCTTCGAACCCTAAACGAGCCCGGAAATACAGCTCTTCAATAAAGCTGAGGACGTAGAAGCTTTTACTCGAGGTGGTGCTCCTGGTCCAGTGAATATCGCTTATTCTGGTGTTCTTCTTCGAACCGAGCAAGGGCGAATATATTCTTCTTCAAACCCTAACCGTCACAATTGCTGATGGATTAAGAGAAACTGAAAATTTTTGTGAAATTACAAAAAAGATGACATAGTTTATATTTATGTAAATGACCTAAATGGCTAAATCTGTGGAAATTTTGTGAAATTACAAAAAGATGACATATTTTATATTTATGTAAATTACCTAAATTTGTGTAAATCGAGGCTTGTGTGAATCGAGGCTTTTGTAAATCGAGGCTTTGTGTAAATCTTGTGTAAATGATATGACTTGTGTAAGTCGAGACGACGGTTTGTGTAGATGTATAGGTTATATGTAAATCGAAACGACTTGTGTAACTCGTTGTGTAACTTGAAAGAGGTATTGTGTAATTATAAATTTTTGTAAAAACAAACATTATTTTTGTGTAACACTAATTTGTGTAAGTAGTCATTAAATACATCTTTAAAAAAACAATATATTACCAATTTCAATTAAAGCTAGTATAAGGGTGGACTTTGTGTAACTCGAGTGGACTGGGTTTTATTAAATAAATTGTGCTCGGGCTTCTAAAAATTGAAATTAACAATTAGCTATTTTAATTATTTTTTATAAACAAATAAGAGGGGCCTAGTTTGTTACTCAAGTTAATTAGGACCTTAATAATACTACAAAAAGTTTTAGAAAAAAGAGCATGCTTACCCATTTTTTCATTTTCTTTTTCTTTTGTTGTGTTTTCTCCATGATAGTTAGTCCATATGTCAATCTTTTTTCGGTCTTTCGATCCATTAGACGACGTGTCGTCTAATGGTTTAGAAATTTTCGGTATTTTTATATGAAATACCGAAAATAACTGTGAAAAACACATGCTTAGACTTGATGGAGAGCATTGAGAAACATCTTTTGGGCTTCATTCACAAGCTCACACAAAACAAAATAATGTATTCTTTTTACTCAGCTTGAGTTGATCCTTTCTCTAAATAGTGACAAACTACAATTGTGATGTAATACTTAGTTGGGCTAGGTAAGATGTGTTATAATATTTAATTTGACCGGTCCAATCAGAACAAGGCTAATCTCACCGGTCCAATTAGAATGCGGCGGCCCGTTGGAGCTATATATATTGCATTCACGATGTTTCGTAGGAAGATGCAGTCCAAGCACGAGGCAAACCTTAAGCCATAAGTGTCTTACTTTTCCAACATGCAAATGAACACAAAAAAAGAATACTTACAATAGCTTTTTATGAATGGGCCCAAATAATGGCAATGTTGGCCCACAATGGCTGCTTTGAGTCTTCGTAGGTGAGGAAAACTAGGGAAGTCGGCCGCAAACAATATATGTCAAGGGGACATCATTATATATAAGTCAAACAACTTGCCCCAAATCAACGAGGATAACCAATAAAACGTTCTTTAAGTTGAATGTTTTGGAAAATGTGATGCGTCAAAACGTTCTTCAAGTTGAATTTTTTGAAACACAAGTTTATTCAAATCATAACGATCGTTAAAATTTTTCGGGTTAAAGTTCATCATATGTTAAAGAGAAGTTGATAAGATGACAGGCAAGCTTGCGTCTCTAGGTCCTAATTCGGGTATTGCAATCGAAGTTATTTTTCAAGACTTAAGTCAAAGTCCTCATACAAAAAGATGTCTTAAAATGGAAGATGACTAGGGGTGGGCACAATTCCAGCAAATTTCGGTCTGTCCCAATCTCAACAAGATTTCATGTAAAGCCCCCTTTATAAAACTCAGTCCGGATCCCCTATTGCCTATTTATATTGTTTTCCCTATTTCTTCTATCTCATTGGTACATGTGGCACCATTATTAACTAAATTAATAAAATTAAATAATAAAATTAAAATTACTCTGTGATTCTAAATACACAGTTTCTTTTTTTTATTTTTTTTTCTTTCTCTCTCATTCATTCAAAAATATCAGTCTGGATCTAGTTCTTTATTCCTCTCCTAACCTGCAACTTCTTCACCGGTCTTCGCGAAATACGACGCCCTCAGCTCGCCTTCGCCGGATACACCACCCTCGCCCTGGCCGTCGCCAGTTACGATGCCCGTGCTCACACATCTCAACTTCAAATGTCTCATTTTCAACCCCAATTTCTGATATTATAGTTTGAATCGATTGAATTAGGGTCGAATTGAATTTTAAAATTGTGTTCAAAGCTCAACGGAGTGTTAATATCACATATTGCAAATATTGTATCATAATAATGACCACTAATTTTCTAGAAAGTCCGAGGTCGGAACAAGTTCTTTTAGTAATGTTAGATTAGTGTCAAACGAAGTTATATTTAGTACCTATAAGAGGGAGTTTGCTAGTTCTACATAACATTTATAAGAACAATTAGACAACAAATAGAGAAGTTTAGTAGGAAGAATTGATTTTGATGAGTAAATTAAATGGATGAGAGTAAGTAATTAGTCACATAGAGCATGAAAATGGTGAGCCTGTTCCATGTGACGGATGACAACAGATCATATGGGGCTTATTCATGAATGATATCAAGAACACGGCGAGGTGTTTTGCTCGTATTTTCTCCGACGGAGAAGAAGTTGCAGGTTAGGTGAGGAATAAAGAAGAAGACACATACTGACTACTGATATATTTGGACCAGCAGAGAAAAAAAAAAAGGAAACTGGCTATTTAGAGCCAATTTAAAGTAATTTTAATTTTATTAATTAGTTAATAATAGTGTCACATGTACCAATGAGATAGAAGCAATAGGGAAGACAGCATAAATAGGCAATGGGGGATCCGGACTGCATGAAACTATCATGCCTAAGAATATTCGGGACAGAATACGGCCCTAATTTTCTTCATCCCGCTAGGTCTATCCCAACCCGTATATATAAAAAAAATTGAATTAAATATAAATATATGAAATTCCTAATCACAAACCATTAGTTATATATATTTTAAAAAAATTATGTATGCCTAAATTAGACTTAGATCATTTGTTAATCCTTACTATTTGTTTATTTTTATTATTGACATGTTATCAATCGTCATATTCTTCTTTCATTGTTCATATGCTCTACATAAACACGGCTTGCTAACTTGTCCCAAAGTCACAAGCTTCAATCTTCATTTCTTCAAACCCCTATTGTTGCAATTTCGGTTGACACTATAAACAAATTATTAATCAAGCAAGATTGTTGTTTCCGTCCAGATCCGATCCCAACCGAAATTGGACCCCGGTGGGATTCAATCTAAATAACACAAGATCCGTTTCGATCCCGTCCCATATAAAATAATCGAGACAGGACTAGTATGACCTCAATCCCGTTTCATCCCGTACTAATGCCGACCTTTCCTCTTCTTTTTTACCCTTGTGTATGTATTAATAAAAAGGGGGGAAAAACTTCAAAATGTTGTCTTCACCACTCCCCTAAATTAAGTACAACTATAATTTCTACCAAGGATTTAAATTTTATAGACGTTCAATAGTAGGGTTTGTAATTTGTATATTTTTTTTTGGTTAAATAGTAATTTGTATATTACATTATAGCTACTATTGTCTTTTGAAGATTTAGATACTTTGGTACATCGTGACTGCCATTAGCTTTTCATATATAGAGTTTTATCGACAACCTTATTGTTATTTGTAATCTTAAAATATTTTTTAAAAAGAAAATTCTATACAATTATTCACATTCTATTTTTATTTTTTTATATAAGTTTTGTAAACGGTCGTGTATTGATAAATATTACACATAATTTTAATTTTATTAATATGTTAATCGTTTAAAATGAGTATTTACAATGAAACTTAATCAATACTACATCATCACACCCAATTAAAACTTCATAAATTTATTGATATTTTGGAAGGGTATTCCCCAATAATAGGTCACGACTTTCTACCCGATTCGAACGTAGAGCGGCTAAACCGATCGAACCGGATGATCTACGAATTTACCATTTTAAAAAAAAAATCAGAAATTATGATGCCCACATAAATATGAATTTTCTTCTAATCTATGTATTAGGGTTCACTAATGACATCGAGATTTACCGGAGGCAAAACAAATTACCGGATGACACATTTACATTGGAGTTTAAATAAAAACTGCACGTGTTTAAAAAAGTGAGGCACGTGTTAGAATTGTATTGGTAATTGACTGGATTAGTTGTTAGCTGGGGCAAAAGTAAGTGAACCCCTCTCCCCAAGGAAAGTAATTATTCAAACATGCGTGGCAGCCAAGCAACGAAAGAGACAGGTTACGGGGGAAACAACAGAGAACCTTCCTAATCATCCTTATCCGCTCATCGCACCGTTCAATTGCTTTACACGTGTACGGCTCAGATACGTCTAGATAATGTAATATTTTAATGAGCAGACAGCATATTCTGGAATGTGGATAGTGTCATTATCTAAACAAGACCACTAAGTTTAAAGTACAACTTGGTACGGAGGCTCATTCTCATTTTCACACTTGGTATGCCCTACCTTTGTCATATGTTTGATGGATCAGACGGGACCGGGACAATTCCGCTAGTTTATCCTATGTGATTTTACGCATGAAATTTTTTTAATAACAAAAATATAAGTTTTCAATCGTTCATTATATTAGGTTATACAATCTCCTCGAAAAAATAATTAAACTTTTGTCTAAACTTCCATACATCTAATCATTTAGAAAAACATTTCAAAATATAATTACACATTGATGACGATGACTCTTAGTAATAAAGTTCACCTTTGCTTTGGTTTTTTACTTAGTGGTAGACATGCATTTGTTTGTTTATGTTTGGATTTGTACAGTTTGGTTGTGAAGAATCGAAGAAGTAAGATCGTAGAAGTGAAGAACCATGAAGTCACCTTTGTGGCTTTATTGAAGTTTATTTTTGAGAAGTCGACCAACATTGGGAATTGATTTTAATCTCACTTTTTAGGCGTGAAAAATAAAAGGTTGAGGTTAAATTAAATCAATAGTTATGATTAATTAAAATTTTAAATTTAATAAATCAGTCGGATGGGACATGTCTAGTGGGACGAAGATGTTAAGACCTGCATCTCATCCCGGTATATTTTATTAGGGCGGAATTGATATCCTTTCAATGAAATTCTACTGGTATTGGGACGAGATCCAAATAAAACCGGATCAAAATTTAGATCCATTCACTTTTCCTGTAATTCAAAGTTTTATTTATAATTGTCAATCCATTAAATTCATCATTAAATTAACATAAATATTTTAAATACAATCACTTACTCCACTATATTTGTTTTCTAGTTTTTCTCAGTTTCTCTTCGTCTTAATACGTGTTAAAATGTAATTAGAAATTTAAACCGAAAAAAAATTAAAAAAAATTTATAAGATGAATCTTGTTAATCTTAACTTTTAAATTTGTCGTTTTTAATATATAATGATTATGATTTCACATGTAATAGTTTTTTATTTTGTTAAATTTACGGATTGACCGAAGTCGTGTGAATGATGTTTTATGTATGTTGAACTCAAATTTAACACATAAATACAATAAAAATTTGTCATAAAACCAACAAATCTTGTATACTAGACTTACACTAGCTCTTTCAACAAATTTATATTCTTACAAACTTAATATTATTTTTAAAAAAAAAATTATTTCGATCTTTATAAAAAGAAAATGTAATGCTAATTTGAACATTTGGTGATATCAAAAGAAGTGTGAAGAAAAACAATACTAGTAAAAAAATATTGTGAATTTAATGGAGAATAATGTGAGTTAAAGTAACACAAGATGTAACACTAATGAAGTACTAAGCATATAAATAATGAGTAAAATATTGTGTAACAAAAAGTGTTATCATGGACCATTTTTAAACAAAAATATAAGTTGTTTAAGAAATATATAAGTTAGATTTCTTAAATTAGTGTCCACTTAACAACACTTATCGCCAAACAAGAAGAATGAAGCAATAAAATGAGACATGAACCAAATTTTAGGGACTATAAAATTTGCCTAATCATGTTTGTTTTTTTAAAGGATCATTATCTCTTCAATTTTACAACACTTGCGCAAATTTACACTCATTTAAAATTAGATCAAAATATATTTAATATCATTTAATATATAATAAAACAAACAATGGATATTCATATAATATTCATAACGGCAAAATTATCATTTTATTATTATGAAAGGCTCATTTAAATTATTTAATACGGTTTTCATGAAATCAATTACTGATTTCAAAATTATCCAAATCATTTTCATATTTAGCAGCAAAATAGATTTTGGAACGAATGACCTTATAACTTTCATCATTTGATTTTAACAAAATTCATGGGTTTTATCGTCAAACTCTTTATGATTGTTTTTGTTTTTCAAATGTCTTTTTATTTAGTTTCAGGACTTGAGAAGATATTTAGAATTAAATTATTTATAAAAAAAAAAAAGATGTGTTTTCCGATAATTCTTTTTAATTACGTTTAATCAAACACCATATTTTAAAAACCAGGTTAAGTCATGTTATATTTATTTTCGATTTTGATACATATACCAAACAAGTTTATAACACCTTGTTAATTTATCATTTTTTATATCCACCGGATTTAAGACGTGGAGGGTTATGCATGTCAAAGTAAATCCCACACAAAAATATTTGGAGCTTATCCTAAAACCAATTGACATTAGGAGGAGTAACTCTCGTACTCATATGTTAAGTTTACTTTTTTCATATTGTCGATGTGGTACACATTAACCCTCGATACACTTTGTGTTTGTATAAAACTGTTAAATTATTTTATTTCTCTTAAAGTTGTGTTTCGTTATTCTTAAGTTTGGAGTAGTGACATTTGATTAGAATAACATAAAATAAATGAGACATTAAGGGCCTGTTTGGTATAAGATGGGATTCTTCATTTAGATTTTTCGAGATGGGAATTATCGGGATTGTTGGAGATTCTCTACTAGATGGGATTATTGGGATTTAATCTAAATGAAATATTTTGCTGTTTGGTATGAGATTATTAAGAAGATTCACAATGACAAAAGAGGGTAGCAAGGGTAAAAAATTAATACAATCTCATCAATTTTCAAGAATCTTTAATTTCTGGGATTGTTTTTTCGAGATTGTTTAGTAAAAAGAATCCCGAAAAATAATACCATAAAATATATGTAACTCATACCAAACACGGATTTTAATCTATCCCCCTAAAAAAAATCTAAATTGAATATGGTTGTATCCCCATCTAACTGATATAAACATGCCCTAAGTAATGTCATTATCCGTACATAAGTGATGCATCATGCATGACACATTAAGTAATAATAAGCAATTATTAAATGGACCACTTCTTAATTGATTACAATGTCTACATTCAACACTTCCCATTTTATATATTCCGTTCTTCGTTGCAAGGTTCAAGCTGCAACTAAATAATTAACTTGACAATTACGGTCATATATACTTTAATTATCGCACTTCTCTCCACCAATTAATCATTATTTTACTTAAGGCTATTCATGTGTAAAATAAAATTTGACATTTAGACTGCGTATGTTAGTTTATAAACAAAACTAGTTTATATCTTGATACGTGAATTTGTTAATAAAAATTTATAGATTTTCGCGTGATTATATTATGTATATAATCGGTTGAATGTGAGTTTATAAATGAGTCATAAATCATTTGCAATCACACTTATATAATATGAAATTTTGGGATTTGTAACACATTCATTATGCCAATGAAATATACAATTAACTATATTTTTGATAGCTTGTACGTGTGTTTGTTATATTTATTAAGATTAATTTAGAATTTAAAATAAAATTTTATTTAATTAGTGAAAATTTTGATCAAGTCTGAGATAAAATTATTATTTTTTTATTAAACCTTCAAAATTTAATCGGTTTAAAGTCTACAAAATAAGATAATATTCAATAAATTAAAAATTAAGTAACCGACTAACTTTACAAATTAAATAAGAAAAAATGCAGGGAATTCTATGATTTGGCTTTAAATAAATTTCAACTATATATTGGTTTGTAGATAACTCATTCTTAAATATATGTATCTATACATTTAGCTATAAAATAAATAAATAAAAAATTCTTAACCAACTATACAAAGTTAATAAAATCTAAGAGTTTTGTGAAAATTTTATTACATCCCACCTAATACTCATTAGGTCAAGATAAATGTCCTAATATATTATTAGGTCAATGAGTCACATATCAATAAATCAATGATCAATAGCCCACATTCAATAAATCGAAGATCACATATCATATATTAAATCGATAAAAACAAATACTACACATGATCTTAAACAAAAAATTAAAAATGTCGAAAAATACATGATTTGTCTAGCGTTCATCTATTCCATTTATACAAATTGTCAAACATTTAACTTTACTTATAAAAGAGATTTTACTCATAAAGGACGTGAGATAAATTAGTTGTAGATTTATTTTTGGATATTAGAAATTTTGATATTTTTTTATAAATAACCTTTTAAAAGAATAACATAATTTATTTTTAATTAAAATTTCACATTTTCTTAATACATGTCCACGCATATATTTATCAAATAAAATATTAATAAATCTTATCTGGTTATAGATAGTAAATGAAACCATTTCAAAATAAATTAGTTTTGAGAAATAAATTACTATTTGAGACTTACTCGGTAGGTCAAGGTCAATGATCCACATATCAGTATGTCAATGACCGCGTGTGAGTAGATTAATGACCACACATTAAATATTAAATTAATAAATGAATTAGTTCACGATTTTAACCAAAAGACAAAGAAAATGTATGATTTGTCTAGTCTTAAGTCCCTCTTTTGAAGTAAAATAAATCCATATGACCATGTCTCGTGATCTTGTGACCACCACGAAAATCTTCCTTTGCCAAAATTTGCATCCCCTTTCACCGATATGACCAAATCTCATATGTCATAACTTAGCTATATTATCCTTGTGAAACTTTGAATATGTAATATAACAAACCCATAAATAGTAGAACCTTATAGAAAATATAAAATGCTCTTCTTGAAACCTTTCAAAATGGCATCAAAACCCTTACTGTTATAGACAATCAGAAATCCGCATTCACCATTCAAACAAAACTCCTTACTATCCAACATACTCAGGGATATCAAATTCTTAGTAATCAGTTGAGCATGCCTGACTTCGTTCAATGTACAAAATCTACCATCATGTGTCTTGATTTTAATCAAGTCAGTTTCAACCGCCTTGTAGACAAAACTGTTGGTCATGGAAATACTATCATCATCTACCTACTTATATGTTTCGAACCACTCTATGTTAGGACATATGTGATAGGAAGCTCCGGAATCAATAACACACACATCAACTTGATAAGTGTGTTCACCAACAACCAAAGTTATATCCTCATCTGATTTAAAATAATCTTATACAACATTTGTAGAACCGAAATTATGAGGTTTCTTCTTCTTAGGCCATTTACAATGACCTTTTCTCCTTATAGTAGTTGCAAACGTCATTAGGATTAGGACATTTTGAAGAAGATGACTTCGATCATGTCCTTCTTCTTCACTGATTTTTCTTGTCCCTTGTTTCCGCTTGTATCCAAGCCATATGTTTGACCGTCCTTACCTACACCACTTTCATTCACCTTGTGGCATAATTCCTTTATATGAAAGACGTACTTAATGTCTTCCAGAGTAATAGTATATTTTCCAACAATAAATGATTGAACGAAGTTTTCGTATGATGACGGAAAATAACCAACATAATTAACAAAACATCCTCGTCCTCAATTTGAACCTCAATATTATGCAAATCAAGAAGAATTGTGTTCAAGTGATCTAAGTGTTAACGAAGTTGCATACCTTCCTACATTTGCTGGCTGAACAAACGTTGCTTTAGAATAAACTTGTTGGTGAGAGACTTTGTCACGTAGAGGCTCTCCAACATCAACCACAATTTGGTTGCAGTACCCTAATCCGAAACCTCGGATAAGACATCATATACGAGACACATCATGATGGTTGAAAGCGCCAAATCCTCCTAAGTGACCATCTCAACAACATCGCCCTTTTCCTTATCGGATTCCTTTCTTGACAACGGGCCCATAAGCCTTATTGTTTCGGCAATGTTTGCATCTTGATCTGCCACAGACTAAAACTATTCCTCCCTATGATCTTGTCAATTTTTGTGTTGAAAAGACATCTTTCTCCGATATCACAGAAAACTAAAGAACCAAAATTTTTGATACTAGTTTTTTGTGCGGAATTATGAGAAAGAACATAAATTTTCAAAAAACAAGAAAGATGACACACAAATTTATAGCATTTCGCCAATAATGGCTACGTTCACTTTCTTCGATATTTTATTATGGAGTTTCAGATAACACATGAACAAGTTATACTAAATTACTTTGAAGTAGAGGGAACATTACAATATATAGAGTAACAAAACCCTATGTTATATTTGGTTGTCAAGTATAAGACTGGGTCAAACAGTAAAAAAAGACCCAAATAGATAACAAACTCAAGTCAAGGCATAACAATTGTCAAACTAACTGCTCATATTCCTTTATAAAATTGGATGGACTGATAATCATGAGTCTATACTTATAACCATAATTCACAACATATAAAATCAGGGGTGAACAAAAAAACCCGATCCCGTCTCAATCATATACCGATTTCGTCTCGTTCCAAGACCAGCAAAATTTTATAAAAAAAATGGCAATCACATTCCGAAAAAATATCAGAAAGGAATTCATTTCTTAACTTCTTCGTCGTGCTAGACTTGTCAAGTATGTAATTACTTTTTTAAATTCAAATTTTAAATTAGTATTATTAATTGATTCAATTTAATCTCAATCTTTTATTTATTAACCATAATTGTAATATTAGAAACCAAATCTTCAATGCGTGCAGCGTGTTGCCTTATGCCCCCGAATCCGGGTCTGGAACTAAGGTTGTGTCTTCCTCGGAGAGGGCAAAGATAGCAGGAGCTGCTTGAACTTCTTCTTCCGCATACAAAGTAGTAAGGTCCGTTTCGGCCGTGATACAGACGCCTCGTTCCATTGATACTTCAAACTTCGATTACTTATTTGAATACAAGGTTCAACAAGAGTTCATCTGATGCGTCCTTGGAAGCGTTGAAGAACGAACGCCGGATCTAGACCAAGCTAGAGCTTCAACTACTCGTGTTGATGTGCAAATGAGAACTTTGATAGAAGTTTGATAAGGCGGAAGCGATTTGAAAATGGATATGGAAGCGAAGGTTTGATTCGATCTAGAGAGATCGAGCAAACGTTGTAGTGGATTTGAGAGTTTGATTCTTTATAAGAATCCTCGAAGGTGAGTTCTTGGATCTAAGACTTGATCCAAGGAAGAACTTTGAGGGGATTGAAGAGGAAGTGATGCCCAAATCAAGAGAGAGGATTTTCCTTCAAATAACTTGATTAATATTAGACATGCTTTACAAGTGTGGCCAAACATCCTTTATATAGTGGATGAAGGCCAAACAATTAGCCGGAAATTAAAGACGGAAATAAAGGCGGGAAATAAAGCCGGGGCTAACTCCCGAATTGAAAGGCCTAGACTATCAATGTCGGCAAGTAACTCCCGGAATTAAGTTCCGGAGTTACGGTTCCGAAAATTAAAGTCTATTATTTTAAATACAAAATATAATAAAATAATAATAATATTGCTAGCTTGATGACGTGGCGCCGGAAGTCTATGTCATGGTGGAGTGGTGACATGGCATGCCACTAACGGGTCCAAGTGATGCAATGGTGCATCGGATGATTGAGCCGGCAGCTTGGGCGATGGCTTTAGCTCGGGAGCGAGTAAGCGGTCCATCGGAGCGAACCCGCAAAGCATCGTCCTCCTCATCCATGGTCATGGTTGTCAAGGGCGCATCATCATCGGCCTCTGTTGAAAAATGAAGACTAAGACAGGAGTTTCGTGGACTTTATATATCGGATTTGAACTGATGACTTAAGCCTCTTTATGGGGGCCTTTCGTGAGAGCCCTTTTCCTTCGGACCGAGATCGGACCCTAGCCGAGATTGGCTTTGGCCGAGATTGGCCTTTCCGCACCCGCGGGCACGTATGTCGCCCCTGCGGGTTCCCGCCCCTGCGGCCCTGTGATCCGCCCCTGCGAGTTACGGCGGCTGCAGCCGGTTTTGTTGACTTCCTTGACCCGTGCTTTACCTTCTCTTACCTTGCTGAGCAAGGGTTTCACTTCTTCACTTCACTTCTCCAGCTACCTACGTCCACCTTGCTTATCCTTCCTTCCTTGTGAGCTTGATCTTGTTTTCCTTGGAGTTTGACTTTGAAAGTGTACCTGGTGGTTGATGCTGATACTAGTGATGTGTATGCTGTGCTTGGAAGCCAGCCTTGGTGTTTGATGATCTTCCCTGCAGCCTATAACCTTAAGTAGTGGTGAGTGCTTGTTCTTCTCCTCTCTTCTTCTTTGATTCCATCTCTTTAGCATTAGGTTTAGATGTATGTTGAGCATAGTTTGATGTTGGAACTTGTATGTATATGTGTGTTTGTGGTTTGGATGATTGAAGACGTGAATTGATCACGTGAAGAGCCGAAGAGAAGCTGCGAAGTGTCGTTCTGCATTGTCGCCGCCCCTGCGGCCAAGAGCCACCGCCCCCGCGGCTACCGTGCCATAGCGCCTCCGTCGTGCAGCGGCGTGCCTGCGCTTGCCTGCGTTCCGTGTCACCACCTCTGCGGCTTCTACCTTCCGCGCCTGCGGGTGACCTCTTCCGCCCCTGCGGTCTTAGTTCACGCAGGTGCGTGTTATCCCAGAACTACTTATAGTTAAGTAGTTTCCTTTCCTTTCTAGTACGAGGAAACTAGTATCATGCTAGGTACCGGTTTATGACGAGTATGAGATAGTTATGCCGGTTACGGCTTTGAGGTTTACGAGTTGGAATTGATTCCCTATGGATCCCTTGGGTCTAGGTGTGACCCTTTGTGTATGATAGGATTGTGATATATATCTATGTGCCTTGTATAGGCTGTGTTGTCCTCCAGTTGGAGTGAACGTTTCTGGGTTTTGCTCGTAGCGAGATACTTCTAAGATTGAGGTAAGTCCATAGGACTTACTTAGCTGTCATCCTTATATTGGATGTGTGCATGAGTGGTGTTTGTTATATGCTTTATAACATGCTTCATGTTGGTCACCGACCTATGTTATATTGACCGCCCATTGTAGTGGCTGTGACAACTTACCCTTTCATCCCGTAGAGGAGTCTGAGAAGTTCTCTGTACGCTAGCTAGACTTGGTATACGGGAAACGTACTGATACCACTCCTTATGGTATACGAGAAGGTGCACTGATACCACTCCAGCTAGCTATTGCACGCAGAGGCGAGGATTATATTCCTCGTGTCACTTATTTTCATATACTGATTTATATACTCCTGTGTGTTTAACGTTATAAAGATAATAAAACCGGGTAAATGTGTGATATCATGTTGATGTGTTATTGTTTATATGATGTGTGGTTGTGCTCTTGCCTATCTTATATTTGTGTATGGTTAGCTAACGGTTTTATACCGTGTTGTAGATCCTTTGCAAGTTAGGAGAACTGCAGAGTGATCCGGATGGGTGATCTGCTGAGGGTTCTGTACACAGGGCGTACTCGTGGGTTTTGGGTTATTTATATTGTACGGATTTATGGTTGACTTTTGTACTCAGCAGTACTGTGTATTACTCTTAATCTATCAGTGCCTTGTTGTAAGATTCAGTGAAGTTGTTGTCAGGCTAGGGCCAGGATCAATTGTGAGATCCTAGCCCAGTAGCACTCGGAGTCCTACGGATTTGGGATGTTACACCTTTAATTAAAAGGCCTGACTCTATGCCCCTTTGCTTTGACTGGTCGATTCACCATACTAAGCCTCTCTGAGACAGGAACCTTTACCGAACGACCAAGTCTCTCTAATATCGACACTCTTTACTTCTGTACTTACCGGGGCTTGCGGTCTTAGTTTCCTCATTCCAAATTATTGCTCGACTCCTCAAAATAGGGCTACAATGACAACCTCCCAAATAGGGCTACATGGTGAATTTACGTTTATAGTCTTGTTTTTTCGAGTCTTAACAATTGAACAGCACGTTTGGAGATTTTGTATATAGTTCTTCACCGTGCTCTCAATTTTTCTCTCATCAGCCTTCATCGTCCTACTAATATTAGTTTCCACTTGATTATGAAACAAGACTATATTGATTTTAGAACTTTCGTGCCATCGATTCTTCCCAATTGCACTATATATTATTGGTCCCGTCTCATACCGATCTCACCGACTTTTGAAACAAGAATGTAAAATTTATATAGTTTTTGCTTCATCAATTCTTCACAATCGTACTAGTCGAGATTAGTCTCGTCTCGTCTTAACAAGAATAGAGCCTTCAATCTAAAAATTATAAGATATGTTCCGGTCTCACCTAACGTTAAATAGTCAAGATGAGACGTGAGATGACCTCAATCTCATCTCATCCCGCGACCAGTCATATATAAAATCAGTAACATTTTATCTAAAAATCACATTATTATGCTTCGATCATCTTAACATCGGACAACATATAGGTTCCACTAGGGTTTGTGCATGGCATTATCCCTAAAATCACTTTACAATTTTAATATAATTAATTAGGACGCTCTCAATATTCTACTTTAAAAGTGGAGGAATAATCTTAGTGCAAAACAATAACTTATATGTTCACATTCAAACTGCAATAAATTTAATACTTTACTAAGATAATGCTTTATATTAGTTAATCACCCATTTCCTAATTAATTATTGTGTTTCTATGGGCACATCTTAATTAAATATTAAGTACTTCTTAATCTATCACTTGGAGACTTGGAGTTAATTTAATTTGTTACTATCCACCTTGCACGATCTCAAGTTAACAGCCATCCATTGTCATGCATGCATGATGAATAATTTTAATAAGTGCTACAAATATGAGAATATTCAGCTTTTTTTAAATTGAATATTCAAAATAATATTTTTTTAATAGTTTGTTTTAGATTTAATTGCTAATTCAAAACATTGATTCTTCATAGTTAAGCCAACTAATAAAAAAAACAGCCAAAACACATTATGTTGTAGTCGTACGTTTATACATAAATAAATATGTTTTGTATCAATAAATTTCATAAAACATATATCAACGTCAATTGAATTTCACAAAATATATGTCCACGTCAATCTATGATTAAATTAAATTAGCTTTGAGGACCACCCTATGTAAAAAGATTTATTTGCTAGAATTACGATTTAGCAAAATTTGGTAGTTCTTCATTTCTTGATGCCCATTGGATTAGGCATTGACATATAAATGGTATAGATAGATAGTTTTCTACTTGTTTCCTTGATAGTAGTGGTTTAGGAGCTTCTCATCAAACCAATCTATAGGTACATACGGATAAATCAGGTGAAAATCTTTTTTTTTTACGGTAAATATTGGAGGTCTTTTAGAAACGTCCGATATTTACCGTAAAAAAAAAAGTTGACCGGATAAAAGAAAAAAAATAAAGTGCGTGATTGTACATTCCTATACGTTTAGTTGTTTACTTGACTAAGTAAACAATACGATGTGAACAAGTGATGTACATTATTCCTATAATCCTATACCTAAAACTTCACCCTAAATTCGTCCTTGTGTTTTAAGGTTTATACTAAATGATCTTAAGTTCGTATTCCTCTTCATAACCTATATTTTTATGACGATAAAACATCTCAACATTTTATGATCAATTCAATTTTTGTGAGTGTCTTAAACATCTTATAATGAATGGTCGAGGTTCAAAAGAGATTTGCTTAATAAATTCATATTTATTTATGATATTTTTAAAATAACAAAAGTTGCCCCAAACTCAAATCGCATCTATTTTATCAATACATATGTTCGTTTACGATTTTTTCTTCGGTAGAATAACCACGTGAAATTAGTAAAAAAATTCTAACTTTTTATCTTTTGGTTTTTATCCCTTAATTAAAAATAATTAAATAAGATAAAATAATTCTAATTTGTTTTAAACAAATTATGACTAGTATATTTATTAACGACCCGAAAAAATTGACATGTACATATAAAAATTAAAAAAAATTCTATCTTTTTAATAAAGACGAAATGTTGAGAGCTAGATTTCAAATTTAAAACTCAAAGTTGCTCGAAAAATTTATTCCTTACAAAAATCTAATTAAAATCTCTTTCCACTAAAAACAAGAAATTTATATAAATTTTTATAATTTGAATAAGTATTTATTTTGAAAGGTGACTAGTAAACACCCAAAAACAAATTTAGTAGTTTAATATATAGTTTGAGTAGTGGCTTAACAGTTAGTGTTAATGAAATGTGAATATTCAGAAATACATTTGTTTAACAGTTTGATGAGGTTTAAGTTGGATTGTCAGTTTTCACACAGAACAAGTCAACTGATAAATGATAACAGTGAACCCTAAATAACCCAGCCAAATTCCTTCAGAATATGTTATTCTACAGATTATATTTTGAACGTATGAATATCACGTAACAATATAATATTAACTTAAACCCCAACTTCTGCTATAAAATTAGTCATCTGTTTGGCATTGTGGTGACTTTTAGAGTCCGTTTAATTGGAGTGAAGAAATGAAAACGGAATGAAATCGGTTAAGGGGAAAAAATAGAAATGAAAAAGATTAGGTTAGTTTCATGTGTAAAGAGGTCTCTAAACAAACATAATTTTTTATTAATTTGAAATCATTTTATTACCGAAAATGATTCCTAGCGATACCAAACAAGCCTTAAAGTACTTTTGACATACTATATAGATGATATTAGAGGAGGGTGTTTCCCTCATATGTAATTATTTTTCTCGGATTTTCAAATAAGTGTGCCCTATTATGGAGAATTACGCTCCTTCCTACTAAAATAAACAAATATGAATTAGTGTGTCCCCTTCTATAAATTAGTGCTTCTAATGGGTTACAAACAGAAATATTTTCAGAATCTCATAATTATAATGACCTTATATTAGGAATATTAGTGACTTTAATGGATTACAAGAGAACATTTCTTGTAAATAAGGCACGTTTTGTGTATACGATAATGTAAATAATTTTTTTGGTAAAAGATTCTTGTATTTTATGCAAAAATAACTCAACCATTTATTGTACCTGAAACTCATATTATCATATACAAGAATCTTGTAATAGAATGAGGAAAATTAATGCTTTAATGACGTATCATACATGTCCTTACCTTAAGATTTCGGGTTCGAATCCTACCATCAACTTCTATATTTAACATATATTTTACACACGTCAATTTAAAAAGGGCTTCCAGACCCAGCTTGCGGTCCAAACGGTCATGTACCCGCATGTCGGGCTCGGCGACCCGAACGGGCATGTACCCACACGTCGACCCGAAAGTGCCGGTACGATATGTTATACCCGACAACTTTCTTAGGGGCTGCGCGCATTTGTCCAAGTCTATCTATTTCATATCGCTGAATTTTGATTCGGTTTAGAAGGTTGCATGAAAGTAAGAGGGGCACCAAAAAAACGGGCAAGGAGAAGAAATGTGATTAGATTAGAGGAACAATGACATAAGTTTGAGGAATAACACAATGATAATTAAATATATATTTTATTTTAAATATAGTTGGATGACTATCAGGTGAATGTTGGGTCGGGTGTTGACTCGGATGGTAATTTTAAATTTTTTCACCCTAAAACGTAATCGGACTATCAACCGATTAAATATTTTTCGCGTTTTAAATACATTTTATCGGATTTTCAACCATTTAATTGATTCGGATTTTCGAATAACCATCCAGCAGTGAGAATTTGATTACTATTACTAAGTTTAGTGGAAAATTAATGTCTAAATGAATTGAAATGAAAAAATTGCGCAAGTGAAAGTGGTTAAAGTTAATTGAATTTGGTAGGGTACTCTATGAAAGCATATTCTCCCTTCACCGGATAAAACCCACCATGAAGAATCAACATTAAATTACTATTTTAATGATTCTACTAATCAATTTTAAATAGGCGGCGTAACTGCATACGTCATCAACAGACAATCTGACGTTCTTAATTCAATGGTCAAACCTATCGTTGAAAAATAGCTACCATCCCGTTCGCTGCATCTACTCCTCCTCCTCTCTCTCTCTTTGCATTATTCAAATCTTGTCATCTTACAGTAATTACAGAGTATAAATCCTTACTACAGTAGTAATTTTTCCAAGCTTTTATTGCTAAAAAAGTCATTTTCCCATTTGACCTAAATAATTATTTCATTTCTACTATAATGTATACCCAAACATTACCCATTATTCCAACATATTCACTACTGACTCTCGATAATTTCCTAAATGGTGGAGTGGTGGGGAACCTTACAAAAGGAAAAAAAAAAATAAAAAAAAATAGAGTCTCACATTTTTTAGCCCCTTTTTCTTACTAAATCACATGTCCAAATAAAATTCAACCATAAATATATGTCAAACTGGTGGCTATCTACTTTTAAAAAAATCTAAAAATTTACTTTATAAATATGTTGCAATCGTATTGAGAAAACTAAAACTAAAATCGTAATGTTTATTTATGCACTGTAATTTTAGTTCTTATTTATAAAAACAGTAAAAGAATATACGATAATAGAAAAAATAATATTTTAAATATAAATAATAAATTAAAATATATAAAAAAGTTAAGTATTAATAATGGACGTCAAATAATATTAATAAAATTTTGAGTATTTAATGTTAATATCTTATCGATTTTTGAAATGATATATATATATATATATATATATATATGAAAATTTCCAAAAAATCTTTTTGAATTGGATTCCAGTTAGCGAGATGATTGGTTCAAGACGATGCCACGTGTAGGGTCAAATAATACTCCGGGCCAAAACGGATTCGAATAGACTCCGTTGAGAAGTAACCTGTAGGCTGTAACTAAACTAACCTATATCCTTAGTCAACGTTGGCACCATGGACTTTGTAGACTACTTTTCCATATACCGACAATGCACGTGACGCATGGCATGACATCACCAATACTACCTCTCCTCTTATTTGCCCTGCTCATACGTGCCCTTTTGCTTGCCCATCAACACGTGTGTTTGTTGCAGTCACCATGGGACCCAACAACGTCACCGGCATGCTTCTTCACTTTATACTTACCACCCTAAACTCTGTTTAATATTATTATATAAACCTCCATCTTTGTTTTTATTATATGCAAAATTTATTATAGATAAAAGAGAATATCCTATTAACAAAGAGAACAAGCATTTAGAACCAAAATTTTAATTCTGAAGAGATTTTATTTTATATTTTTGAAATTTAAGAGTAGTTTACTAAGTAATACGTGGACCAATCATCGCGGCAGGTATAATTAATAACTTTAAATCATTAAATTACGGGGCAAGTTCGAGAAACGCCATTACCACGCGCCATACACGATATTTATTTTTTCATTAAACTAATTTAATTTTCCTGTATATATATATGGTCGAAGCAGGGGATCGTCTCAAACCGTCATTCATCAGGTGTTTGTTTCCTTCTGCTCTTTTCATCATTCAATTCAGCTAATCTGCGAAACAAGAGGAGGAGGAAGAAGAAAGTGCAAGTTGAAGATTATAAGATCTTAGCTTTGAAGATTTCGAATCTGCAAATATGACTAGCGGCGAATTGCAATTACCTCCGGGTTTCCGATTCCATCCCACCGACGACGAGTTAGTCCTTCACTACCTTTGCCGGAAATGCTCCGGCCAGCCGATATCGGTTCCTATCATCGCTGAAATCGATCTCTACAAGTTCGATCCATGGCAGCTTCCAGGTCCGTACAATATCCGATATACCTAACGTTCTAAATCATCGCTGAAATCGGAGTTTGAAAGGTGTTTTATGATCTAGACATTACGAATTCGAGATTCTAAGACGTGAATTTGGATTTTGTTTTTGAAATTTAGGGATGGCGTTGTACGGGGAGAAAGAGTGGTATTTCTTCTCACCAAGAGACCGGAAATATCCCAACGGTTCAAGACCGAACCGAGCTGCCGGAACCGGATATTGGAAGGCGACCGGTGCCGATAAACCTATCGGAAAGCCGAATACGCTAGGAATTAAGAAGGCTCTGGTTTTCTACGCCGGAAAAGCCCCCAAGGGCATCAAAACCAACTGGATCATGCACGAGTTTCGTCTCGCTAACGTCGATCGATCCGCCGGCAAAGGCACCAATCTCAGGGTAATTAACTTACTTTTAAATATCTACCGTCAATCATGTTTCAACAGTGTTTTCGATGTTTGTTTGTATCATAAAATCTGATTTATTTATTTGAAAATTTGATCTGACAGCTTGACGATTGGGTATTGTGTCGGATATACAACAAGAAAGGAAGCTTAGACAAAGAATACACGATCGATCAAAAGGCTTTGAAACGGGCCGATTTTCAAGACCGGAAGCCCATTGAGATGACAAATGTATCAACCGGGTTGACCCGACCGAAACTGGAAAACGAGCTATCGCATTACGAAATGTCGGATTCGATACCCAGGTATCACACGACGGACTCAAGCGGGTCAGATCACGTGCTGTCCCCGGAGGTCACGTGGGATAAGGAAGTCCAAAGTAATGCAACGGAGAATACGATTAATTTCGGGTTTGATTATTCGGATCCGTTTTCAAATGACCCATTTGAGCAGTCAATCGGGTTTCAACAGGATGAGCTGTCTCCATTACAAGATATGTTCATGTATTACAGATGATGAGATAGTTAACTGATAATTGGGCTTGGTTTATATTGGGCCAGTCCGGCCCATTGGGGAGTAGTCAACTGTGTGGAGGAAGTTGACCGGCGAGAAGGATGAAAGGAATATTCTTTTATTGAAGGATTATGAGATCTTGTTCTTCTTCTTCTTCTTAGTCACGTATGGTGCATGGCACGTAGTGAAGTTGTTAACAATATGGTTGTAGAGTTGTACAACATTTTTTTAGATGTATTCTTGATATTTATTGAATGATGAGTTTAAGGTTGAATATGAGGTTTCTTGCACGTTTTTATGAGAGAAAATCATACGGAATAGAAATTGTTCAAGATATGGTCCCCAAGACATGAATTGCAAGCTAAGTGGTAAAGGTATAATTGAGTTTACGTAGAGGATAGGGAGCTTTTATTGATTCTCAGTCTTATGTGTATGTTGTTTTCAACAAACAATATCATTACACCGTGAAAGATGATTGATACGAGTACGACAATTCGTAAAAATGCACTTTTTTTCTTTACAAAGTCAATAGGTTTTGTTTTTCTCTTTTATTATACGATACAATGCATGTAGTTTGGGTAAAGATTTTGATTTTTGACACAGGAATGTGTAAAAATAGAATATTTTCCAATAATTTAAATTAGAACTTAATAAAATATGGACGAAGAATCTTCGTGAATAAATCATTTATAAGATATAAACTATTAATCTTTTGAATATCTAATATAAACAATTTTTTTCATGATAAATATGGATTTAAGATTCTAGGCAAATGATCAATCGTGCTCGTGTGAACTTTTAAAAATAATTTTATGATAAAGTTATTAGATCTAGACGCTTACTTAAAATTAAAGTTTGAGACCTTCTTGTAGAATATGGTATTAAAAATTGTAAAATTAAAAACAAATTAATATATCCTCTCAAATCACTATTTACCTTCTAGCTTCTCTTCTTCCTATCAACTATTGTTTGACAGTGGCGATTAGCTACGTAGATTAATTGCAAGTTTGCAACCTCGATGGCCAAGTTTCTGCAACCAACCTATACCACCAACCTTCGTTTGAAACATCTTCTTGCCTTTGTCGGAATTTTAAAGTTGTTTTTACACTTGTTTATTGAAATGAACGAGGCATGAAATTTTAGTGGTTGTTTGTTCCAATTCGGAGAACATTTGTTAAAATTGTATTTTCCGTTGTCTTCTATACGTGCAAATATTGAAATACTTTAGTTTGAAACTAGGAGAATGAAAAGAAGGTAGGAGGATATGAGGCGAAGAGGGTTTGAATAAGATCTATATGTGTACATCATTAATAAAACAAATGGTAAAATAGACGAGCAATAATGTTGGGTGGTGATGAAGAATGATACAATTAATGTACCCACAAATACGTTTTAAGAGTAATAGTCTAGAATCTTGCCTCACTTGATACCCGATGGTAACTATCCACAAATTTAACCATGAAACATTATGCGTGGGTAATTAGCCTCGAAATTGGCTTCCTTTTTAGGCTCGGGAATTTTTGGAGAGTAAATAACAATGAATTTGTCCTTAAATTTGTTTTACGTGATTAATTAGACACAAAATTTAGGGACATAATGCTTTCCTGGCTACATAGCCACAAAATGTGTATTTGTGGGTAAAGTTGTGGGTAATACCATAAATTTACCCACAAAATAATTTGAGGCTAAGTCTTCATGGCTACAACTGCATTTTTTGATAGTGATCGTATTCCACTTTTTCTCCGAGCTCTGTTTTGTTCAAAACAATANTACGAGGAATGCTTACACTCTCTTGCTAAACACTTGCATTCAGATTAGGAATTGACGAAACCAATTTTGTCTCCTTCAATTTGTATATTTGATAACATCCCTCAACCTCATGAACAATAAACTTCACCTTACTATCGTAAAATTAGGACGATCTTTACAATTGGCAACTCGTGAAGCTATGCTTACAAATTGTCCACACAAAACTCTATATCTTTGCGAAATATCCAACTGAGGGTCCCAACAACAGTTCTACCTCTATTATCTCATAAAGTTTCACTTTGTGCTTCCTTTGTTCATCGTTTTAAACTATATTTTTCAATAATAGTTTAATATTCATTGTATCAAGAACCTTTAAAGTATGAGCACATAATAATCCCACTCTATCAAAAATATTACAGCTACATGAAATTGTTTGACTCAAAGGATCACCAAAAACCTTATACTTTGAATCATCAACTTTGTTATCATCAAATTCGAAATTACAACTATATATATATATATATACTAGGTGGAAACGTGTGCATTGCGCGCGGGATTGAGGTACGGTATTTGTGCAGGATGTGTTGAATACCATAGTGCGTAAGATTGTATTTGTAATTACTGAGCCAAGTATGTGTATATATGATTTATGGCAAATAATAATTGCAAATAACACAACCAAATGCACTGCATAACCTTCATTTTCATCTTTCGAAAGAAGGCAAATAAAACAAACAGATGTACTACATAACCTACATTTTCATCTTTTAAAAGAACGCCTAGAAATCTATGTTTCCCTGTATACTATTGTGGTTGATGCTTCTCTATGACAATGACTTTGACAGCGTAAAATTTTGTCTTTGAAGATAGTTCCCTAAGACTTTTCTGGCTTCATTTTACAAGAGGCAACAAATCGAAAAATAAATTTCAGCAAAAAAAGCAAGACAAACCTAGAAAAATGGCCATGGCTAAAAAAGATACAAACTTCTTTCTCGGAGCAAGCAATCTACACAACACAAACTGCACAACTATATATCAGACATTTAATAGCAGAAAATGCAAGTACTATGGGTGTCAAAAATAACATAGACAAACAAGCAGGTGAGAAACAACATCCAACAAAATCAAATTACAACCAATAAGGTGGAAGAGCCTAACAGTGTGCCTCACATCCTAAGAGCACCTAATATATATCATAGATGAAATTTAAAACATGGAACAAACTCGACGTAGGTTTATGAACAACTTATCTAATTTCAACAACGAAGCCAAAATAATATATCCCCACATCCACCTATTTCTTTATAAGTGTCACAACAAACACAAGTAAAGTAATAGTTTCAACACAATAAAATACTAACCCAAGTTTATTAAGCACCAACCTTTTAACAAATTACAATTGTCAATAGTTTAGAGACACAAACAAGTTCAAGTATACTCAACAACAAATATTCTATTAGATCATATTAATGAGCATACTTAAAAACACAAGACATTATTCCTACAAAAACTAACTAATTTTACATATCTCTTTACATGCATAATTGATCATTTTAACCTCATATGAGTTAAGTTTAATTTAGTATCACAAGAAAGAGGCAAACACATGCAAATATTAGATAAGTTTAATTCAATTCAGGAAGAAAGGGACAAACACATGCAAACAAACCACAATACTTTAGTTTATGGCTTATTTAATCATAGAAGAGCATGTATAATATAAAACACAAAATTACAGCCATAAAGGACCGAGAGGATACCTCAATCAGCTCACTCATACATTTAACACTCTTCTCCCTTTCTTTATCAAATCTTAATATCTATTTTGCATAAGCATCAACCACTTCAAGCAGTATCAAACTGCCTCCTACAAGTACATACAAAATCCATGAAAATTACAAATAAAATAAGGAGTTATGATCACCAATTAGCTAGATCTACCTAACTAACATCAACTTCACAAACACAAAATTTAGAATCTGCACATTCATTCTTAAGCACAAAATCTTCACAAATAAGAGAAAAAACCCAAGCTCCAAAGCTTAATAAGTAATTTCTTCTCTCTTAATTACCATTGTGATGCAATACAATCCAAGAACAAGAAGATAATGTCAATCTGTCATATTTCCACCCGAATAAGCATATACGATCAAAATTTGCCAACATGAAAACACGAACTAATAAAAAAAAAGAAATTAGGCAATAAAGGAACAAAAACAGTTTATAATTCCATCAAGTTGGGCATCAATCTAGACACTATCTCATCACTCCCATTCAACTTCTCGTAATTAGCTAAACGATCAAAGACATACTAATTTTTTTTAATTTTCATCAAAAAACAACATTTGCGTAAAGAGAGAAAAAACTGATAATCTCAGTACATCATCAAAGAAGATTTTGTAATTGATGATCCACAAGTGGAAGTAAACATTAACACCTAAAGTCATAGCATCCAATAAATCCAAAAAAGTAAGACTCAAATCCATATGAAACTATAGAAATGAAAGGACGACAATTATTTTTGGTTTTTTACAAAACTCAAGACAAGCCCGAGATTAAGATAGACCGGGGAGAATAACCAAATATTTCTTTCAAAAAAATGTAGCTCAGTATTCTTGGAATCGACGATCTACAAGCAGAAGTAAACATTAACACTTAAAGTCACTTCCTTTGTCTTCTACAAACAAATACTTTCTCTTATATTTCTTTTTCCCAATCCTTTATCTTTGTGCGTCTTAGGCTAGATATGAGTACAAATTGAAAGACAAAAGGTTTAGAATCTTTAGATGTATTTTTTATGTATAAAATATGTTTCTACTTTAATTTCTATTTCTCCTTTTTTGATTGATTGTCCTCTTTTATTTTCTAATTAATGCTTTGTGCATTTTCTTTGCTTTGTATCTTGATGCCAATGAAATACCTAATGACTTTTTTTTATATTGGTTTTAAGAAGCAGTACACCCTTTTTAGCTGAAGCACATAAGCCGCAAACTCCATCTTTAACGAAACTAAAAGAATGATAATGTATGCAGAAGTTGGAGGGAGTAAATACACTACAATAAATATAAGTTGTGATGCAAATTATACGTCTTTATAAATTAATGCTTGATATTAAGCCTATATTAGATTGACCTAGAAAACTCTTTCATATGAACGCATAAAATCATCAAATGTCCAAGCAATTGATTTCAGAATAGTATCAGGCGGTGACAACAAATTAGTTCATTAAAAAATAGTGAAAGTGAGATTTGTTCAGCGCATTATGAAAGCACAAGCGAAAAAAGAAACAACACAAGATGTTGTGCTTCACAACGTACCGGCACAAAATTTGTAGAAATTTAAGAGAAATATGGAATCCCACCCAACATTAAACTAACAGTGTTTGGTGCGGGTAATATCCAAATAAAAATTAGCAGGTAGATGGTTCTAGGCTATATAGCAAGATATAGATTGACATAATTCAATCAATTTTGAATATGAAAAAGCAAAAGACGTTTGACAAAGAGTTTAAAAAACCTTGCAAAGGAACGGGAAAAAAGTTTGTAATTAACTTATATTGATGTTCTAAATAACATCAGTTGAAAAATGAGCGGCAGAAGCACAATGAATTGTAGGCGGGAGAAATTAGACAACCAAGCAATTGAGAGATTTATGAGAGGGTGAAAAGGTGGACAACTCCAAAAATCTAGTATTCATTGGATCAACAAAAATATATAAGGTTTGTAGCAATATTCAACTATCAGAACTCCGTCGTCAGTGTCTATATTATTCTCCCTATTTTTCTGATTCAGACTTGGTGATCAATTTTTGGGTTATAAAAACTTTTTTTTATAAATAAAAACTCCAGTTTCTAGACAACCAATGTGAAAACGATAGGTAATTATGAAAGATAATGTATAGTGCTAGGAAGAGAAGGTTGGCTATAAGAAGCACAACATCAAAGAAGTTAGAGGAATATACATTTGAAATAGTCAAATCTAGTCCATAAAATTTTGGTGGTTGTCTCTAGAGAGAAAAAGTGAGTGAATGACATTTAAAGCAACATCAGGAGCTAGAGTTTTACTTACAGAGACACGCCAACCAATTACTTGCTAAACTTGAATTAAGTCAAACATATGTGAACATAAATAATACTTTGAAGAAAGTATATAACATTGTCCAACTTCTTTATACAACACTAATTTTAGGGTCGATTTAGAGTGAATCCTGAACAAACAACCGTTTAAATAGATGGAACTTTAATCTAACCTTGAACTTAGAACGGAGTCAAGGAACATAACCCATGAGGGGTCCTTGGGAGCACTTCTAGATCGAAGCAATTGAGGGCCTCAAGCACTGTACCATTGATTGCAAAATTTTCTATAGTCTTGAATTTGATGAGAAAGATGGCTACCAAGTCGACAAATGAATCAATTCTTGATGAAGTAGTAAAATGTGTGTTATATTACCAAGTTGACCGTTGGCGAGGCTGAGAAGCATCCACCTACAAAGTACGTTATCTTGCCAAACACCTGCCGTTTATAACCCAAACGGAGGCAAAACCCTACAAGAAGTTGAGAAGTACCGAGGCGTAAAGGAGAGACGAGAAAGGACAGAGGGTCAGGGCCATGGATTGATGGTTCAAATCCAACAGAGTGGCGACTAAGAAGGCTTGAGGAGACCGCCGATAACTCAAGGAAAAGTGAGAAGGGGAAAAAGCTTACTCATACGTAATGGAAACCCTAGAAGAGGCCGAAAAGGAGAAAAAGCGTGGCCGAAAAGGATAAAGCGTATCACTGAGAAGCGGAAAACTGAGAAGGGACAAACTCGTAAAAATACTATAGATAAGAGTTTATTATTCATCAGGCGTTTTCATCCATTTATGGGTTATATATATATATAGGGTCAGGTTCGGTGAGAACATATTCTTGTGTAGGGAGTAGGAACCTCTAAGAGGCGTTTGATTAATAAATGAACGACCAAGATATTTGCACACTGTATGGTTGCGTAGGCGTGACACACTGGATATGATAACATGATTTATCGACCTGTTTTAGTCATGCATTTATGTATACTTTCCCCTTTCTGCATTCATGTTTTAGCCTTAGTTTGTGCCATTTATGATTGTTTAGTTCTACTTTGCAAGAATAGATATGTACACATATTATTTGTGGCTTTGAAGGTGATTTGACACATTTTGGAGCTAAAACGACGTATTTGAGGATCAACCCTCGAAGTGAATGCATTGGAGCGAGCATACGTGCATGGGAAAGGGCAATGAATCAAGCTAAAGGCATGAAGAAACGACCAAGGAGCATCTCGGCCGAGATCCACCTATCTCGGTCCGAGATGAAGCTTCTGTTGCAATATCTTGGTCGGCATCTCGGGTGTCTTGACCGAGATCCATGACGCTGAAGGTCGAAGACGAAATCTCGGCCCCGACCTTGACTGATCTCGGCCGAGATCCAGCCCGAGATTCTTCCCTGAGCGTTATATTTTATTTCCAGACTTTTTCCTTTTTGGCCCAATGTCTTTTAGCTAGGTTTTTATTATAAAAGGAAGCTTTGGATTTATTCCAAGGTGTGCTTATTCAGGGTTAATTTACCCTAGAGGGGGGAGTTACCCTAGAGGGGGGAGTTGTCTCCTATCCTTCTGTTTTCTTCATTCATGTAACACCCCAAATTCGCGGGACTCGGGTTGCTACGGGCGAGACCTCACAATGGGTCCCGACCCTTAGCCTGACAAAAATTTCACCGGACCTTTCCAACAAGGCACAAATAAAGGCAAAACTCAAACCGTTTATAATGTATGCGAAAAACTGAAAAATAAAAATACAAAGTGGAAACTTAGCCGAGTCCTCAAAACGACATAACTCCCATAAGGAAATCTAAACCGTACAACATAATCCAACATGCAAAGACATATCCCAAAAACGTCCCCGTCCTATAATGTACGGAGACCCCGGCTGTCGACTCCTCCACCTGACTCGGCGGCGTCCCTAACCTGCAAGGCATCTACTCAACGGTTTAAAACCGTTAGCTCATATTCGAAGCATTAGAAAAGAGGTGAAGGCACATACACACATATATCACATAACACACACATACTCCAAAACACACAAGTCCGGTTTATTATCTTTTTTATTATTAAGTCGTATCCCGTTCTAATTCAACTTAGGATTGTGACACGAGAACCACCTGTAACACCCCAAATCCGTAGGACTCGAGGTGCTACTGGGCTAGGATCTCACAATGGATCCTGACCCTAGCCTGACAACAATTTCACTGATCTTAAAACAAGGCACAGATAGATTAAAACAAAACATGAAACTGATATATAAATCTCAAAAGGTTATACAAAGTACTGCTGAGTACAATCAAAACATAACGAAAATATACAAGATCAAAAGGTCCCAATCCCACGAGGACGACCTAGTGTACGGAGCCCTCAACAGATCACCCTCTCTGGATCACTCTGCAGTTCTCCTAACTTGCGAGGGATCTACAACACGGTATAAAACCGTTAGCTAACCATACACATATATAAGATGAGCATAAGCACAAGCACACATCAAGAATATTAAACACATCATCATGATATCACGTATTTACCCATTATATAATCTTTATAAATATAGTCCAACACTCAAATCGTATATATAAGGATATCAATATGAATATATGTGACACGAGGAATATAACCCTCTCCTCTCGGTGCTAATGCCAGCTGGAGTGGTGATGCGGTCACCATCCCCATATACCCTATGGGAGTGGGGAAAGCCCGCCCCACAATCCAAAACTGACCTGTCCGTAGAGAACCTCCAGTCTCCCAGCGGGATGAAAGGATAGTTGTCACGTCCCTACAATGGGCAGTCACTAAACCATAGGTCGGTAATAACAGTATCACATGCTAACAAAGCATAATCATACACCACTCATGCAACATCCAATATAGAGATGGCAGCTAAGTAAGTCCTATGGACTTACCTCAGTCTCGGAAGTAATCCTAACTGCGATCAACTCTCAGATACGTCCACTCCAATCTGGAGGACAACACGGCCTATACAAGGTATACATATATACATATCAATTTACTATCACACAAAGGGGTCACACCTAGACCCAAGGGATCCATAAGGATCATATCCAACTCGTAAACCTCAAAGCCCTAACCGACATATCTATATCATACTCATCAACATCCGGCACCTAACATGGTACTAGTTCCCTCATACTAGGAAAGGAAAGGAGCTACCCAACTATGGGTAGTCCCGGGACAAGACACACCTGTGTGATCAAGGAACGCAAGAGCGGAGTAGACAACCCGCAGGCGCGGCAGGGATCAGCCGCAGGCGCGGCAGGGATCAGCTGCAGGCGCGGTGACACGGGACGCAGGCAACGCATGCAAGGCGCTGACGCTGGCGCGGGCGATGCGGCACGGCTTCCGCAGGGGCGGCGACTTCTAGGCGCGGGGGTGGCGTCTGTGCAGAACGTGAACCCGCGGCTTCTCTTTGGCTCTTTGATGCGTCCTTGGAAGCGTTGAAGAACGGACGCCGGATCTAGACCAAGCTAGAGCTTCAACTACTCGTGTTGATGTGCAAATGAGAACTTTGATAGAAGTTTGATAAAGCGGAAGCGATTTGAAAATGGATACGGAAGCGAAGGTTTGATTCGATCTAGAGAGATCGAGCAAACGTTGTAGTGGATTTGAGAGTTTGATTCTTTAGAAGAATCCTCGAAGGTGAGTTCTTGGATCTAAGACTTGATCCAAGGAAGAACTTTGAGGGGATTGAAGAGGAAGTGATGCCCAAATCAAGAGAGAGGATTTTCCTTCAAATAACTTGATTAATATTAGACATGCTTTACAAGTGAGGCCAAACATCCTTTTTATAGTGGATGAAGGCCACACCATTAGCCGGAAATTTAATGACGGAAATAAAGGCGGGAAATAAAAGCGGGAAATAAAACCGGGGCTAACTCCCGAATTGAAAGGCTTAGACTATCAATGTCGGAAAGTAACTCCCGGAATTAAGTTCCGGAGTTACGGTTCCGAAAATTAAAGTCTATTATTAAAATGAAAAATACATTAAAATAATAATAATATTGCTAGCTTGATGACGTGGCGCCGGAAGTCTATGCCATGGTGAAGTGGTGAGATGGCATGCCACTAACGGGTCCAAGTGATGCAATGGTGCGTCGGATGATTGAGCCGGCATCTTGGGCGATGGCTTTAACTCGGGAGCGAGTGAGCGGTCCATCGGAGCGAACCCGCAAAGCATCGTCCTCTTCATCCACGGTCATGGTTGTCAAGGGCGCATCACTCTTCACGTGATCAAATCACGTCTTCTCTCATCCAAAACCATACACAAACATATACATACACATTCCAACATTAATCTACATCCACATACATTTAAACCTAAGCTAAGAGGATGGAATCAAGGAAAGAAAGAAGGAGAAGCAAGATCACTTACCACTACTGAAGGTCTAGGCAAAACAAGAGCACAAGCACTATCTCAGCTGGCATCACAAGCTCAGCAGCTAAGCACATCATCAACCAACATCAACAACACACACCAAAACTCTTCCAAACTCAAGAGAGATCAATAACAAGATCAAGAAGGGTGAAGGAGAAGCAAGGAGGACGTAGGGGCTGGAAAGGAGAAGTGAAGAAGGTAACCCTTGCTCAGCAAGGAAAGGAAAGAAGTAAGCAAAGGGTAAAACACGGGTCAAAGGAGTCAACAAAACCGGTTGCAACCGCCGGAAACCGCAGGGGCGGTTCCCTGAGCCGCAGGGGCGGAAATCCACAGGGGCGACAGTCATGCCCGCGGGTGCGGAAAGACCAATCTCGGCTAAGGTCCAATCTCGGTCCGAAAGACTAGGGCTCCTACATCTCACCCCCCTAAAAACAAGTTTCGTCCCGAAACTTGTAAAATCCTCAAACCACTCGGACTCACAAGCCGAGGTATAACTCTCTCTATAACCTCAAACATAAGCATGGAGGAAACCATCAACTCCAGCACGAACACTATCCAGGGCATAGAGGAAAACCATCTCTAGCCAACCAGCATCACACTAGCAGGGAGGAACGAACCATCTCCAGCTATAAACACTCGCACTAACACAACAAGATCTAATAAGATCACACATCATATCAAGCTAGTACGAAAATAAACACAACATAGCAGATAAGCACATAAGCAAACACTCACCAAGATAGCACTAAGATCTACTCGGTGATCCTACTGGTGCATCTAACTCAACATAAAACTCTGGATAGTTCCTCTGGATACTATCCTCAGTCTCCCATGTAGCCTCATCCGGTCCTCGTCTCGACCACTGGATCCTCAGCATAGGAATGTCCTTCGAACGTAGGCGTCTCATACCTCGTTCTAGGACTGCAATCGGATGCTCAACAAAAGTGTGGTCCGGCTCAACCACTAAATCATCATAACTCACGATGTGTCTCGGATCTGGTATATACTCTCTCAGCTGAGACACGTGAAATACAGGGTGAATACCCTCTAATCTCGGAGGCAAAGCTAATCTGTATGCTGCGCTCCCAACCCGATCCAGAATCTCGAACGGTCCGACATATCGGGGGCTCAACTTTCCCTTAATGCCAAATCGCCTAACACCTCGTGTCGGGGATACTCTCAGCCACACATGGGCTCCAACCCTGAACTCTAGAGGTCTACGCCTCCTATCAGCATAAGACTTCTGAAGGCTCTGAGCGGTCAGCATCCTCTCTCTAATCAGTGCTACTCGAGCCATATCATCCTGAATTTGATCAGGTGCTAAACCACTAACACTGCTCTGCTCATCCCAACATAACGGGGTACGGCATCTCTGTCCACACAGTGCCTCATATGGGGCCATCCCAATAGATGCATGCCAGCTGTTGTTGTATGATAACTCAACAAGTGGGAGATGATCTGTCCACACTTGTCCCCAATCAAACACACAAGCTTGCAACATATCCTCCAGGGTCTGAATGGTCCTCTCTGACTGACCATCTGTCTGAGGATGGAACACAGTAGTAAAGTGCAAACTCGTCCCCAAAGCAGTCTGAATCTACTGCCAGAATCTCGAGGTAAATCGTCCATCTCTATTTGAGACGATCGTCCTCGGTACACCATGGAGTCTCACTATCTGCCTAGTGTACTCCTCCGCTAATCTGCTCACCGGCCACGTCTCTCTAATAGGAATGAAACGTTCCGTCTTCGTCAATCTGTCCACAATAACCCAGATAGCATCAAAACTCCGGCTCAGTCTCAGCCCGGTCACAAAATCCATGTGACGTCCTCCCACTTCCTCTGTGGAACAGGAAGTGGATGGAGCTCACCTCCAGGTCTGCAATGTTCTATCTTGACCTGCTGGCAGGTCGCACACTGTGCCACAAATCTGGCCACATCGGGCTTTAGCCCTCCCCACCAATATAAACGTCTCAAATCCTGATACATCTTACTCGTACATGGATGTACAAAGTAAGGTGTACAGTGAGCCTCCTGTAAAATCCTCCGCCTCAGCTCTGTATCAGCAGGTACACAGACGCGACCGCGGCGTCTCAAAACTCCATCTGCTCCTAGCAGGAACTGTGGTGCCTCATCCCGAGACATCCTATCTCGTATCCTCAGCAATGTAGGGCAGGTCTCCTGCTTCTGTTGGATCTCGCCCAACAGATTAGGAAGGACCTCTAAAGTACGCAGCTGGGCATCCTCATCAGGAAACTGGATGTCCAACTCTAATCAGATCAGATCTCTCTGCAACTGATGTTGAACTGTCAGCCTCGCAATCGCCTGCTCTCGAGGCGTCTTCCTGCTTAGGGCTTCGGCGACAACGTTCGCCTTCTCCGGATGATACAGAATCTCCAGATCAAAATCCTTGATCAGCTCAAGCCACCTACGCTGGCGGTTATTCAGTTCCCGCTGCGTGAAAATATACTTCAGACTCTGGTGGTCTGTGAAGATCTGACATGTAACACCATACAGGTAATGCCTCCAGATCTTCAGTGCATGAACTACCGCTGCCAACTCCAGATCATGAGTCGGGTAGTTCTCTTCATACGTCTTCAGCTGTCTAGACGCATATGCAATCACTCTGCCCCGTTGCATCAACACACATCCCAAGCTTAGCTTGGATGCATCACTGTATACTACAAAATCCTTTGTACCCTCTGGATGTGCCAAAACAGGAGCAGAAGTCATACGTCTCTTCAGATCCTCAAAACTCTACATACACTGATCAGACCATACAAATATGGTTTTCTTCCTCATCAAACTCGTCAGTGGACGGGCAATCATAGAGAATCCCTCCACGAAGCGTCTGTAATAACCGGCTAGGCCAAGGAAGCTACGTACTTCCTTGACGTTCGTCGGTGTAGTCTATGTAGCTACTGCCTCTATCTTCGCCGGATCAACCTTGATTCCCTCGGCGGATACAATGTGACTCAGGAATGCTACCTCTGGCATCCAGAACTCGCACTTAGAGAACTTTGCATAAAGTTCTCTATCCCGCAAAACCTGCAATACAGTCCTCAGATGTCCCGCATGCTCCTCTCCACTGCGAGAGTATACCAGAATATCATCAATGAAAACCACCACAAACTGATCCAGGAAGTCGATGAAGATACTATTCATCAACTCCATAAAAACGGCTGGGGCATTCGTAAGTCCAAATGGCATCACTACAAACTCGTAGTGTCCATATCTGGTCCTGAATGTTGTCCTATGCACATCCTGCTCTCTCACCCTCAGCTGGTGATACCCGGGACGCAGATCAATCCTGGAGAACACTGTCACTGTCTGAAGCTGATCTAACAAGTCATCAATACGAGGCAGTGGATACTTGTTCTTGACGGTCACCTTGTTCAGCTCTCCGTAATCTATACATAACCTCTGTGATCCGTCCTTCTTCCGTACGAAGAGGACAGGTGCTCCCCATGGGGACACGCTAGGGCGAATGAAGCCCTTCTCAGCCAACTCCTTGAGTTGCTTCTTCAGCTCCAGCATCTCGACAGGCGCCATCCGGTATGGGGCCTTCGAGATGGGTCTCGTACCAGGCTCTAACTCAATCCCAAAATCCACACTCTTCTGAGGCGGCAAGCTGGACGGCTCAGTAAACACATCTGTGAACTCACAAATAACTGGGATGTCCTCTACAGCTGGATTCTCCCCCTCCTTCATGGCATAACACCAGAAGGCCTCGCAACCCTGTGCAATCAATCTGGATGCCCGTATAGCGCTGATAACCGTACCTGTCTTTCCAAGGTCCCAACCTCGGAAAACCTCTATCTGGCCTAACTCGGTAGAGAGGGTAACAGTCCTCCTACCTACATCTAGGACTGGAGAATGTTTATCCATTCAGTCCATAGCTAGAATGACTTCTTCATGCTCTAATGGCATGACAAAGAAGTCAACTAGTAACACACGGGTCCCTACAAAAATGGGACAACCGTGAATCTCACGGGTACCTCTGACCCTACCACCATCGGGTAACCCTATAATAAAGGGCATCCCCTCAACTGTATCTAAATCAAGACGCTCTGCACAGGCATCAGAAATAAAAGAATGTGTGCTCCAATATCAAATAAAACTCTAACAGGTAAACCATGAACTAGAATGGTACCTGTAACAGTCGGTGCAGCGGGCTTCTCTAGTCCTCTGCACTCCTCAGCTCAAAGACACGACCCTGTGGGCCTCTGGTATCAGTGGTGCTCCCACCACGACCTTTGCCTCTACTCGGCCCAAGAGCAGATCCCTGAGTCGTAGGGCGATCTGGGACTCTCTGTTGTCCCTGTATCTGTTGTTGCTGCTGAGGTGGCCTCTGCCCACCTCCCGCTACTCTAGCAAGAGAAGAACCCTGCTGAGATGCAGCTCCGCCCTGGCGGCAGTAAACGGCTCTATGACCCTGTCTACCACAGGTAAAACACTTCACTAATGGCCTCGTGCACTCTGGCCTCATATGTCCTGGATCACCACAGTTATAACACTGTCGTCCCTTCTCTGTAGCTGGTGCAGATACAGAACGACCTTGGCGTCTCTGACTACGCCTAACACTAGCAACTCCAGCAGTACCACTGGCCTGCCCAGTACGCTGTCTCTTCTCAAACCCTCCGGCCTGAGAAGCTCTACTCAGACCCTCCGGCCTGAGAAGCTCTCCTCTACCCAGTTCTCTCTCTCTCATAGTCTGCAGCTCTGTCCTGATAGTCCATCAAGGACTCACAGTGAAAACCCGCCATATAGGCTCGGGTACCATCCCTCAATCGTCGAGAGAAAAGATAAACATGCTGATCAACAGGAGGTGCAGCTGGACCCAGTAAAGCCAGCTCCTCCTGAAACCTCCTGATGGCCTCTGAGACTGGTACATCATCAAATCCAGCCTCAACAAAGTCGCGCAGTTTCTCCCTCCTCAGTGAGGCAGGGCAGAAATGCTCTCTGATCATGGTCCTCATCTGGTCGTAACTGAGAACCTGACTCCGTACTGACCTCCACCAGTGCTGTGCCAGATCTCTGAATAGAGTCTGCACCAACTCTATCTGCTTGTCAGCAGGACATTTGATAGACTCTGAAGCCGAGTCCACATGCCCTATCCATAGCTCCACCTCTAACCCCACCTTCCCAAAGAAAGGGGGTACTCCCAACTGATGAAATGCCTTCAACCAACTGTCTGGTCGAGGCCCTCTATGCTCCTCTCGAACCGGAGGAATCTCAGCAGCAGGCGCCGGTACAGCTGGCACCTGAGTCACTGTATGGGATCTCCCAGTGGATCCCTCATGTGCGGGTAGATCAAGAGCACGTCTTCCTGCCCTGGCGGCCTCCTCTACTCGTCTAATATACTCTTGGAAGGTTGGTCCCTCCATGAAGACACGATCTGAGCCATCTGACCGGGCTCCCTGTGATTCCTGCCTCCCAGCTGCCCCGTTCCCAGTCTCGGGAACGACACTCTCAGCAACGTCGTCGTGAATCTCCTCTGCTGCACGTAGATCAGCAGCAGGAGTCCTACCCCGTCCTCTACCTAGAGGGGGTCTACATCTACCTCTTCCAGCTGCAGGTAGGGCTCTAGTATGAACCATCTGCAGAGGACATAAACCTAACTTAGAAGGCTATGTATATGCCGTATGTATAGATATATATATCACACATCACATCAGATAGTATCTATCTATGTATATATACCTATTCTGTCGAGATCTTCACAGGGGTGATGACTTCACATACACACTAACCCAAAACATTTGTACTCATTTCAAACCACAAATCTTTTGAAAAGTCATACCCCTTTCGGGTTCTGTTTATTTATCTATTCGACCTTTATCGCAGATTACAAGTGCCATTGTTGTCAACCTGGGCTCTGATACCAACTTTGTAACACCCCAAATCCGTAGGACTCGAGGTGCTACTAGGCTAGGATCTCACAATGGATCCTGACCCTAGCCTGACAACAATTTCACTGATCTTACAACAAGGCACATATAGATTAAAACAAAACATGAAACTGATATATATAAATCTCAAAAGGTTATACAGAGTACTGCTGAGTACAATCAAAACATAACGAAAATATACTAGATCAAAAGGTCCCAATCCCACGAGGACGACCTAGTGTACGGAGCCCTCAGCAGATCACCCTCTCTGGATCACTCTGCAGTTCTCCTAACTTGCGAGGGATCTACAACACGGTATAAAACCGTTAGCTAACCATACACATATATAAGATGAGCATAAGCACAAGCACACATCAAGAATATTAAACACATCATCATGATATCACACATTTACCCATTTTATAATCTTTATAAATATAGTCCAACACTCAAATCGTATATATAAGGATATCAATATGAATATATGTGACACGAGGAATATAACCCTCGCCTCTCGGTGCTAATGCAAGCTGGAGTGGTGATGCGGTCACCAACCCCGTATACCCTATGGGAGTGGGGAAAGCCCGCCCCACAATCCAGAACTGACCTGCCCGTAGAGAACCTCCAGTCTCCCAGCGGGATGAAAGGATAGTTGTCACGGCCCTACAATGGGCAGTCACTAAACCATAGGTCGGTAATAACAATATCACATGCTAACAAGCATAAACATACACCACTCATGCAACATCCAATATAGAGATGGCAGCTAAGTAAGTCCTATGGACTTACCTCACTCTCGGAAGTAATCCCAACTACGATCAACTCTCAGATACGTCCACTCCAATCTAGAGGACAACACGGCCTATACAAGACATACATATATACATATCAATCTACTATCACACAAAGGGGTCACACCTAGACCCAAGGGATCCATAAGGATCATATCCAACTCGTAAACCTCAAAGCCCTAACCGGCATATCTATATCATACTCATCAACATCCGGCACCTATCATGGTACTAGTTCCCTCATACTAGGAAAGGAAAGGAGCTACCCAACTATGGGTAGTCCCGGGACAAGACGCACCTGCGTGATCAAGGAACGCAGGAGCGGAGTAGACAACCCGCAGGCGCGGCAGGGATCAGCCGCAGGCGCGGTGACACGGGACGCAGGCAAGGCGCGGGCGTTATCATACACTTGTGCCAAAATAATATAAAGTCGGTGGTCCTATTTACCGGTTTAGTTGTTCTAACATAAACAAGAACACAAACACACACCACCAACACACATCGATGCTAATACGTAAAATACGAGCTAAGTAAGTCCGGAGACTTACCTCGTCACCACACTCAAATCACAACACTCTCGCTTCCTTAAGGAGGAAGCCACAAACCTGCTCACAAGAGATATGCATATCAATACATGCTCACGCTCAAGAAGTCTTAGACTTCTCTCTAGTGATCTAAGCAAGATCACCTAACCCTCAAGCTAGGAATACATCCTAGGGTCCAAGGTACTCACCACACTCTCCACACATGAAAGCAATTCACAACAGCTTATAACCTCACATGATCTTAAACCTCAGCCAAGAAGGAACAAGCTAGCCTACTAGGTCCATCATGCTCAACATACTCATAACTATCAACTACATCGAGCCTTAAGGGCTCCTAGGTTCACAACCACTAAGTGGCATCTCAAGCTACTCTAGATCCATCCTAGGCATGCTACTAACATGATACAACTACAAAACTAAGGAAGGAACGAAGAGGAAGGGAGAGGAGAAGCCTACTGTTGAAGAAACCGCATCCGCGGAGTCAAGCTGGCGCCCCTGCGGAACACAGAAGCCACCCCTGCGGAACACATAAGCCGCCCCTGCGGCGTTGGTCAGCCGCACCTGCGGCGGTCTGGAACCTGGAGCCCGCCCCTGCGGCCGTGATCAGCCGCAGCTGCGGCGGTCTGGCGTCTTGGAGCCCGGAGCCGCCCCTGCGGCCGTGATGAGGCGCACCTGCGGCGGGCTCTAGCCGCCCCTGCGGCCGTGATGATCCGCCCCCGCGGGTTCGGTGTAGAACCTCGTCTTCTTCGTCTTCGATCCTGGATCCTTGGCTCCAATGTCCTCCTCTCCTTGTTGGGTCTTCTCCAAACACCAACCACTGATCTTAGACTAATCTCCACAACCAAATCGAGCTAAGAACACATGCATGCAAGGATTTGAGTAAAAACTTCTCAAAAGCTTCATCCAAGGCCATGGATGAAGGAGGGGGAAGGAAAAGGATAATCAGCAAAGAAGAGAAGGGAGGGAGATGAAGAAGCTTACCAAACCACATATGAATCCTCTCCTTTGCAGTCCACCATCCAAGAGCTTCAATCAAAATGGAAGAAGAGAAAAGAGAGCAAAGAGAGGAGAGAAGAGAAGAAGTGACGTGAAAGAGAAGAGAGGAGAGAGAGGGAGGGGACAAGAGCTGAAAAGTGGGGAGGGGATCAAGGGGTCAGCTGACCTCTTGTCACCTCACCACGGAACGAGGGGTCGGAAATGACCCCTTGTCACCTCAACTCGGAACGAAGGGTCGGAATGTAATAAACTAGATCGTAATATATTTGTTTCTATATGGAGTTTTGTTTACTTAATTTCTACCGTAACATAAGTATTCTAGTTGAATTGTTATATAGTTTGTTAGTATCGACAATAATATACTTCGAGCAGAAATTTTGTATTTTGACAAGAATATTTTTGTATTTCGACCAGAATAGACATCGTTAAATGATTTCGACTGAGTTGTTTTATTTGTAATCGATCGAAAATACGTAAGCTCAATCTAAATTGAGTTCTTCGTTAAATATATTTTGACAATTCTGATCTAGGTGTTTATATTGTAATTATAATGATGAACACAATTGAGATTATATATCGACGACTATAAATTGATCGAAATGTAGTAGACTAGATCCTAATATATTTGTATGTTAGATGTTCTGCTTTTCTTTATTTCGACCGAAATTAAAGTAGTTCGGTCGTATTTATATGGTTTATCAGTTTCGAATGTAACCTATATCGAGCTGAATTTATATATTTCGACCGGAAATGTTGTTGTATGAATCAAACCGAAATCACTTACAATGCATTCGACAATGGTTAATTCTACCCGAAATGGATACATTTTGCTCCAAATGGGCTCGTTTCAATAGAAATGGTTAGTTCTAACTCAAATAGGTTCATTTTGGTCGAATTTAACGCATTTCGATCGAAATCACAAGCAATGCATTCGACTTTTGTATAATAATCCAAAATGGATTATTTTGCTAAATGGATTGATTTCAATAGAAATGGTTAATTTTAACTGAAATATGTTCATTTTGCTCGATTTTAATGCATTTCGATCGAAATTACTTGCAATGCATCGACATTTGTATAATAATCCGCAATTGATACATTTTGCTCGAAATGGGCTCATTTCATGGTTAATTCTAACTGAAATAGGTTCATTTTGATTGAATTTAACGCATTTTGATCGAAATCACTTGTAATGCATTTGAAATTTGTATAATAATAGTAATTTATATATATTGATAGAAATGGGTTAATTCTACTCGAAATATTACCTAAGTTATTACTTTAGAAATCCAATTCTATTACACATTTCAATCATAATTATTGACATTTCTAGTATTACATGTTACCACAAAAAGAACATTGTTCAGATGCTTTGGGTTAATATATCGATCAAAAATTAGTAAATCCTGAATATAACAACACTAAAAGGAACAAACGTGCTTTACACATAACTCTGTTAGATACTAATAAACTATATATATACGTGATTTAGACATAACTCTGATAGATATAACCACGCTAAAAGGAACAAATGTGTGTGTTGCTCGGTGAAATCCTGAATATAACCACACTAAAAGGAACAAATGCGTGTGTTGCTCGGTGAAATCTTTACTTCATATCTTCCCTCACATGTTTATCTGAATACAATACGTGCTTTACACATAACTTTGTTAGATACTCTAGACCTTATACCATTGCTATTAGAGTTGTTTTTACACCTTCTGTTGAACATAACACATGTCTGGTTCTTACAAAATCACCATAAAATCTTCTAAAGCTAAGACAAGTTTCAAAACCAGCTTATTTTGCATATCTATTGTAAAAACTAATACCCACATCCAAGTTATCAAATATCATACTAATGAGTGGCTTGAACTCGTCCTTAACAATAGGCACTCAATGCTTGCTATTGTCATCACCGATCAACATTGTACAATTACTATTTGAGTCATCCAACATTTCATTTGTGTTTCCGTCATCCAACTCCGTTGAATCACTTCCGTCCAATGCGTGCACTGCATGTAAAATTTTCATATAATATAACATAATTTCATTTGTATAAACAATTCAAATAGTGAAAAATAATATTATTGTTGCTCGACAACATGATTATCAATCTATCTTAGACAAAGTTTTTCAAGTTCTGTCCGTTACCTATACACTCATTAGAGAATATCGATTGCTTTACATTTCATATCAAGCGATATTAGGTAAATCGACCAATATCGAGTTGTATCCAAATTTCTCCCCCATTATTTTGGTCGATTTACTTAAATTTCGATTGTAATACATATATATGTTTGTTTTTCAATGCATAGATTATCCCCATTACGATCAAAATGTATACGTTCCGATCGAATTTCTTTAATTCCGAAATGTATATTTAACTATGCTCGATCCATTACAACATTCATCTATATTTCGCTCGAAATGAACGTATTTAGACCGATCAATTACTATAGAGTTATGTGCAATAAAGTGATTAATTTCGACCTGAAATCATTGTATTTCGACGTGAATAGTATAAATAACAAACAACAATTCCGACCGTAATACTTATATAACACTGTTTTTCAATGCATAGGTTATCTCTATTTCGATCGAAATATAAACATTTCGATCGACTTCTTTTTATTCCGAAAGGAATGTATATTTAACTATGCTCGATCTATTACAACATGCATACATATCCCGCTCAAAATGAATTTATTCCGACCGGAATACTATAACTAAGAAACAAATTTATCTAATACGTATCATCAAATTACGATTTGAATACACAAAATCGACATATACTGAGTTATTCAGTAGGAACCTATAAAAATGCATGAACAATTAAACCATTGTATATGGTATATGTACAGAAAGATCGAAACAAACTTGATGTATGCACATGATTATGTTCATTCTGCAAGTATGTATCGAAATAAAATATGTTTCACTAACATATATTCGCCGTTGAAGTACGTTCATCCATCAATTCAATTGGGGTTGATTCATTGTGTATCCTCATTCTTGAAAACTTACGTTAATTTCCTTTAATGTACAATCCTAATAGCTTTTTTTCAACATAATTAAAATGATACAAATGATAAATATGGTATATAAAAGTGGGCTCGGACTAGGCTCATAACTAAAAACTCTACCCTGAAGGTACGGGGTAGGTTGACCATGCCTCAAACGCTATCCATGTCCACCCACTGACCCGCATAAAAAAGCGGACGGGCTTCCGGGCCGGATGGCACGTACTTGATTGTGCGATTTTTCTTCTTTATTATATATACTATATAATCAAGACCCTTTTGTTAGTTGTCACACAATACCCTAAAACTTCTATAAAATCAACTCTTTATCATAATCATACTTACAAGCCTTAAAATCCGAAGACCATTGGACCCATCTTATATTAAATGCTTGGTCGCATTTTGCTTTATGTACCATGTACACAATCCATGCCATACCCTTGACATAACCTCACATATGGCCTTTCCCATGACAATATCTTGATTTGTAAAACATTCTTTGGTTGCTTATTATCATGAGTGAAATGGTTCAAACAACTCTCCGCTCGATCTCTTCGCTGACCCGCTTCGTTGCTCGATCTCGCCGATTAATCTCTTCACCGCCCCTTTCCGCTCGATGTTTTCGCCGCTCCTCTCCTCTTGATCTATTCACTACTCCTCTCCTCTCGATTTCTTCACAGCTCCTCTTCAATCGATCTCTCCGCTCTACTCGATCTCTTCGCTGCTCCTCCTCGTTGCTTCGCTTCTCCTCTTCGTTGTGAACATTGTTGTTATGGCCGGTTCAACTAGTCAATACACATGTAAAACAAGTGCACTTACTAGAAGAACACCATATAACCCCCAAGAGAGAAAGAAAACGATCTTAGTTTAAGCTCGGTGATAACATGATTTATCAACCTGTTACACTCATGCATTTAGCTAGATTTCCCCTTTCCGCATTCATGTTTTAGCCTTAGTTTGTGCCATTTATGCTTGTTTAGTTCTACTTTGCAAGAATAGATGTCTACACACACTATTTGTGGCTTTGTAGGTAATTTGGCACATTTTGGAGCTAAAACGACGTATTTGAGGATCAAACCTCGAAGTGGACGCATTGGAGCAAGCTATGTGCACGGGAAAGGCGAGGAATCGAGCTAAAGACACGAGGAATCGAGCTAAAGGCGCGAAGGAACGAAGATGGCCCTAGCTCGGCCGAGATGGTTCGAGCTCGGCCGAGATTTCTCGATCTCGGCCGAGATTCCCGATGTACTAACGCGCTGAACTTTCTGTTGCCAAATCTCGGTCCTGACTGGCCCGATCTCGGCCGAGATTTCTGCCCGAGATTTCCTGTTCGGCGATTTTATTTTATTTTTGGATCGGTTTTGGCTCAGCCCGTCTTTTGTAAGATTGTTGCCTATATGTAACGTCCGGAAATTTTATTCCGGACTTAGAGCGTTTTATAGATCTTCCCGCAGGCACGAGGTGCCGAGTGCCGGGATTTATTCCTAAAATTCCGAGCCGACTTGTCATTTTCCCTTTTTCCAGCGTTCCGACCCTTCGTTCCGGGTTAAAGTGACAAGGGGTCTAAAATCCCGAGCCGACTCGTCGTTTTTCCCTTTTTTCCCGCTTTCCGATCCTTCGTTCCGGGTTAAAGTGACAAGGGGTCATTTCCGACCCCTCGTCCCATGGTGAGGGACAAGAGGTCAACTGACCCCTTGATCCCCTCAACACTTTTCAGCTCATGTCTCCTCTCTCTCTCTCTCTCTCTCTCCTCTCTTCTCTTTCACGTTTCTTTCCCTCTCTTCTCTTCCTCTCTTGGCTCTCTCTTCTCTTCTTCCATTTTGATTAAAGCTTGGACTGTGGACTGCAGTGGAGAGGTTCTAGATTTGGTTTGGTAAGCTCCTTCCTCTCCCTCCCCTCTCTTCTTTAGCTGGTCATCCTTTTCTTCTTCCCTCCTTCATCCATGGCCATGGATGAAGATCTTGAGAAGTTTTTGCTCAAATCCTTGCATGCATGTGTTCTTAGCTCTATTAGGTCGTGGAGAGGAGTCTAAGACCATTGGTTGGTGTTTGGAGAAGACCCAACAAGGAAAAAAGGACATTAGAGCCAAGGATCCACGATCGAGACGAAGAAGACGAGCTTCTGCAGCGTAACCGCGGGGGCGGATCATCACGACCGCGGGAGCGGCCCGCCGCAGGTGCGGCTCAGCACAGCCGCAGGGGCGGCCCCAGACCACCGCAGGTGCGGCTCATCACGCCGCAGGGGCGGCTCCAGGCTCCAGGACGCCGGACCGCCGCAGGTGTGGCCCAAACCGCCGCAAGGGCGGCTCCTGCCACCGCAGGGGCGGTGCCTGCTCCGCCAGAAGGCCGCAGGGGCGGCGTCTGCTCCGCCGGGGCGCCAGCTTGACTCCGCGGCTGCGTTTCTTCGACAGTAGGTTCCTCCTCTCCCTTCCTCTCGTTCCTTCCTTAGTTTTATAGTTGTATCATGTTAGTAGCATGCTTAAGATGGCCTAGAGTAGCTTGAGAATGCCACTTAGTGATTGTGAACCTAGGAGCCCTTAAGGCTCGATGTAGTTGATGGTCACGAGTGTGATGAGCATGATAGACCTAGTAGGCTTTTACTCGTTCTTGGGTTTTGAGTATGATCATATGAGAGTTAGTAGGCTGTTGAGATATCTCCTCATGCGTTGAGTGAGATGTGAGTATGAGAGATTCTAGGATGCGGTCCTAGAATGAGAGATCTCCTCATGCGTTGAGTGAGATGTGAGTGTGAGAGATTCTAGGATGCGGTCCTAGAATAAGAGTCAAATGATCTTGCGTAGATCATTTGTGTAGAAGTCCTAGACTTCTTGAGTTGAGCGGGTTTTGATGGTTATCTTGTTGTGAGTAGGTTGTGTGCTTCTTCCCAAGGGAAGCGAGAGCGTTTTGTGAGTTAGCATTGGGACGAGGTAAGTCTCCGGACTTACTTAGCTCGTATTTTACGTATTAGCATTGATGTGTGTTGGTGGTGTGTGTTTGTGTTCTTGTTTATGTTATAACAACTAAACCGGTAAATAGGACCACCGACCTTATATTATTTTGGCCCAAGTGTATGATAACGGGCGGTGACATCATCTGTCTAGCTCTTGCGAGAGTCTAGGAGGTTCTCGGCGACTAGCCCGTGCGGATAGACGGTCGGATGCATCAGTAACATTCCTTGCCGGTAAGTAGGGACCGAGGCGAGACCACGGTGGTTCTCGTGTTACAAACCTAAGTTGAATTAGAACGGGATATGACTTAATAATAAAAAGATAATAAACCGGACTTTCGTGTTTTATGTTATGTGATATGTGTGTGTTTGTGCCTTCACCTCTTTTCTAATGCTTCAAATATGAGCTAACGGTTTTAAACCGTTTGTGTAGATGACTTGTAGGTTAGGGATGCCGTCGAGTGAGGTGGAGGGGTGGACAGCCGGGGTCTCCGTACATTATAGGACGGTAGCGTTTTTGGGTTATGTTTCATATCGTTAGTTTGTGGATGTTGTTGTACGATTTAGACTTCCGTATCGGAGTTACATCGTTTTGAGGACTCGGCTGAGTTTCCACTTTGTATTCTTTACATTTCGGTTTTCACATACATTAAAAACGTTTTGAGTTTTTGCCTTTATTTGTGCCTTGTTTGAAAGGTCCGGTGAAATTGTCAAGCTAAGGGTCGGGACCCATTGTGAGGTCTCGCCCGTAGCATCCCGAGTCCCGCAGATTTGGGGTGTTAAACTATAAAAGGGAAGCTCTAGGTTATTTCTAAGGGTCGGAATTAGTCCATTTCTTTTAGGGTTAGGTTACCCCATAGGGGGGAGCCGCCTCCCTTCCTTTATCTTCTTCTTCTCCATTGTTCTTCTCTAGTTTAGATTGAAGTTTCATACTTTCACATTGAGTTTTGTTTGGAAGACCTTGTTGGATTCAAGATTGAAGGTTTCCATTTATTCAAGTTAAGTTCTTTATTATTCCCTTTTGTTATTTCTTTATTTGTCTTTTGATATGATTGTTATTCGCTAGAACCTTGTGGTTCCAAGGTTGACAGGAATTTGTTTATGCCTTTGATTATGATGGAATGTTGTGCTTTATGTTTTGGCTTTGACTTGCTTGAAATCCTAATGGTTGGCTTGAACTTGAACCTAGTTAGAATCCTTCTAGCTAGTAACCTAAGTTGGAATTGAGACTTACCCGGTGATATTCCTTCATAGATACATGAGAGACTAATCATAGGTAATAAAGGTTTATCCTTTATTGGTTGAATGTGCTTAGATTCCTTCCTAAGTAGGGTAATACCTGAGACTTACCCGGTAATGGTTTACCTTTCCCTTAGTTTGTAGTCTGGTTTGTTTAGAATTTCCTACCTCTCTACCTTGAGACTTACCCGGTAATAGGTAGTTGGTTTGGAACTAGATAGTCTTGAGACTTACCCGGTAATAGACTGTCAGCCTAGAAACGTTCATCCCTGTGGCTTTTCTACCATATATCTTTATGAGTCATCCTGAATCTATATGTATAAACAATGATCTTGAACCCTTGGAATCCATTTTCTTTCTTTTAACTTGATTATTTTTGTTTTCTCTTTTTGTTTGTTTGTTTTGACTTTCAATCAATAGTGACAATTGATTGCGAGTCCTTAAAACCTTTTCAAAACCTTTTTGATTTATTTCCCTTATTTTTTCCAACCTCCTGTCTTTCATTTAGATCTATTTTATATTTAATCATTATTGCATATTAATCCTCCCAGTCCCTGAGATCGACCTTGGAATACTTACCTTTACTGTGATTGACCCATACACTGTGGGTTCGTTGCTATTTAGAGAACTAGTTTAGTCTCCGTGCCTTGCACGGGTATTTTAATATATATATATATATATAATGTGTGAGTAATATGTGATATATGTACGTTTCATATTCTATTTTGTTGGATATATATGTGTATTTATTTTAATAAAACTCCTTTAAAAATTTTCAAGATGACGATGAGACAATCGATCTTTGTGTAATCAAAGACATCCGTTAATCGGTTCCCTTTACATTGTAATTTCGAAAGAATAATGTCATTGCAACTCTCCCTCTTTCCTTTATGAATAGACATACAATAAAGTCGATTTTCTTTCGCATTCGACTCCATGATAGAGAACAAAGACCTATATATTTAGGAATAATAATTATAATCACAAATAAAGGAACACCAATGATACAAAATAATCATAAAAATAGGGTTAAATCTAAATCTAACGTATTTTTGATGAGATGATAAAAAAATTAGCATAAAAAATCAGTTTTAATAATGTTAATACATTAATTTATATCAAATCCCGAATTACGCCGGTTTATATACCTACAAGTTCATTGCCCGCACCTTGTGCGGATTTTGTTTAAATTTTTTTATTATAATGTTATACATTAGGTATTGAATATTAATATTAAAAATATGATTGTACTAAGAATATGATTTTTTTTATGAAATTCATGATAATAATTTTAACAAAAACGTTATTAAAAATATCGTTGAAAATATTTGGTCAACGACCCATATAACGGAATATCCAATATAAATAAAAATTATATTGACCTTAGCCAAGCTGAAAATATTTAAGGACCCACAAAACAGTATAATACTTGACTTTGGCCAAAAGGCCAGAAAAATGGATAGCAAAAGAGTAGGTCCAAAAATATGGATAGCAAAAGAGTAGGTCAATGACCCATGTAACGGATACTAATCTTCAAACCCCTCGATGTGGGATAGTTCTCAAACTAACTATCAACCTTACTTATAAGGTGGGATAATTCTCAAACTAACTATCAACCTCCTTACTTATAATGTGAGATAGTTCTCAAACTAACTATCAAACTTAAATAGTAGGTCAATGACCCACATAAAGGATACTAATTCTTTATTATAAAAATTATACTTTAACTTTGCCAAAAGGCCAAGAAATGGATGATTTGTGTAATCTTCAAACTCCCTATTTATACATGTTCTCAAACTATCAACTTTACATATAGTCGATGTGGTATGGAAACGTTGAAAAAGTAACGTAAAATCGTTCAAAAATTGTGTAATTTAAAATTAAAAGATTTGATGGCTAATTTTTTTTTAAATATCAATATAAAAGAAAGGAAATAAGAAATATATAGAGTGGAAATTATAATGTACATGGAAAGTTTAAATTTTATTGTCACCTAACGTAAAAGATTTGATGGCTAAAGTTTTTGCGGTTAAATTAATAATTTAGTAAAAAAGAATTTATGGTTTATTAAATAATTTAGTAAAAAAAAGATCAGTCTTACTTATAATCGATGTGGGATAGAAAAAAGGTCAACGACCCACAATGAACCCTATAGTCGATGTGGATACCCACAAAAAAGTAGGTCAACGGTCGAGGTCAACGACCCACAATGAACTCCTATAGTCGATGTGGGTATCCACAAAAAAGTAAGTCAACGGTCCACAAAAAAGTAGGTCAACGGTCGAGGTCAACGACCCACAATGAACCCCTATAGTCGATGTGGGATACCCACAAAATAGTAGGTCAATGGTCGGTGGGATACCCACAAAATAGTAGGTCAATGGTTGGTGGGATACCACAAAGTAGTAGGTCAATGACCACATAAAGGATAATAATCCGTTATTATAAAAATTATACATAGTAGGTCAATGACCCACATAAAGGATATTAATCCGTTATTATAAAAATTATACTTTAACTTTGCCAAAAGGCCAAGAAATAGATGATTTGTGTAATCTTAAAACCCCCTATTTATACATGTTCTCAAGCTATCAACTTTACATATAGTCGATGTGGGATGAAAACGTTAAAAAAAGTAACGTGAAATAAGAAATATATAGGGTGGAAATTATAATGTACAGGGAAAGTTTAAATTTTATTGTCACCTAACGTAAAAGATTTTATGGCTAAAGTTTTTGCGGTTAAATTAATAATTTAGTAAAAAAGAATTTATGGTTTATTAAATAATTTAGTAAAAAAAATCAGTCTTACTTATAATCGATGTGGGATAGAAAAAAGGTCAACGACCCACAATGAACCCCTATAGTCGATGTGGGATACCCACAAAATAGTAGGTCAACGGTCGAGGTCAACGACTCACAATGAACCCCTATAGTCGATGTGGGATACCCACAAAATAGTAGGTCAATGGTCGGTGGGATACCCACAAAATAGTAGGTTAATGACCACATAAAGGATAATAATCCGTTATTATAAAAATTATACATAGTAAGTAAATGACTCATATAAAGGATTATAATCCGTTATTATAAAAATTATATGTTCTCAAGCTATCAACTTTACATATAACGGAATATCCAAAAGGCCAAGAACCTTTATCAACTTTAAATAGTAGGTCAATGATAGTTTGAGAACTTGTAGGTCAATGACCTACATAAAGGGGATAATAATCCGTTATTATAAAAATTATACTTTAACTTTGACAAAAGGCCAAGAATTGGATGATATGTATAATCTTCAAACCCCTATTTATACATGTTCTCAAACTATCAACTCTATATATAGTCGATGTGGGATAGAAACTTTAAAAAAAAGTAACATGAAATTGTTCTAAAAATTGTGTAATTTAAAATTAAAATATTTGATGGCTAAATTCTTTTTTTTAAAAATATCAATATAAAAGGAAGAAAATAAGAAATATATTGGGTGAAAATTAAAATGTACCGGGGAAGTTTAAGTTTTATTGTCAAATAACGTAAAAGATTTGATGGTTAAATTAATAATTTAGTAAAAAAATTTTTATGGTTTATTAAATAATTTAGTAAAAAAAATTAGGGGAAAATCGTTGTTTTAGTAAAATAAATAGATTTAAAAAAAATGTAGAAATAAAATAGATGGTTTTAAAAAAAAAAGATTTATTGGCGTTAACTGTGGAAGCTCCATTTCAAAATACTGCTCACACGGCGCGCCACGTCAGCAACCTTGTACATTGCTTTAGTAGATATATATATATATATAGATTATTTACAGGTTATAAATATAAAACTATCCCTTCCTTGTTTTACTAACTTATAGGTCTTTATCATTATTGATAGAGGTTTATAGGGGTGTAAAACCAACGAACACTCGGATTGTTCAATACCTCTAATTCTTACGGTTTCGAGCAACTCATTGAAGGTTGAGGGATGTAGATGTGGTTTTTCACTCGGTCCTCCACCAAACTGATTTTGCATGATCATTTGAATCATGACTGATTTGAGCTCGAAGTTTTGAGAAACATTGTTCTCAAATACTACTCAGGGTGGTGTAATGTGCTTGACCAGGTCCATTCGCTCTCCTATAGTCCTAGGTGCATAGACTTGCTCTCGGTCACGTGCTCTTCTCGACACTTCTCTATACATTTCTTCATGATGCATGACATCCCTTGCTTCTTGTGCAAGAAATCGAGCTTCAAGCTCTTCAATCCTTTGTCTTTGTTGAGCATCACACTCTCTAGCTCTAGCCATCTCTTCTTCTTGATTCATGGCTATTCTCTTTTCTTTTATTAACTTGGTAAGCATATTTGCTATCTCCAAGTCAATTGGTACGAGCTCTTGGCTTCTTGAACTCCTTAGGTACACAACCTTTGCAACCTATAATCACAAACACACACAAAAGTGCAATCAAAAGTAACAAAATAACACTCGCACTCTTATAAGCAACTTTACACAAGTAAGGTTCAACTTTAATATTTGTCCCCAACAACGGCGCCAAAAACTTGTTGTTATGGCCGGCTAGTCAATGCACATGTAAAACAAGTGTACTTACTAGAAGAACACCATATAACCCCCAAGATAGGGGTCGCGTCACTCTAAATATATAGCCCCGGCCACAAGGCGTCTCCTTGAGGACTATGTTATCCTCCCTTTACTATGAGAAGCTTTACAAGAACGATGCAAGTGTTGTAAAATAAATCTAAAAAGATGCGACCAATTGGTCGACTTAAGACACTTCAGGAGTAGCTTGGTTAAGTGACCTTAGTCGAGTCCCCTAGGTAACTTCAATCGAGTTACCCTGACAACTTCGATTGAGTGAGTTTCCTATACCTTTTGACTCAGATCGAGTCAGAAACAGAGGAATGCTAAAGATGAAATCAAGTATGACAAACGACAATGGGTTGAGATTAATTCTCCCAATCTTTCTAATGTACTATTTATACACATTATAGTGCCATCGAGAGAGAACTATTTGCTCAAGTGCTCAAGTAAATGATGACTAAACGGTTATATGCATGGATAGGTGAATGCAAATTTAAGCATGCTAGTCAAGCCAACATAGTACCTCGCATGTTGTTTGCTATTGGTAAGATGCTAGTCAACTACGGTCTCAAACTAGTGATCAATACAAGATAATCGAGCCTCACATATTTGCTATTGGCTTTCACAAATCATAAGGATATATCTAGAGTGGACTTACACTTCACAAATTAGCAATCAATTATTTCTCACATGGTGTTTGCTATTGTAATAATTGAAGTACTAATCGTAGCAACATGGACATCTACAATGTAAAACCCGAAAATTTTCGTTCCGGAAATACGACTTTAATCGATCAAGTGATCGAATAACATGGGTTAAACCCTTATTCCTTATAATCGGGCTTGGAAACCTAACTCAATCTCGGCCCATTTACCTTGTTTCAGCCTTTCCTTGTCTCGGCCCAGCTGCTCAGCCCAATCTTGCCCCAATGTAGGCCCGTAAACCTACTCCTTTGAGCCCAATCATATCTGAACTTAAACGTTACCACCTCCAAGCTTATCCGTTGTAGCGGATGAGTAGTATAGGGGACCACTATGTAGGTATACACAGATGCAAGCTGGCGTTGAAGGCAAAATGAAGCAACATGCCCTCCTTCTACAAACACTCACACCTGCTCTCCCTCTCTGTACTCACTGCGCCCTACCTCTCACAGCAACCCATATCCTTCCATGTCGAGCCCGGACAACACCTCGATCTCTCCTTCTCCGAGCGCAACAGGTGGCAACACAAGCGAGCCCTTTCCATTCGAGCTCAATATCAAGCTCTCTTCCTCCTTTAAGCGCATTAGGCAGCAACCGGGCGAACACCTCTTCTCTGTGACCACACAACAGCAACATCACCTTCACCTAATCTGGAAACAGCAAGATCCTTCACATCCTTGGTCGATCAAGCAAGCCTTCTTCTCCCCCGTTTCTCACAGAAACAAGCTCTCGTTTACTCCTTCTCTCTCTCCTTGAGTAGGCACGACTCGAGATCCCTTCTTCTCCTCTCCCTCTCTCGTTCGTGTAGTCCAGTCGAGCAGCAGCTTGGACCGGACCTTCCCTCCTTCTCGAGCGTGCACCGACAAGGTGAGCCATCCTCTCTTCCTCCCTCTTCTCCGCTGGAAAGACAAACAGATCCCCCTCCTCCCTTGAAATATTGGGTAACTCCCTTTTTTTTTCTTCCTTGAACACTTGAACTTACCTATCGCCTCTCTTCTATGCTCGCGTGATGCAAAGACAAAGAAGCTAGGACCAAGAGCTGAGCAGCACACGCCAGCGACCTTGCTCGAACTTCCCTTAGGCTTCTTATTGAGTAAGACCGATGCTCTCTTCCTCCTAGCACCCTGGCAGATCTAGGGACATGTTGAAGTTGATCTTGACTCATTTTCTGTCGCACAGGAACCAGTCGGGTTAAGAGAGGAAAAGTTTTTAGGTCACTGTTATTCCTGAGTTCGTGTGCAAACAGTCACCTTTGACTCCCGATTTTGGTATGTTCCACTTATTGCTTCTGGCTGATTTTTTTTTTTGATATGTCATAGTAGACATAGGATTCTATAACATGTTAAAGTTATAGTAATATCCAACGGCTGGATCGAAAGTTATGACCCTTTAAAGTTGGAAGAAAATCAGTTTTATGAAATAATCATGTTAGGATTGTGACTTTGGTGATTTTGTGTAGAAGTGTGGTTTTGACTTTTAGAAAATTTGATGGTTCCTTTATGTTTTAGTCATAGCCTACTAGGTATAAGAATTATTTCGGAATATTTTGAAGAACGTTTGACGTAGTTAAATCGAGGTCAAAGTATTGAGAAATCTAGGTGACGTTTAATGCTTTCTTTAAGGATTTTCTTCTTGTATTGAAAGTTCTGGAATCTTTAAAACTCGTTTAGAATCGTTCAATGGATAATAGATGTGGTTAGATGTTTTCCGGAAGTTTAGAGACTCGTTTGAGCGTTTTAGGATTTTAAGGAAATTCGGGATCAAAACCGTAATTTTCTTAAAAGTTAGATTTTGGGACTTAGGATGTAAGTTGAGTTTACCTCACACCCGTTATGGATATTTTAGGGTTGGGAGATGTTGTTGGACATAGTTAGGTACTTAGACCCGTGTTGGGCACTTTTCGGGATTATAGGAAAGTTAGGGACATTTTGATAATTTTGGAGATTTGGGTTTATAACTTCTTACGCTACTGGAGAGTTAAGTAAACTCTTAGGAAGTTTGATGAGAGATTTTCACCCCTAGATTTCCTAAGAATATATTATGAGTGTTCCCGGAAGCTTATAAATGTATTGATGGGTATGTTCCCCGTTTGATCAGGTATTTGATATTGTATGCGCATATAGACGATAACGGGTAATGGCCGATCATCTAGACGGTAGCGGGTAATGGCCGACCGTCGATCAGTTCAGGTAAGTCGTATGACTTACTTAGCTTCTATTCTTTGTATTAGCATGTATTGATAAAGTGGTGTTTGTTGAGTGTTTAATAATTATAACTTGACTAGGACGACGTTACATTTTATTAGACCCAAGTGTATGCATAACGGGTCGTAGCATCACTGCTCATTCTCTGCCTAGAGATTGGGAGGTTCCCTGCGACTAGGCCATCTCGGTATACGGTGATGTGCATAGTATCCATCCCGGTTGGTACGGGGACAGGGGCGAGTTTCGGGAGATTCTCGTGCTACAAAATAAGTTGAACTAATAGAAGTGAATCACCTTAATTAAAGATAATAAAACGGTTTGGTTGTAGCATGCTGATGTGTTTACTTTCCGCTTTATATGTGATTGTGCTTTAGTATACATTCTAATGCTTTGAATAGTTAGCGAACAGTTTTATACCGTCTTATGTTAGACGCACAACAGGTTAGGACAGTTGTTGAGTGATCCGGAGTTGGTGGTCAGCCAGGTTCCCGTACGAGTAAGTCGGGGCGTTGAGTTTCCTTTAGTTGCATGAGACTATACTCGTTTCTTTCTTTTGGATTCTAGATCTTGTTAAACGGCTGACTTTCTTTCCGCACTTTTTGATCTCTTGCATATTTTCGGATTTTATTTGGTTTTATTGTGTTGTGCCTTGTGGAAGATCCAGTGAGATTGTCGTCAATCTAGGGTCGGGACCTACTGTGAGGTCCTAACCCGTGACGCCCCGAGTTCTCAGAATTTGGGGTGTTACATACAAATGCATCACTAGAATCTGAAATTACTTATGAGTCTCATTCATACTAGCCGGCCAATTAAAAACACATTAGATCATGCTTAAGAACTAAACAAAGTGCATAAAGGAACAATCTAAGCTAAGCTTAGCATCCGACTTTCACATTAGCTTAAACATGTATCCTAGTGTTCTAATCGGGTTTTAACCTCCTATATGCTCACTATCATGCTTTGATCCTCACATAAAATCTCGGCATTATATACAAATATTACATAGCTTTGGGTTGGGATTTTCACTCCAATCCCTAGTATATGACTACTCACTCATGTTGAGTGATGATGCAAACACAACAATCGAACAATCAATCAAGGAATCCATAGAATCGAGAAAGATGGAGATGATTATCAAAGAACTAAGAGATAATTGAATTACCAAACAATTATGGAATGTAGCAATAGATCCCGCTTGTACTCGACACAATTCGCCTTCAACTCGGCACAAACTCTTATAACTCGGGTGGAACTCGGACCAACTCGGTCCTAAACTAAGGAGACTCGGCTCCGAAAATGAGAGAGAACTAAGAGATTTTTGGAGTGGTGAATTGGTATCTTTTACAATGTAGCTAAGCCTCTTTAAATAGGTTGAGAATAGAAGTAAATTGGCACGGATCGCTGCCAATAAGTGGCATGGATTGCCAACATCAACACCAAGAGAATCTTGTAACCGTTGTCACGTGGTGATTTGGTTACAACGGCACTACACCTCGATCGAGTCGACCTTGAAGTGACTCGACTCACGTTGAAAAGTAAGTCGGTGACACTGTTGTCTTTTTTAGTCGAGTGGGTTGCTTGGCTCGACCGCAACTCGAGCGACGCTTGACATGTCTTCCGCCTTGGCTCGATGTCTTCTTTCTGGGAGAGCCTAAGTCTTCAGGCCCGAGTCGATTTCTTCTTCTTTGTGCGAGTGAAGGGGAGCCTTCAATAGAGTTGCACATACAACTTGGCCTTTTGGACTTGCATCTCCGAATGATCTTTTGCCATTCCTTCTTCTACTTTAATGCTATGGGGCTTCTCTTTGCTTCTTTTTTCCTTGCTTCTTGCTTTGATGAAGAGAGGGTTGTTTTCTTGAGTCTTTGTATGCTAATTTGTGCTCCGTTTTGACCTAAAATCACCTAAGCATAAGAGACAAACGGGAGTAGACATTCTTTGATGCAAATAAGCTCTAGCAAAGATGTAAATGCATAAACCCATGCATATCTACTAAAAATACATGAAAACAATACTACAAAAGATAGCATAAAAACATGCTATCAATTGTGAAGGAACGTCTTCTTCCACTCTCTTCTTCTTGTCAATGTCCTATGACTTTGTATTTGAAAAAGTTAGAAACTTGAAAATTTTGAGTGAAAATATCAAATCTGAAAAGTTGAAAACCAATCTGAAATTTTTAAGTGATATTTCAAATTTGAAAATTTTGAGTGAATATGTTTGTTAAACTGTAATTTTGGTCTTATTCTTTCAGATCCGGCTTAATATTACGGGATATGGCTTTTGATTCAGTAGAGGTTGGTAGGGAGATTAGGGTTTGTTATAGGTTTTGTGGGAGAAGAGTCATTGGGGCGCATGACTTGATGCATATTTAATTATTTGATTTTTGGATTTTTTATTCTTTAAAGGTGGGTTTCGGCGTATCGCACACGTATCACTGAAAATGAAAGACATGACCTTAATTATTCAATACCACAAGATTTTTTATTAGATTAATTTTTTAAGCGTTTAAATATATTTGGGCAATTATTTGAGTAATTTACTAAAATGTTTTGATGATTCAAAATTTTTAATAATAAATCTAAATATTTGGTACAAGAATATTTGTGCATAATTTATTAGAGTAAATTTATTGAGAATAATCAGTATTAATAAATATATTTTTATGATACAATGAGATTTATAAAAGGGTTAAATTAAGTAAATTATATAAAGGTCTTCAAAAATTTGTCAAAACTACCTACCTTAGATTTCTAAAATTTATAAAAATATTTCCACAATATCTAATCTACCAAATAACTTTTATGTACCAAATACCAACAAAATTTTCAAAATTGCAAATCTACTATATAATACTAAAACAAAAGTAAATATGGTTACGTGTCGTCCTTACATTACGTCACATCAGATTTTGCCACTTGGCGTCACCATATTAAGCCACGTATGATATTTCCATACGTCATTCTATAAATAAACCGTATATATGGATAATTTTGATTCTCGAAGATTATTTCCAAATTTAACTTGCAAACTCCTTAATTATAATCTTTAATAATCTTATATTAAAAGTCAAATATTAGTTTGTTTTGTATTAGATGTTGGTCTCGAACTAGAAAAGTAAATGCTATAATAATTTAAAATTAGACATTTTCTATTTCAATTTTTTGATGAGAAATTAGGAAATTTTCACATTTTTAGCTCTAATGATAAATTTTTTATTCACATCTATTTATATATATTTTTTTGATACTACAAGATAAGCAATTAGGGAAAATTATCTCCTCGAGACTCTCTTCCCTAGAGCATCCTTTCGGATGAGATCGTTAACTAACGCAGTGGACGAATAGGATGGGCGAAGGGCAAATCACATCTATTTATTTACTTGGTAAACGATGCAATTTTGATTAACATTAAAATCTTTTATTTATATATCTTGCTATTATTTATTTTTAATTTCTTAGTTTCATATTTTTTATCCTTATTTTACATCACAAAATATATTAAACTATTGTTTGTTTATATCAAAACTTTATTTACGATGATTAAAAATAACCAATTCAAATTTTACAACTTCCATAAAAGTCACGGGTACTAAACTAGTTTTAACTAAAGTATAGGCAATAAGCTTTGCAGTTACTTTTTTTTTTTGGTGAAGACAGGACGAAGCCCTTAATTATTGAAAAGAAAAACGGAACTACAAGCTAGTCAAACGTGGAAAACTAGTTCCACTAAGGTCATCTAAAAGAATCAGACCAACACAAGTTGGCGGGAATGTAAGACGTGTAAACCTACAGAAAAAGAAAAGGCAAGGTTCGCAAGCGAGTCCGCTGCTCGATTACACTCTCGATAAATATGGCCAAGACGGACAATCCAGTCTCGGATAATTAAGCCTTGGCACCGAGATACCAGGCTAGCCAAGGGGTTCATGGAGTCGACACCCCTCTCCACCAACTCAAGAACCACCTTTGAATCAAGTTCCAAACAAATCTTCCTAAAGCCCTCGTTCCAAGCCAACTCCAATCCATGAACAACTCCCACAACTCAGCTTCTATGACCAAGACCGTCCCTAGATTAGCCCCAAATCCCACCTTCCATTCTCCTCTCCAATCGCAAATAAGACCTCCAGCCGTAGCGTGCATGACTGAGCCACGCAATGCACCATCACAATTAAGTTTGAACCATCCCTCTTCTGGTGTTGTCCAACGAACATCAACCACTATCCGCCGGCCATGTAAACGAAGATTCTCAAGACGACGCCTCGTTGAAACAACTTCATTGTAACGAGCCCATATGAAATTGTGCTTATTAATAGCCTGAGAACCATCTCCGAAGATATCGTTTCGCCGCCTCCAAAGCCACCACATAGCAATAGTAGCCAAGATACTCCACCACACCTGAAGAGAAGGATCTCGTTCAATCGTAATATTTTCAAACAACCAGGATCCCCAGTCAAGCTCAAATAACCGATCGGAAAGGCCAGTTGGCACTATGTTGGCTCAGAAAGGCTTAGCATGAATGCAATCTCTAAAAACGTGAATAAGTGTTTCCTATGTGCCAGGACAAGATATGCAATGGGGGTATCCGAGAAGTGCCGGTGGTGTCTCTCAACATTGGTCATAATTCGTTCCCGGCAAACTTGCCACATGCAGACACGAATTCGCTCTGGCACGTGAACTTTCCACAATTTAATGAAGAAACCCGGTCTACTGTTAACCCCACCGGACCAATCAAGGTCAATAAACTCATATGCCGACCTAACAGTGAAGCACCCAAAATTAGTAAGGCCCCACCTGACACAGTCCGTTTGAACTCCATCTTCCACCACGACTTTAGAAGCAAGTTTCAAAAAACAAGAGTTAGTGATCCTACTAGCCAAATAATTCCAATTCCAACCAACTCCATTGATCCAAACATCTCGGACACGTAAGACCATATCCGCATCAAAAATAGGGGAGAGAGCATGACCAACGAGGCATCCGAGTAAAGCCAAGTGTCAGCCCAAAACCTAGCTAAACGGCATCGTGGATAGTCCAAGCAATATTTGGAGATACAATCACATTGTAAGTTTTAGTGATCCTCTTCAAACAACCGAAGACCCAACTTTAGGTGGGATCCTATTAGTATATTTTTTTGGTGGGTAAGTACACAAGCTAAAGCAATGATTAAAATAAATAAATAAAATGATAAAAATTCAATTATTTTCAAAATATTTTAACTTACTTTGTCGATATTACATCTACACGTAGAAATTAAATACAAAATCTCTTCTGCTGATTAGTCCCAATAAAGCTGCAAGCTTGTCACTTCTTCAAAATCTCTTCGACTATCTTCTGGCTTGCATTTTCCATTTTTCATCAATGTTTTCCCCTTGAAAAAAATGATGGAAGCCAAAGAACAAGAACAGCAAAGTTGTGGAGGTTGCAAGTATGTAGAAGAGGAGATTTACTGGAATCATATCAAGCGTCTATGCTTCTGTGTTACCCTGCCTGCTGATTTTCATCATAAGCTTGTAAGATCTTCACTCTTAACCCCATCTTTTCAAATTTATTCTTCTTCCATTCTGTACTTCAGAAGATTACTTGTTAATGGCTACCCAAAAATGCAGAATCATAATAAAGTTACCTCCTTTCTCGTTTTTTTACAGCAAGATAAATGTGAAGTTACTTTCTAGGGTTCTCTTTTGCTTTATTTGTGTTTTGAGTGTAGAAGTGCAAAACCCATTAGCTGTTAATGGCCCTTGTCAATGAATCACTTGTTGTATCTGTTAATTAGTGGCTTTTGATTAGGGTTTAGCATGCTGTTTATTAACTGATAAATGCTAGATTGGATATGTTAGCCTTTTATCACTAAAAATATATTGAATTATTATTATTTTTATTTTTTTGTAATGGTTCATTTAGCCTATACCCAGGAAATTTGCAGAAAATATGAGACCAAAAATGATACATCCAAAGGTGATTCTTAGAGGCCCAAGTGGTGCATCATGGGAAGTGACATTAATGATAAGTGTAAATGGCCTCTTTCTTCATCATGGATGGGAAGAGTTTGTAAATGCTTACTCACTTGAAGAAAATGACATTCTTTTCTTCAAGTATGACCGGAATTTGTCCTTTGATGTCAAGATCTTTAAAGGACAATGTGAAATGGAAGCTGCATACTTTGTCAAGAAATGTGTCCATGTCAGCTCTCCTGTCATTGACCATAAGAAAAGGGCTTCAAGCAAATCACAGAAAATTGTTAGGACCTCAAAGAAGTTACTGTCTTGCCGGAAATCTGTTCAGTTGGCTATATGTTACCTAAGAAAGAAAGCTATAGAAAGATCATTGATGGAGCTGCAACTGAGAAATTCTAATGGTATGTTTTAGTATGTAGTTGCTTATAGTACAATTTTTTTATTTTTTTTTGGTGGGAACTTATAATACAAAATTGAAATACAGATTTTGTAACAATTAATCCACTAATTTTGCTATTTATCAGTTTCAGCTGGATCTGAATTGGCTGAACAACCTGATCAAAATGGCTCAACGAACAAAGAAGTACCCAAAAATTGTCCATCTAGCTTTGTGATAAAAGATGGAACAAGAAAACGTTTTCGTTCTAAGAAAAATACATCCCCAGCTGGTAGGCCTCCGTAAATAACATTTTTATAAACTTTGTTGTTTAATTTCGTGTTTTCTAAAAAATTATTTTGCTTTTGTAGACGAAGATGATGAGGTTTGCACCGCCACTAAGAAATCACACAAGAGGCAGCAAGAGGGAGACTCTCATAGTATGTTTTAGGTTATAGTTTCTCCTAATACAAATTTTGTAACAATTCACTGGCTTCTTTACTTTCAATTTCAGCTGAACCTGATCAAAATGGCCCAACCAACAGAGAAGTTCCCTTACTTGAAATAACAAGCACATCTAGAAAGCCTCCATACATAACATTTGAAAGAAAAAGGCCAATTACAGTGAAGAAGAAGCTCGGGTCCTTGACAAAGGCTGCTTTAGATCTAACTGACAAGAGTTTTTCCGTTGCAATGCGATCTAGCTCCTGCTATCAAAGTTTTTTCGTGGTAAAAATTAAAGAAGCCTTTTTTTTTTTTTCTTTTTTCTTTCTGTACTTGTATTTTTCATACTAATTTTTTTGCATCTACTAGAGAATCCCATCTGGGTTTGCGTCGACCTATCTTGGCAATAAGAACTGTGCTGTGATTCTGCGTGTTGGAGAGAAGAAATGGCAAACGAAATACATTTTCGCGAGAGGTGGACTTGGCACTGGATGGAAGCAGTTTGCTATGGATAACAACTTGGAAGAGTCTGATGTGTGTCTGTTCAAGCTTGTTAGCCAAGAGAACGACGATACTGTGTTGTTTGATGTCACCATTTTTCTGAGTGATAACTAGACTCCAAGAACAGATTAGTTAAGTGATGTAGCTGATACTATAAGACTTGGTTTTTTTGAGGGTCAACTGTAAGATTTAGTTATTTTGATGTTGTAATACATGATAAGTACTTGTTCTACTACTCATTTTTCTTGTTAAATTCCTTCTTTTACAAATAATGGGTCATTTCCCGGAAATAACTCACATAATGGGGTTTCTTCTAAAATGTCGTAAATAAAGTTTGAAACTTTACGATTGATTCAAAGTGAGTCATTTTGTAAAATCTGTCAACCTCCAACGGAGAAGATGATGAATGACGATCAGGATTTGTATAATCTGTCAAGTGTGGAAATTACTCTCCATTTGTAAGTCTTCTCAAAACCCCTCAATGATACTACACCGAAAAACCCTAAATAAATTTTCCAATTTTATAACCCTAAATTGCAGATTACTCATTTTGACGCCCAATCCCAAACTGATCGTCGTTCAGGAATCTGCTTCACCGTCGGGACCTTGTGAAAAAGGTAACCCACTGGAATAAATACAATAAAGCGTACAAACGACACGTGGCAGTAACATCAAATTGTAACCTGAAATCCCTCTTTTGTGCCCATAAAAATGCAAGTTGTCACTTTTTTACACACACTCTTCAATCATCTTCTGGGTCGCATTTCACTCAATCCTTATGACGAACGGCAAAGTGCAAGAAGATGGAGGATGTAAAGTTTGCAAATCTGTAGAAAAGGAGATTTACTGGAATCGTATCAAGCATCAATGTTTTTGTGTTGCTCTGCCTCCTGATTTTCATCACAACCTTGTAAGATCTTAACTCTTGACCCATCTTTTTTCTCTTTTGGCTACCCGGAAATGCAGAATCATGATCAGTTACCTCCTTTCTTGTTCCTGTTCCTTTTTTTTTTTGCAGCAAAGTAAATGTGAAGCTATATCTTAGTGTTCTCTTCTACTCTCCACTCATTTCTGGTTTTGATCTTGTAAAAAGCTTGTCAAGCCCTTGACAATGGTTCTACTCTTCTGTTTATGATTAATGGCTTAATTTAATAGGTTAAAAAGATGTCTTTTCCCTGAAAAATGCTAACTTGGAAGTTTCTAGCAATATTAGGTTTAAAAAGCTGTTTTTTATTGTATTATTATTTTGTTATAATACAGCTTCAAATATTCAACATGATGTGTTTTTCTTTCTTCTTCTTATGGTTGGCTCAGAAAATACCCAAGAAATTTGCAGAAAATATGATACCAAAAATGTTACTTTCAAAGATGATTCTTAGAGGCCCAAGTGGTGCATCATGGGAAGTGACATTAATGATAACTGTGGATGGTCTCTTTCTCCAACATGGATGGGAAGAATTTGTCAATGCTTATTCCCTTCTAGAAAAAGACATTCTACTCTTCAAGTATGACCGAAACTCATCCTTTGATGTCAAGATCTTTAATGGAGAATGTGAGAAGGAAGCTGCATACTTTGTCAAGAAATGTGGGCATATGAGCTTTTCTGGCAAGTACCATAAGAAAAGAGCTTCAAGCGAAATTGTAGACGAGGATAATGAGTTTTCTAACCCCGTTAAGAAAGTACGCAAGGATGATACCATTAACAAGAAGATACTGCGTTGCCGTAATCTGTTCAATTGGCTATACATTACCTAAGAAAGAAAGCCACATCAAAATCATTGATGGAGCTGCAAGGAAATGACTCTCTTGGTATGTTTTAAGATATATTTCCTCTTACCCCCGTTCGGTTGTAATTCTGAAAACGGATTGGAAATGAATCTAGTCCACGTATATACCTTGTTTATGTAATCATTCTGGGTGGTTTCATGTAAAATGCACTTGCTTCCCCTATTTTGTTACCCTATAAGGTACTAAAACTAATCAAATTCTACTACAATTAGTTCTAACCACAAGGAATGATTCCCAAAAACTTCATGAACAAGGGTGTACGTATGGGCTAGATTCGTTCTTATTCCGTTTCTGGGGTTTAAACCAAATGGGCCCTTAACTTAAAGCCTGAAATGCAATATTTGTTACAGCTGGACCTGAATTTACCAAGCAACTTGATCAAATTGGCTCAACCAACAAAGATACTCAAAATTCTCTACAAGTTACTAAAAAATGTAAGGGAGCTTATGTAGTTGCATACATTATCTCCATGCTTGTTGATGTTTTCTGTTTTCCTTGTTAATGGTTTTTACTTTCGTAGTTGAGTATGTATATAAAAGAAGAGCGGTAATAGAGCGTGAGAAGAGAGAAACTGCATACATTGTCAGTAAATGCGACTCTCACGGTCTGTTTTTATGATATAGTTGCTCATAATGCAAACCTGAAATGAAATTTGTGTACAATGCACTAACTTTTTTTTACTATCAAATTTAGCTGGACCTAAACCTGCCAGGAAAAATGACTCTATCAACAAAGAGACACAATCTGTAGACCGAAATTCTCAAGAAGTTACTGAAAATTCGCTTCATCATGCTGGTCTCGAGATGGTTTCCTTGGTTGAAACAAGAGATAAAGCCAAATCAAGATCATTGACGGAGATGCAAGGGAGAGACTCTGTTGGTATGTTTTTTGACTTAAAATATAGTAGCTCATACTGAAAAACTGAAATGCAATTCGTTTAACAATCTACTAATTTATATACTATCAATTTCAGCTGGTCCTGATGAAAATGGATCCACCAACAAAGAGATAGCTTCTGCAGATCAAAACCCTTCTGAGCTTAAGGAGGACTCTCATGGTATGTTTTAGGATATTAGTTGCAAATATTGTAAATATGAAATGCAACTTTTGTAACAAGTCACTAAATTGTTTACCATCAATTTCAGTTGGTGTTGAACTTTCCATAGCCAAAGAACATGATGAAAATCGCTCAATCAACAAAGCAGTACCTTGTGTAGATCAAAAATCTACAGAGCCTACCGAGGACTCTCATGGTATGTGTTAGGATATAGTTACTCATAATGTAAAGCTGGAATGATTTTTTGTAACAATGCGCTAAAAAAATTTCATAATCTATTTCAGTTGGAACTTTTCTTGTCATTGCCAATGAACCTGATCAAAATGGCTCAATCATCAAGGAGGAAAAACTTCTGTTGATCAAAACCCTCCCGAATTTACTCAAAATTCTCTTCCTAATGCTACACCAAGGAAGCGTTTTTGTACTAGAGATAAAATGAAGGCCCCATCTGGTAATATCAAGTATATTTCAATTAAAGAAGATGTATACTTTATTTTGATGCTGGCTAATGTTTTATCTTGCCTCCATTGGTGTTTTGCTTTTGTAGTCAAGTATATTTCAAACAGAAGGCCGGTAACAGTCCGGGAGAAGCAGGCGGCCTTGAGAAAAGCTGTTTTAGAACTAACTGATAACAGCTTTTTCGCGACAATTAGATCCTCCTATGAAAACTTTTTCATGGTAATTGATTTTTTTGTCTTTGTCTCATGTGACTGTTTTGTTGCTGAATATTTTAACTTGCTTGTGCATTATTAGACTATCCCGAATGGGTTTGCAACTGCTCATCTTGGTCATAACAACCGGGTTGTAATTCTGCGTGTTGGAGAGAATAAATGGGAAACTGAGTTCAATTACATTGAAGGTGGACTTGGAACCGGTTGGAAGCGTTTGCTTTGGATAACAACTTGGAAGAGTCAGACGTGTGTCTGTTCAAGTGTGTTGGCCAGGAGGATAACAAATCTATGATGTTTGATGTCGCCTTTTTCGTGTAGTAGAAGATGTGGTTACTCCTCCTACCCTTTTGATCACCTAATGGATAGTTAATTTGAAGACTCAAAGAACAGTTCAGTTAATTGATGTAGGTGATACTCTACTTGTTCTGATATGTATATTGTAAGCATCTTAGGATGCCAAAACAAAGATTGGTGAACATTTTGTTTGGTTGCTTAGGGATTATTACTAAGTTCATTTAATTTAGTTCTCTCTATTTGCTTACATTTGTTCAATATCCAAACTGCCCTCTGAAATTCATATGAATTGCTTTATCAAACAAGATACAAGGAGATTTCTTTGAATATATTTGCAATACATCTTGAAGAATTTCAACCTGTATTTGCAATAAACATAAAAAGGAAAACTTGCTTGGGAAAATATTTGACCTTTTTTTTTAATATCAATTGTGCAATTTGGTCAATCTTAGCTAGGACCGACCGGGAAACGGGCGGGTATGAACACCATCAAATGTCCGGCCCATCTGTTGACCTCCTCTCTTTCTCTTTATTTCTTTTTTAAAACATTATAAACCTACATTTGGTTTGGGAACAGGTTCAAATCTTGTTATTTTTTTGCAAATGGTTTATGGATCTAGTCAACACAAGATCTCAATTTTGCTCAGTTTGTAATGAATAGCTTCATAAAGTGCCAAGAACAATGATGATGAACCAAAAAAAAAATAATTCATTTGGTGTATATTATTAATTACACTCAGACGCAGAGCATCTGTATCACTTTCCCAAAATTGAGGCTATTTGTGGCAAATTTTGACAATAATAGAGCAACAAGTCTTTTCACCTTTTATCTGACCAAAAAAAAAGTCTTTTCACCTTTACGTGAGAGAGTGAGCCCATTTACTGCCATATCCGTGTAACTTCTCCATGAACCCCTTTTTTTCTTCTCCCATCATCAAACTGCAAATCTGTCACTTAAAAATACAGACTTTCTTCTCAAACAATCTTCAAGCTTACATTTCTTCTCTGAAAAAAAATGAAGGAACGTACAGAGGTTGAAGATGGCTGTGGTGGTTGCAAGTCTTTGGAAAAAGAAATTTACTGGAAACATGTCAAGCGTCTACGTTTCTGCGTTTCCCTCACTGCTGATTTTCACCACAAGCTTGTAAGCTCTTTTTCTGTCAAGTGATTTTTGTGCCTTTTCTTTCACTTTTTTGTGTTTCAGACTGAAAAATGCAAAACCCACATGCAATGTGATTAGGGTTTTTCTTAATAGGGTTTAAAAAGCTGTCCTTTGAATTAAAAATGCAATCTTGGATACATTTGCACTCTCATTGTCTTCCAGTTACTAAATATATTACTGCACTGTGTTTAATTTTTCTTAATATGTGTCATTCAGCACATACCCCATAAATTTGCTGAAAATATGAGGCAAAATATATTTTTACCAAACAAAGTCACCTCCTTTCTTGGTTTCTTCTTCTGTCAAGTGATTTTTGTGCCTTCTCTTTCACTTTCTTTTGTTTCAGACTGAAAAATGCAAAACCCAGATGCAATGTGATTAGGGTTTTTTAAAGAGGATTTTAAAAGCTGTCTTTTGAATTAAAAATGCAATCTTGGATACATCTGGATTCTCATTGTCTCCCAGTTACTAAATGTATTACTGCATTGTGTTTAATTTTTCTTGTTATGTATCAATTCAGCACATACCCCAGAAATTTGCTGAAAATATGAAGGCAAATATATTCTTACCAAAGATGAATCTTAAAGGTCCAAGTGGTGCTTCATGGGAAGTAACCTTAATGAGAAATATTGATGGCTTGTTTCTCCAAGATGGATGGGAAGATTTTGTAAAGGCTTACTCCCTTGAAGAAAATGATATCCTTTTCTTCAAGTATGACCGGAATTTGTCTTTTGATGTCAAGATCTTTGATGGTGAGTGTGAGAAGGAAGCTGCATACTTTGTCAAGAAATGTGACCATTTGAGCCCTGCTGTCAATGCTGAGGTTTGTGTCAACCCTAATAAGAAATTACGAAAAGATGACGGTTTAAGACCTTGTGTTAGGAAATGGAAGAAGATATCACGCCGTAGTCCCTATTCAATTGGCTATGCGGCTTGTAAGAAAGAAAGCCGTGTTAAGATCATCAATGGAGGTACAAGGGAGAAACTCTAATGGTATGTTTTAGTAAAGAGTTGCTTCTCACAATTGAAAAAAATGCATTTCATGTAAAAATTAACTGATTTATTTACTGTTAATTTCAGCTGGGCATGATCAAAACAGCTCAACCAGCAACGAGATACCCTCAGCAGATCAAAACACTCCACGAGTTACTGAAAACTCGCGTGGTATGTCTTAGCATTTATAGTTAGTTGTTTGTAATGTAAAGCTGAAACGTGTTTTTTGTAACAATCCACAAAATTTTCAGTTGGACGTGAACCTGATCAGAATGGATCAACCAACAAAGAAGTTACTGAAAATTGTCCTCTTGTTTTTTTAAAAATAGTTGGAAGAAAGCGGTCTCGGAAAAGTTTGCCCTCAAGCGGTAGGATTCAATACATAAGCCTACAACAAGAAAATAAACATCATCTTCATGCTTGTAAAATGTTTTTTCTTTGTATTAGCTGTGTATGCTTCGAACAGAAGGCCCGTGACAGAATCGGAAAAGAGAGAAGCCTTTAGAAAGGCAGCTTCAGAGCTATCTGAAAATAGTTTTTACACAGCAATGCGGTTCACCTGTTGCTACAAAGGCTTTTTCATGGTAAAATTCCTCTTTTTTTTTTTTTTTTTTTTTCCGAGCTGTGCTGGTATGTTATGAAGATTGACTGTTTGCTTGTACTATAGACGATCCCGGCTAAGTTTGCAGCCGCACATTTTCGTCATAGAAACCAAGATGTAACACTGAGTTGGAGAGAAGAAATGGGTAACCAGTTTCAGTTTCAGTAAAAGTGGACTAGGAACTGGATGGAAGAAGTTTTCTTTGGATAACAACTTGGAAGAGTGGGATGTGTGTCTGTTCAAGCTTACCGGTCAGGAGAATAACGAAACTAAGATGCTTGACGTCTCCATTTTTCGAGTGGTGGACGAGATTGCTCCTCCTACACTTTTGACGACAGATCAATGAAGCGTCTATGATATGCATGATTCCAGCTACAGTTAACTGATTTTGGTTAGTACTGAAGTAACTGTAATTTAAGTAAACCAAAGCTTGTGAAGAATGCTTTTGAAGCTGATGAACGTATATATGTTAACTTATTTAAGTTTCTTATCAATGCTATAAAAGTGCTTATAAATTAAATGCCCAAACAGAGCTATCATTCTATGGCTACTGTGCAGTACTAAACATACTTATGATTAACTCAATAGTGATGCTTACTTTAATGTTTGCAAGACTATCTTAATCTATTTCAAGCACCTACCTTACAGCCGCTGTTCATTGCTCCAAACCTGGCCTGAACCACCAAACTCGTCGTTGGTTCAATATGGTTCAGATTTGTCCGAACCATATTGAACCAACCATATTGGACCTATTTTTCTTCTTCGAGAATATATAATTAAATCATAAAATATAAATACAAAACATATGATTGACCATTGAACCAAAGTCAAATTTTCCAATTTCCCAAACTAATAAACACAAGTATATAATTCAAATCGATCCTAAAATGAAACTTTAAAAATCGAGAAACGACCCTAAAACACTAGGGGTTGTGCCGAGTGGTTTTGGTGCGTGCCTAAATGTGAGTAGCCATGACCTACCTTATTGGTCTATAGGATTGCAATCCTACGTACATGTAAGATAAGTTGTGCCTAAATGTGAATAGACGTCACCTACCATATTGGCCTATACTCTATAGGACTCGCAATCCTAGGTACATATAAGATAAGTTTTTTTTTTTTTGGTCATAAATGTAACCTCATTAATACTCATTTAAAAATTATACAATCTACAATCAATAATCCAAACATTTATATTATTACATTTACTTATATATCACAAATCATTTTTTAACATGAATGAATAAAATCTATTTTGTTTCTTGTCTCAATTAGTTCAACCATCCATATAAAATACAATAAAATATATATAACGGATCCTATTCGACGAAATCCGTAAATATTGTTATTCCTTTTAATTCGATCCAAAAATTACCCGGGATCGAATATGGATCCTATTTTATTAAACTGTTATCCATATATCTATTGAAAATTTATTTTAATTAATTAAAAAATATTTGTACACCTTTATTTGGATTATTTTATTTTATTTTGGATTACTTTTATATACAAAAATAAAGAAAGCTGAAAATTTCATATTCAAATATTGAATTTTAATCAGATCAAAATGATAATATGAATATTCACGGACCAATCCGATAGGACTTGAATCATAATAGGTTATTAAGTTTTGCGTCCAATTTAACAAGTTATCCTGATATCTACAAATAATTAATCAATACGCACAAGCATTGAAATTTTTGACATAACAAAATTTTGAATTCTTAAATTCGTTTCTTAAACATATTTTTAAACCCATGTTAAACACAGGCCAATTCATCTAGTGGTATATAGAAGTGCATTTCAGCCAAATATCCAATTTATTAAATGGAACTCTTAAGATTTGATCAATTTTTCTCTAAAATATCTTTACTTAGTTCTTATGTCGATAACACTAATATCTTACGATAGTATAAGACCCATGGTCCGATACCAGCCAAATTAATTAAATTTTTATGAGTGTTATAAGACCAAAACTAATCGAATTATCTCAATTTCTTTACTCAGTTCTTATGTCGATAACACAATATCTTACGATAGTGTAAGATCAATACTAATCGATAAGAGAATTTTTATACTAAATTATACATTGATATATACACGGTACTAGAATAATAGTCCTAAAGCTCCTGCAAATAATCCACAACTGACATGCATTCTACAATCAAAGTGATCTTTGCGAAAGACGATCATTTAAAAGTATGTGTATAATCTCAATACACAAAGGTCCAAAAAGAATGTGTTGAATCACCTCTAATATCTTGTGCCAAACTGCCAAGCAACACAATTGTTTGCTTATCGACATCGACATTGTCCCAACTTTCTTCACTGTTTTCAGTCACATCACTTTACACTTGATTATGCGCATAACACCGGCTCCATTTTTACCTATATCAATGCAAGTTCCATAACAAACATTTAAGCCAAGAATCGAACAAATCTGTTAAGTGTTTCCGCAAATTCACTTGATTATTTGTTACCAACCTTCTGCAGGTCCATTCCATGCTTCAGACGCGGCTTCTTTTACTCTCAGCAACAAGAATTGTGGCAAATGTGTAAAACTGGATATTATGCAACAAAATTCCATGGAAATAATCTTTTTCGTACCATTAACAATGCAGATAAAGGACCGGGATGGCAAAAAATTGCGCAACAAACTCCATGGGAATAATCTTTTCAATACCATCAACAGTACAGATAAAAGACCGGGATGGCAAGAACTTGCACGCAACCTATAATCTGTCAGCATCATAAACAGTTTTGTCAGGTCTTAATAGTAACATCACCATCACCTGGTTCAAACTGCATCCAAACATACTTTAAGAGTGACATAATTATACACGGATATGTACTAAGAATCTATAACCAAATATTTTTGTCAAACAAAGATGAGATAAAACTAGAGCATTTTCTTGTTTCTTTTAATATGCTGAACTTGGAACATTCTTTAAGCCTATTCCCAGTAACTAGAAAATTCTCAAAACCAAAATTCTGCAAGAGTAAGTAAAAATGTTACTTTAGCTGTGAAACGCAAGTTTGTTGCTAGATCAATTAGATGAAAATGATGTAACAGGCATCTATATTCATGATAAATGACTTAATAGAAAAAGAATACATTTGAACAAGAAGACAAAGATGAAATCATTTAATGCAAATGAAAATTAATAGCTTTTCAATAATAGCAGTTTTCTACCATATTCGCACCAAATGGCAAATACAATGAATGTCCACTCAATAAAGCATTGATTCCAAGGGAGATGAACACTTAACTCACACATGAATACAATTATGCCAATAAATTCTGTTACATACACAAAAAATGGAAAGGGTATTATTTCATGGATTGCCCCCTCAAAGGCACCCTTCATAAAATGCAATTGATATGTTATATGATTCTATGAAGAAGCAACCAATATATCAATTTTGTTCCTAAGATTCCAAAATCAACAATGCCTTTTCTTTTAATCTAAAAAAGCAATAGACATGCCATCTTCATAAACAGATGCACCCAGCTTTTTTGATGGTAGCAAGCAAGAAAATTCAAGGAACACAAAAATCACGCAACCCTAGTGTAGAAAGGAATACATACATATACAAACCCCTTCCAACTGGCAATGGCAAAGCGAATCCTGAAGTCGCCAGCTCGAGTCACGAGTGGCCATTGAGAGATTGGGGCCCTCCAGCCTCATGAAGTTAGTTGAGGCCCACTAAGTGGGACCCAGAAACCCATGTAAACTGGAAAAAGAAAAAAAAAAAAAAAAGACATTACAAGAACTGCATAGGTACAAGCTATGTATCATGCTTAGTGTGTGAAAGGTGAGACGAATCACAAACATAGTTAACTTTTAGCATGAAGGCATGTCTAATGTCTTAGTATGCTTTTTTTTTAATTAAATTTTTATACATACATTGGAGTTAGAGACCGTTATAGACGGAGGTTTAAATCAAGATCCATCACACAGAGACCATCGCCTATCTTTTATAATAGATGTCCAAAAGAGCAAAGCATGGGTTCCTTTAGAAACCATAGAAGTTCGTCCATCCCCAGTTCTTGACATAAGTAACACAGATTTTCCCTAGGCAACTTTTACAGATATGGAAACATGGTAGCTTGACAGTAGAAAAATGCCCCCCCTTAGAGGAGGCGGTGGGCGGCTAGAAATTAGATGCTCATATGAAACAATTAAAGCACACAATAAATGAGAATTAATTGCAAAATCAATTGAACATTCAATATCACTATCATTTTTAAGACTGCAGTTAATCCTATGTAGTTCAACTGCACTTTGCACATGCGATCGGCTGCAAGTTGAAGCTAAATTAAATAGAGTGTTGTTTCCCCTTCGATTCACCCATTAGAGTGAACTACCTTTAAATTTTCTCCTTCTAAATGGACATAGAGACCTAGATATAAAACACATCCTCGAAAATAAGTACAAAAAAAAAAAAACTCTTATACAGATTAATCTTTCCATTTCAGCTACGAAGTCAATGCTTAACCAAATGAAACAAATATCCCAGTGGAAGAAATGACTCGTAAAAAGCATAAAGAAACCTCCATAACACCATAATTTCTTATTAGTATGAATAAGACTTGCAAAAAGCATGATGAAAAATATTTATGAAAAAAAACAGATTACTGCAAATACCCTAACTATTATAGCGATTTTTCTAACATATGTCCTAGGCGGTAGGCATAGCTTAACAACCCAAAAAGGAAATTTTCCATAGATATAAGCCTAGTTCAGATGGTGAGTTTTTCGGGTAGTTGAAGCTTTTTGAATAGTTTAAGCTTTTTTTCTTGTAGTTGATTGTGTAGTTTTTTGAAAGATTTTATAAAATATGGAAATCTAATAATTTAAAAGAAAAATTGGTGTTTTGTAAAGTAGATTTGTGGGTAGAATTTTAGGGTGGATTTTTTCCAAAAAAAAAAAAGGACAAAAACTACCTGCCGAACCAGCCTTTCTAAGAAACTAATGAAAAAGTTATCACTAGAAGCTTTTCAAAATTGCAGAAAACCTTTCTAAGAAGCTAATGAAAAGGTTAATTCACCCAACAATCTACCATACCAAACATCTACAAGCTTATAAAAGCTACTTAAAAAGCTCTCAAATCTACCTGCCGAACCAGCCTTTAGTTGTTTAGATTTTTAAAAAAAAATCTTTGTTAATTTGGGATTCTTAAGTCTATGCATGTAGGATAGAGGAGACGATTATTACAATTATGAGCTAAAAACTAACTATGAAGCTGAGATCCCAATATCTTTCATTTCACAAGCCTGTCTCTCAGTACATATGCCAGCTTTGGCTTGATAAGAGATTGTTTTCATCTCTTACAAGTCAAATCGTTGTCTTTACATATGCTCTCCTAAGTTTAGTTAGGCTCTCAAGTGACTCAAGATCGAACAAGGGTTCAACAAAGATGTATGATATACTTTGGGGATCTTGTAGACGACTACTGGCGCAATTCTTTTGATGAGGATTTTATGTTACTTTAGTCGAACACAAGCATTTTGCTACAATGTCAACCGAACACAACCAATAAAGAACCATGTTTTCTGTCATAGTGATTTAATAAAGAGCTTAAAACAACTAATTTTGCATTATGGCGCTTTGTTTCCAACACAAACCTAAGATCTACATATATCTAGCATTGCGAGGTTCTGTTGTACTTTAGTAAATGAAAATATGTCCATGCAACTTTTCATCATCACCTCTTCACAGCGTCCCAATTTTTTTCATAGAATCTTTAATATGACTCCATTATAGAAATGTGGAATAAAAGATATGATTAATACGCACAGCTAAGGATGTGCTCGGTAAAAAAGGGTTTTTTGGGTAGTTTTTTAGTAAGGTTTTGAGGAGTATAGTAATATATGAACCCTAGTGAAAAATCTCATGAGTACTAGGTGACAAAAACACGCCTGAGTAGAATTATAGGATGAATTTACCAAATAGGGCAAAAATTCAAAAGAAAAAAAGAGAAGCAAATGATTGCGATTGAGAGGATCGGAAAAGGAAAAATAAAAAATAAAAATTGGGGAGGGGTATATTGGACCCAAATATTAGAAAGCTATTGAGCAAGTTTCTAAAAACTACCCGAAGGAGTTGACAAAAAATCTGCAAAAAGCTCTCAATTAGTCCCTAAAAACTCTACTCTCTAAATAAGCTGCTAATGCAAACACTACATTTGCTTTAACTTTTTCGAACCTCCACCAAAATATAATCAATAAAAGGCAGCGGTGGAAACTATATTAAATCTAACTGCTACTGAGGGTAGCTTACCAAAATTAGTGTTTGAAAAGCTGGTATAACCACCACTAATTACCGAACACCCCTAAATATTGAAACGCTAAATTATACCACCAACTTTTTGGCATCACCAAAGACACACTAAGTATATTTCATTTGGCAAATCTTACATACTTATACTTATGCTATAATATCAAAGAACTGTATGTCCATGTAAATACATGATATTTAAGTAATGTGAATGGAAATGTGCAAGGAGAGTATAATAACATCCAAGTTTCAACACTGATACAGATTTGGAAACCTAAAGAAATGCACAAGGCCACACCCCAATCACTACAGGATGTCCATCATTTACACCTCACTAAACAGAGAAATAATAACATGTTTTCCATTAGTCTTTATAACCACTGTCCCCTCCAGATTACCCCTTAACAATTCACCTGTAAAAGCTATCTGATGTACAAAACTTCTCATCTAAGATACAATTCCTAACCACTGGCTGCAGGTGACTGATGTAAGGTCACATCAAGACTACATGAAAAAAGGAGACACGGTATAACACAAACAAACACATGTTGGCGCACACACAGGATCTTTATAGACATCACAGGAAAAGAGTAATATCTAAGCTTTCAAAGTAAATAATTCTCAACCAAAGGGCATGCAATAAGTCATACAAGTCACAGTAGGCCATACAGATCCATGGATGGTCAAGCATATGGTGTGCTCATATCAGCTACTTTCTATCATGGAATTCTGAATTGACTTTGAATACTTTCGAAGCCAATATTTCGTGAACAGTGGAAAACATTAGACCCAAGCAAATTTTCATAAACCTTCAGCTTACATTCATTTAGACACTGCATTAGGAACTTCACGCCATAAAGAACTAGGAAAGTCTTCATTAGAAGATTCATTACCATGTCTAGGTATAGGGGGAAACAAGGGCAACAACTGTATACCAACAGTTCTATGGAAAGCTTAAAAGAGTAAGATTCGGAGTCAACGACTAGACTCAAATGGCAATGAGCAATTAAAACGACGGTATTTAATGAAAATTACATTTAAACCATTAAAAAAGAAACACAATCCAAAGATAAACTGCAGAGAAATTATAAGTTCTCACCAAGTTTTACTGAAAGCATGACTTCGCATTTCGCAAGGCACATCGGGCCATTTTAGTCTTAACACATCAAGAAACGGCACTGCAGGAAGGATCACTCATAAGAAGTATGTCATGTGTAGTTTAAAGCCACTGAAGCATCAAAACACCCTTTTGATCCAGGCAATAGACAAAGATCGCCACTATAAGTTACAACTGATGTAGGCAACTTTGTTTTAGGAATTCGATGATGATCTCCTGCTGTACTTCTTACAGAAGAAACCATCCCATTCTGGACCCCTCCTTCCATTTTGCATAGAAACAAAGACCATCCCATGATTACCGGCACTCAGTTGAGACTCTGCATTTGCACCGTTATCTTTACATCCAACATTCAATGAAGTCATTTCCATTGGTACTTGTGATTCTAATCCGTTTACGTTATTGCCTAACATAGACAACTTCCCAGCTGAAGAATCATCATTAATCTTCAATGCCTCACTAGATTTTGAACAACCACCACCCGACAAATGCAAGTGTTTCGCTATCCTTGGAGAGCTATTCATCGCTCGATGTAACCTTAGTGCCAATTTCTTATCATTACCATCCACCAAATCACAATCATCAGAACCCTTCTCCTCACCTTGCTCTCTTCTCCTACCGGGATAAGCCAAATCAAGTGCACCATTAGCAAACTCCACAGCATCCCTAGCCACCTCGGCCTTCATCAAAGCTTTCTCCTTCGCCGCCTCCGCAATCAGAGCCTTCTCCCGCGCAAGACCATCAGCCTCGTTCGCCACCTCCTCCGCAGACTTTGGCTTCTCTTGAGAATCAGAAACCCTAGAAATCCCCGGAGAAGAATAATCCGACCCAACCTTAACGTTCCCCTTACCATCTACCAGTCTCGGCACCCAACAGTCGATACAAATTGAAAATCCATCACTACCTAAGTAAGCGGCGGGCGGCAAATAAGAAAAGGGTGCGAAATTGGAGTACCTGGAAACACAAGCTTTATGGACCTGGTGATGGCATTTCCGGCACTTATGGGCTCCGGATTCTTGTAATTCAGTCGAATCGGTCAAGCAATAGGAGCAAAGTTTGGCAGATTCGACGAGTTTATGGCAAGATTTGCAGAGGAGAACGACGCGCCATTGGCTGTTCAAGATTCGAAGCCTTTGGCTAGGGTTTGTGCTGTTGGTGCGGCGATTACAGGCATTGCAATCGGATAAGTTTGGCAATTCTCTGGTTTTCTTCTTCCGAACAGTCTTATGGTTGGGAGGACGGCGATCGGTTGAAGCCATGAGTTCCGCCGCCCGCACTCCGCCGTTGAGTTTAGCGAGAGATTCGCTATTCTCTTGAAGAAAATGTTTAGAAATCGAATAGCAACCGTACTTTGTTCACAAAACGACCTAGGTTCGTTTGGTGCATGGGTGGGCTTGGTGACTTTAGTCCAACCTTTCTCTAAATGAAGATTCAAATAATTAACTTATAAAATTACTATACTAATGTAATTAAAATAATAATATACTAATCTTATTACTAATATATTTTTTTATATTTTTTTAATTTGAAAACATTTTTTCTAATCATTTTCTAGTTTTTTATGTTTTAATGGATGAAGTTGACCGATAACTTTTTTTAAATCAGAACACTTAACCTATATTCTCGTGTGCATGTATTTAAAACTCATTTTTTTTATTATTATTTGTAGGTGCATATAGGATCGTGTATAATCTGATACACCTTTTATTTATACTTTTAACATTTTTTTTGCAAAAGGAGGTAGATATAGTCCGGTTAGGATTAGGACCGGATTTATCCCATACAAAATATGTTATATTTTTTACATTTTTCAGTCAATACGATTCGGACGGGACCGGATTGTTAGGATACGGTCCGTGAACCGTTTCATACAAAAAGTGAAACAGTCCGGTCCGTAAGATTATGCTCTGATCTAATCCGGATGGGATGCATGAAACTTGAGATACAAGTTTATATCCATTACTAATCGGTATTTGGTATACATACATACGTATGATTCTTATACATCCAACATATCACTCGAGCTTCGAACAAACAAAGGTTGCCCTTTTCTACAACAATTTATATATCATGTAGTACAAACTAAATAGTTTTATAAAATAAGATAATTCAATATTTTTTTAATAGGAAGGTCAAACCAAAGTCAACTTGATCTCAATTGTAGGATTGCATACAACAACACTGAGGACCACCATCCTTATGAGCATCGCAGTAGACGGCGTGCGGGTTGAGACCTGCCCCGTTACACATACTTGCGCATTGCGACTGAGTGCTACACGCTCCTACGTACTTGCAATGCTTCTCCGCCACCTCTCGGCCCCTCCTTGATTCCGCAGTGTAGCCGAAAGCGATGAGGATGAGGATGAGAGCGACAACGAGATGATAGAGCTTTGTGGACGCCATTGATAAAAATAAATGGTTGATTTGTGATTGTTTTGCAAATTGGTAGGATGGTGTATTTATAGTAGCGCGCAGATCGGTCGATCTTGGCGTGTTAGTTACGTTGGGTGGCCCACTAGGTCAAATTCTTAGTAATTTTTTTTTTGGTAGAAAAATTCTTAGTAATGTAATTGCTACGAAGGTGTGGAGTAATTAAAAGACTACTTCTCTCTCTTTTCTTTTTGTGTATTTTTAAATACTATTCTACGAGACTACGACTATACAGAATGTGTATAAACGCAACCAAAGATAGGTAAGGTTATTTCCCGAGTAAATGTAAATATTATTATATTTAGGGATTAATTGAATTTTGATTTACTTTATACTTTAATTGTAGATTATTTGTATAATCTTTCAAAATAATATCATAAACTCAACCAAATGAACGGTCTTCAGGGACGTAGGATGCAAATATCAATGACCTATACCGGCGAAAATCTCTACTAGTCATCACAACACACTTCGCGTATATAATTGATTGGGTCATTGACTACGCATATGAGGAGCGTAGTAGTAATAAGAAAAAATTGGACTATTACTACGCTTTTCATGCGTAGTTGAAATTTTTTATTAAACATTTTTATGAACTCTAACTACTCTATATACATATGCGTAGTTGTATACCACTCATCTATGAATCTGAAGTGCGTGACTATGATGATTAATGATATAAATTGTGTTAGACGTGTTAAAAATATTATTTAAATTTTTATTGATGATTTATATTTTTGTTATAGAATAAAAATAAAAGACGCAATCAAGAAATGAATTTGTATTTTATAAATTGTTGTTCCGATATAGTCTTATGTATAATTTTTTTTTGATAATTTCAAAATAATTCAGGAATTAACTACTAGTATAAAAATTTTAAACTAATATATATTATAATGAAAGTATACTAATAAGTGCAACTATAAAAATTTGAACTTTAATAATATTAGTTTAAAATTTGGATGTTATTAATTAGTTCAAATATATCCAATTAAAAACGTTATAAAAATAACTAATTAATAAAATAATATAATATATGAACTAACTCTAAAAAATATTAAACGGGTTATAAAATATCCATTCATATCCGGGTCTTGTCAAGAGTACATGTCAATAATTTTCAATTTAATCGATCTATTTTTGAAAAATAAATTTAAAACATGTGATGTGTCATTGTGATGAGTATGAGTGATGCGCAAATGACGGATTATGAAATGTCCGTTCATAGCCGGATCATCCCATCACCTTTTCATTTGCCATTAGTACGTGTGTTTACCTATATGTTTATGGTTTTTATTTATTTATATTACTTTTTATAGTAGTTTATCAAATGTACTTCCCTCGAATTTTGTGGTATTCTCACGTTCAGGTGAGATACAACATTCTTTTGTAAAGCTATTATTCGACCAAATTTATAAAATAAAATGCAAACTTATAAGTTAAAACAAAATAAATCATTCAATCCTTCATAACTCTTAACATGTTCGGAATTTTAATGTAAACTTTTACATGATTTCAAAACATGTAAAAATACAGATTTGCAAAGACATTCAACCAAGTACATTAAACAAAATTGTCTTCTTTTATCTAAAAACCCGAAGTTGTCATGTTGGATCTTATAGTTAGTCACGTCCTCTTTAGTAAAGGTGAAGATCCTATAAGCGGGAAGAAAAAAAAAACATATATGTTATTCCGAATCAAATACCTAGGAAGGGGTACTAGAGGCATGGTTTGTAAGATGGAGTGAGGATACCGGAAAGAGATGGTATTGTCAAGAGTTTCAATAACATTTAATTTAATCTGATCTATTATTTTTTTTAAATAAATTTAGAACAAGTGATGTGTCATTGTGATGACAAAGTATATGGCTTATGAAATGTCAATCCATATGATCCGGTCCACTCCTTATCACTTGTCTCATTTGTCGCTTGTGTTTTATCCATATGTATATAATTTTATTTATAGTAGTTTATCAAATATTTTGCTCTTAAATTTTATAGAATTTGACGAATTAAATATCAGATATAACGGGAAGGATTTTGTCGTACGTATAATCGTATATACATGTCGGGTCCACCTAACACATAAACTCAGTAGTGTACGTGCAATTTGAGGCTACAATGCTATAGTTAAATTAAAGTTAATTGATGCGCATATAATTAAATACCAATAAGACAAAGCCTTTGAATTTGCATTAACTTGGGAGACTTAAGGATGAAACATTTATCTCAATACTTGGAAACTTGACAATTAAAATACATAATATTAATTCAAAACAAAACACATAATGTTTACTACGACAAAACGGCTTAAATAGGTTTCTTTATTCCCTCGGTGACTGAAGTAGGTAGAGGCAATTGCATCAAATCTCGGAAGGAACAAGACAGCAACATTGAGATCCACCCTTCCTATGAACATCACAGAAGATCCTATTGTCTTCGAAACCCGCCGCGACGCAATTGCTTTTGCACTCCGCCTGCGTCATGCATGCTCCCAAGTACTTGCAATATCCCTCTCCGACATCTCCGTCCACACCCGCCATGTACCCGACGATCACAAGGATAAGTATCACAACGCCAAGATAAAGCCTCTTCAGAGCCGCCATTGATCGATCTCGATCGATCTCTCTTCAACTTTTCACTGCAGATGATAAATATTAAGAATTCATGCATGTATTTATAGTAATGGTTTTATGCACGTAATTGCTAGGAAGGTGTGTCTATTAATTAAGACGTACGTACTCTTCTTAATTTCATGGCTACAACAATGGGTATTTTGTCTATGTTTGTTAATCATGTACAAAACGGTGTGTTTTTTATTAGTGATTGTATAGTCACCTTGCCTACATTGTCTCTTTACTACTTAATCTTTTTAACTCTCCGTTTGATTGTAACTCCGGAAACAAAAACGGAATGAAAACGAATATAGTCAACATGTGTACCTTGTTCATGGAATTATTCCGGGTGGTTTCATATAAAATGCACTTGTTTCCCACTATTTTGTTACCTATAGGATATTAAAACTAATCAAATTCTACTACAATTAGTTCAAACCACAAGAAATGATTCCCAAAAACTTCATGAACAAGGATGTACGTATAGACTAGATTCGTTTTCATTCCGTTTCCGTTTTCGGAATTTAAACCAAACGTACCTAAACTTGTAGTTAATTCGATCATACCCATATAGGCGGCTAATAAATATATGTATATATGCCAATGAAAAGGAGTTTTACTATAAAAGTATCTTTATTGGTGAAAAATAAATGGTTCAAATATAATATACATTTGTATCGAAGTTAATAATTTTGAACAAAAGGTATGTGAATTAAACATTGACCGGTCAAGATCCTAATCGTGTCCTTTGTTTGTTAGGAGGTCGTGCACATGCAATCGTGTTCATTAGTTATACGATCGTTCAACTTGTTTTTGTTAATTATCCATGTAAAATCAAGTACACAACTCTATAAGCTCAAATCTTGATTATAGACCCTCTCAGTTATAAATCGGACTAGTTGAATTTCTATAATTTTTATTTTTATTTAACATGTAAAATATAATTGTTTGATACACTTTTGTTATATTGTTTATAACTTGTTCACGGTGTATTTTTTATCGTATGATTTAACGAGTGATAAAATGAACATGAGTGGGGTGCAAGATCTAAAAATTCATGATTGTGCGCCTTATTCGAAGCAAGAGTTTCTGAAGGTCGAAACTCATAGATTTACAAATTGAGTACGGTCGAAAATGTCGTATTGTTTTTATAGGGTTTCACTCTGAGTTTTACAAATTGAGTACGGTCGAAAATATCGTATTGTTTTTATAGAGTTTCACTCTTTACCGTAAAAAAGGTTACTACGTGATCATATGTAGGGTTGTTCTTGTTAAGCCGAGTGAAAACATCTAATTTTTAATAATGAAAAATAGTTCAATCTAACATTTTATATTAATCGTTAACAATAAAAAATAGTTCAATCTTACCCAAAAAAACAAAAAAAACAAATTGTAAATAAGAAATTGAAATAACACTGAAAACCACCGTTGAATATTCCATAGTGATTCAACCGATGACTCAAAAGATCTTCTATAAAAATGCATGCCATGTTACTAGTTACAGGGTCGGTGCATTACACTTAGACATGATTAGTATTTCTCAAACCGTGTATTAAATGTTAATCTACAACTTATATTTTGACCAATATTTAGGCTATTATCAACTAAACCTATTATATTTTAATTATGTTGTAAAACGTATATTCAATAATCTAACGATAAAACTCATACAAAAACAATCTAGGATTGTAACCAAGAGTATTGATTCAAAACACAAGATGTCTGTTGACATGGTTCGGAGCAAATCCTACGTTTTCGGGATCTCGGTATCGATTCAATTTACTAGTTTTGAGCCAAAGTTAGAGCAAGAGTTACAGATATAGAGTCGTAAATGTGAAGCAAGAAAACAAGAATAAGAGTAGAAAGAACACATAAACGAACAAGAACAAGACACGAGTATGAGAATTCAAGGGTTCTCTTTGTGTACCACAATTTGTGGTTCGATGGATCTTCCAAGCTAACAATTTTCTAAGGATCTAGCGCTCTATCTTGCTTTATGTGGAAGAGAACACTTAGACACAAGCAACAACCTCGAGAGGAGATGATGTTCTTCGCTCAAGAACACCGGAGAGAGCTGGAGAAGTGAGCGGCGAGGGAGAAGAGAAGTGGAGAGTGAGAGTGAGATTAGGGTTAAGGTTACTATGACATGGTCCCAAGTTCGATTCTCCTATGCTTCATCTATTGCCGGCTTATGCACCTTACAATTCACCCTCCTAAATCTTGTGATTCTCCTCCTCCACAATCGATGGTTATCCGATAAACCGAATCATACGGACGGTTAAAAACCCAATAAAATGAGTTTGGGTGATGGTTGACCGGTCAAGATATACAAAACCATCACTCGACCCACCACTGGCCTACCAACCGACCTGGCGTTCACCGGATGGTCACCTGACACTTTAACTAAAAAAATCTATGACATTACCACTCTCTTTTTAAATTAAACCTAAATTTCTAAACTGAAATATTCCTTCACATCCAACCAAAATATTCCTTTCCTTTAAAAAAAATAACCCAAAAAATTCCTTTACTTTTTTTAAAGATCACGAGCTTGAACATTTTTCAAGTCCGAATAATTGATGGAAGCGAAATGCCGATTAAGTTGAATATTCATATAAAACAATTTGATTCTGATTTACCAACTTTAGTTTTAAACTAATGTTATTTTGGATTTTAAGGAGATACATAATTTTGAATTGTCAGTTTATCACATGAGTAATCAAGTTATCGAATTATCATATCATGTTATATTTTGTTGTTTGTTTTGGAAGTATCTTAAATTAAGATAAACACAAAAAAAAAAAGAAAATGATTCACCCGGTCATCCGCAATTATGGTTCAGGGACTTTCGAATGGGTGATAATTCGGCTGAATAATTTTTTTGTACGAGTAAGCTGAAAAAAGTAATACAACCACCAATCACCCGACTCATTTTCATCCTCATTTATAATCGGTCATAAGTAAAAAAAAATGTAATTGATAAGTGTGAAATGCTGAATAAGATAAACGTAATTGGTCAATCTAAGGTTATGAACCGGTCATATGAAAGCGAAGAACTATATGTACAAAACGACACTGCAACAACGTACGAAACATTAATATTCCCATATAGTTTCTCGTAAATTAGTTGATAGTACTAGGACAAACTTCCATGATACCTACAAATCTTCACAGTGAAAAATCCTCCAAATTTGACCATCATTAATACGCTCACACTTTCAAATATATTTAGAGAATACTTATTACAGTGAAAAATAAGTTTAAGATGGTTGGGAACTGAGACTTAGGCTTCTTCTTTCTTTTATTTTATTTTATTTTTTTTACATATTTATAAGTTGTTTTTCAATAATATATTCACTTATTATGTGATTTTAGAGGCCAACATCTCTTTAGTAGAAGTAATATCGATATAATTTGGGAAGAACAAAAAATAATTTCTAAACGTACCGGTAAAAGTTATTATTTGACACCGTAACTACGCACTTCGCGTACGTAGTTGTGGGTGCGAAGTAGTTAATATTACAAAAATAAATTTTTTTTTTTCTTACTTCTATTACGCACTATCGTTTCTATTACGCACTATCGTTTTACCGGTACTTATAATAATCCAAAAAACCAAACAAACAAACAGTTATTCCGTACTTGAGAAAGTAGAAAAAGAAACCTCCGAGTCTGAAATGTTAAAAAGGATTAAAAGATAAAAAGAGGTCCTACCGGGAGTCGAACCCAGGTCGCAGGATTCAAAGTCCTGAGTGCTAACCACTACACCATAGAACCACTTGTTGATTCTAAACAGATTTAAATTTTTTAGAACACTCAGAATCACTCAATAGAATTATAAAATGATTTTTTAGGAGATATTGAATAGGCTTTAAAAAAATTTTGTTTAAAATTATTTTATGTAAATTCAAATTTACCTTTAATATCACCTCTAAATAATCAATAGTATTTCCTAAATTAATTAATTGCATATCTTTATATAAAAAGTATTATTTTTCTCGTTCAATAACTTTTTGAAACAACACTTCTGAAAATTATTTTTTTATTAATGCACCTTCTTTTTCTAAAAAGAAAATTTTCTAGGAAAAATGGCATGAATATTTACCTACAAGAAGTTATATGTGAGAAGATAAATATATAAAATAATGAATCATTACTTTTGTGTAGGAATAAAAAATAAATATTAAAACGTATTATTGAATTTGTGTAGGATAATTATTAAGAATATTTTATTTATAGATATAATCTTAATAGGGATAGTGCAATATTATTTAGCTGATTTTGTTATTTACACAAAAATCCTAAATATATGTACATAATAAGAATAATTTAATCCTTACATAGAATGAAATGTTGGTGTAATAGTGTGTTGAAGATTCCTTGTGATTATTTATGCAGTTAATCTACTTTAGTGTTAATTTATGCTGGTTGTGGGAGTCGGTGTAATTTGTGTAAAGTTTACATGTGATTATCTCATAAGCAATCGGTGTAAACGGGTTCTTATTTAACCTAAAATTGTGTTGACATGTGTAGATCAATGTGTATCGGTTTTTGTTAAGTTGGTTGACATAAATTCTTCCTTGTGTAAGTTTATGTAAAATACGAGTGCAAATTTTTATGCGTGTATATTTTGTTGTTATTAATGTACCGCTTTTTATTTTTGTGTAAGAAAAAATGACATGGTTATTTACATACAAGAAATGACTTAAGAGATGATAATTTACATGAAATAATGAATCAATATTTTTGTGTAGGAACAATGAATAATGATGAAAAATACTATTGATTTTGTGTAGGATAATTAATAAAAAAATATTTTATTCATGGATAAAATCTTATTCAGAGATAATATATTATAATTAAATTTATTTATTTTATTTACACAAATATCCTAGAATATGTACACAATAAGGATAATTTAGTCTTTACATATGAATAAAAAGACTAGAGCAAAATGAATCTTATATAAAAAAAAACATTTTCTATAATTTTCTCTTGTTTTCATGGGACAAAGATTTTAAATGAGAATGCGAACTCGTCCTATTTCTATCTCATTTCCAACTCTATCGGGAAATTCATTGGGACCTACTGTACAAATTCGTCGTTAAAACATGACAAAAATCATACGAATTAAACGAAGAGAACTCGTAGAATTATGAAATGATTGAATGAACTAGTATACGAGGTATTTCATTGTGAACTATTTAGCACATCAACTGAATTTTAGTTTAGAATATTTACAAAAAAAACAAACATAGAATCACTCAAATGAGATGGAGTTTTCGACGGGGCGATTATCCAACTGACATGGAATAGACTTTCGATTTCCAATTAAATATAGGATATCAACATTTTATTACCCATCACTTTCCGTCCCAAACCAATCACCTAAATTACCTATATCAGTTAGTATTATCATTTGAATTTGTATACAACTTATTTTTACCTTATAATCCACAAAGTATCTGTATTTTTATTTTTTTGATAAGTGATATATAGGGGTCAGAAATATATATTTTACAAACAATTACAAAATTACATGAATTGCGCATAACTGAAGGAATAGTATCCTAAGAAATCCAAACACTAGTCGACCACGTTTCCCATCAATTATCAAACAAGTAACAACCGTTTCACAATTTCTCTTTTTTTTGGGTGACCGTTTCACAATTTGTAAATTCATTATTATAATATTTATTATTATATTTATTTTTCTACCTTTCAATTATATGTTAGTTGTTTGCATTACGATTTACAAGGACATGTATGATACCATATTGTCACTGGTTCATAACATCTATAATACACAACTTGATCTTCTTAATCTCATCCTTTTCACTCGGATCTTGTTGCCAATGGTTTGAAACAGACAGGAAGAAGATATTCCAGCAATTCATACCTCAACAATTTCCTCTTTCAGTTATCCAAATCTGGCAAAATTCCCCCACAAAATTTGTCTTTAAATCCTTGTCGTATTCTTCTCTGCCTAGAATTAATCATATGTTCGAATCGTCGACGAACCGACATGATGGTACCTATTTCTCTCCTTAGATCTTGACTGATTTTGGTGTAATCTTCTGAATATCTAAATGTGATAAGAATTTGATTTGTGGCTTCAAAATCATGCTTGAATATGTTGTTTGAATTTCAAAGCAAATGCCTCGTCGGCCAGCAGTGGAAGAGAAATCGCAAAGCTACGGCAATGGATTAACTCAACAGAGATTACAAGAGATAAAGGAAGCATTTGAGCGTTATGATACCGATAATTCAGGTGATTTTAAGAAGAGCTACTGTTTTTGTTGTTTTATGATACGATTCTTGCTAAAGTCTCTCTTGATTTCGAATTTTATAGGCTATATCGATGCCAAGGAGTTGCGTGTTGCTATGAGGTTTGATTACTATCTGCAAAAGTATCTTAATCACACTTTTTATGTTTAGGTTTTTGAACTGATCATTTGATTTCACAGGGCATTAGGTTCTGAGATGACAGAAGAGGTAATATATCGTACCATTGAACATCTGAATTCTCAATTTTCAGAATAAGGAATTAAAGCCTAAGAAGTTTGATTTGTTATTACAGCAAATCGATGAATTGATTGCTGATGCAGATGATGATGGAAATGGTCTTCTGGATTTTGATGAGTTTTGCTACATTATGACTGCACATACCGTAGAGAGGGAGACCAAGGAACAGATTACTCGAGCATTCAGCTTAATCGACAAAGACAACGATGTAATCACTGATTACCCATGTTTAGTTGTCTTATGAAAAATGATTTTGATTCGGTTGTTGAAAATCCTCAGGGAAAGATATCTTCAGCTGACATTGACAGTGCTAAGGCGGAACTTAGCGAGTTCTTCAGTGAGCGAGAGATACAAGATATGAGTGAAGAAGCAGATCGACGTAGTAAGTGTTTATATGTCTACATGGAGATTGATTTTGAAGAATTTCGTATGTGACAGATCATAAAACTGCAGGTGATGGGAATATCCATGTTGAAGAGTTTATGAGAATGATGAAGTGTTTCATATGCATACTTGAAGTTTGAAGATTGCAACATCAGCAAAATAGTGAAATTTCAAGCCTCTTTTTGTTTTTGTTTTTATTTTTGAATTCTCCTTATAATGATATAAATTATAGCATCAGTGTTTTAGTTTGATGCCATGTACTAATCACACGTATCATAAACATGATTATCCCGTTGTATAAATACTTATATGATGAATTGTTGTTGTACACAAGATTTTGTTTTTGATGAACCAAGACAAATCTCTCCTTTTGATTATAGTTGATCTACAGTGTGATACATGGTCATTCCTCAGACTTGTGATGTTCAGCAAGTCCAAACAATATTGGAACTAGTGTAATCCATATTCAAGTTATATGAACAAAAACTTTCACTCTTAGTGCCTGTTAGATTAGAGGGATGAAATGAAAACAGAATGAAACAGTTAAGGGGAAGAAAATGAAATGGAAATGATTATTGATTGATTCAGAAAGATTTCGTTCTCAGAAATGATTCTTAGCAATTCCAAACGGACCCTTATTGTGGATTGTCTTTAGCAGAAGGGCTCGAATTTTTCTGCACTCTTTCTTAATGGAAAAGAGATAGGTACATGTATCATGTATGTAGTACTAAAACAAATGTATTCTCCCGTTCATCCAATGAGCATTGAACTGAAGGCAAAAAGAGGCATAAATTGATAACAATCAGATATACACAGATTATGTACTTGACATGGTATAATGATTTTGCTAGGTATACTATATCTGATCAGATCAAGTGCTTTATTTCCCCAAGTAATCAGTTGCAGCTTCTGATCTTCTTCTGAAAAATGTTGAATGATCATTGACAATCAACACAAGGAAATTTTCCCAGTTCACTTGTTCTGAAAAAGACAGGTGATTCTTTGGAGAACTCCAAAGGATGATCCGAGTCCAGTAGAAAGTCATCCAGTGTTGCAAGAGATTTCAGTTGCTTTCCAAGAGACGCAATCGTCTTCTGGCAATCTGCAAGTTTATCAGCTGCTATAGCAAGTCCCTTTTCCTGCTTTGTCAACATAAAACATCTTAAAAATGAAATCATACATTTTTCTCAAGAAAATATATTATGTTAAAAAAAATATTAATTCAACTGACCTGTTCAGCTTTCTTTTCAGCTTTGCAGATAACTGGAAGTTCAAGATCTGTTTTGGAAAGTTCGTCTTCCAGCCTTCGACATTTATCCATTGCTTCTACAGACAAAGCGCGTTCCTTATCAGCTTCATCTACCAAGGTGTTAATTTTGGCTTCTAGAGCTCTTACTTGTAACTCTGCTCCTTCTCGTTTAGCATTTGAGTACTCGAGCTCTACTTCAACTTCCTTTTTTAGTTTACTTGTCAAAGCTAACTGTGCTTCAAGATCCTCAAGTGTTTTCTTAGCATCTTTTATCTGCCCTTCTGATGCTGTAAGCTTACCCTGACACTCGCTTAACTGTGCTTGCATCTCATGTAACTGATTCCGTGTACTTACTAACTCAGACTCGGTTTCCTTCAACTGTATTTGAGATGCCTTAATCTGGTCCTCACGCTCTATTAACTGATTTTGCAGCTCTTTTGATGTGTTAAGCTGATCCTCAAGCTCAATGAGCTGAGTTTGTAGCTCAATCAGCTCGTTCTCTGCAGTGTTTAACTTGACTTGTGACGTCCTCAGCTGATCCTGGCACTCAATTAACTGAATATGCACCTTCATTAACTCTGACTTTGTAGCATTCAACTGTCCTTCTGATGCCTTAAGATTAGTTGTTGATTCACTTAATGCCATTTCTAGTTTTCCCTTTTCTGCTTCCAATTTTTTTATTTTATCTTCAAGACCTGCATTTCGGTTGATCATTGATTCAAGTTCAACTTTTAATGCGTTTTCATCTCTACCATCCGTGTTAGATGGAGTTCGTGATTCAGGAGAGACTGTTCCACTTCCCATCTCTGGTAATGCAGCTAGCCTTTCCATCTCAAGGAAATCATCAATCTCAATACTCTTAAACGAAGATGCTCGTAAATCTGATTGGCCTGCATAGTCTGATCGGCTATCAGAAAATGAATCAAAACAAGAAGAAGCTTTACGGGTTAATGATCTAAGCCTACGACACTCAGCTTCAACCTTAGCAACCTTCTTAATACTCTCCAATCGTTGTTTGCTTGCGGATTCAGCTGTTCTTGTGATGAAATCCCTCTCTAGACTCGTAATCTCCAACTTTTTCGACAATTCAGCCAGCTCGAGTTTCAGAGACTTATTCTCCTTCTCAGAAGCATCAGTAGAAGCTTCTGCTTCTGATTTAGCAGCTTCGAGTTGAGAGTTCAGCTCAATGAGTTGACTCTCCAATTCAGATTTTCTCAAATCCCATTCATGTGTTCGTTTAGCAATAACTTCCTCGAGTTTCCTCTCTTGCTCTTCCCTTGCTTGTCTCAATTGTCTTACGCATTCCTTGAGCGCTGCATCTAGATGGCCAACGCGGTCTTCAAGTGCTGTATTTTTCTTTACAGCAGCATCAAGCTGTAACTTTAAACTTGCTACTTCTCTCTCAGCCTTTTCCCAACCTATTACAAATTGAAAAATCGAAAGAATTCATTATAAAGATCTGATCTTTATAATGTCAAAGTGAAGTAAGAACATACCTGTTACGGCTTCTTCAGCAACCCGTGCGTGCTGCTTCACTAGTTCTTCTTTGGCATTGATGTTTAACAGTGCAGCTGATAGCTTCTCGGTTAAAGATTTGATCTTTTCAGGTGATTCTTCATTTGAAGAAGCTCTAGAAGTGATTTCAGGTGATTGCTTACTATAACTTGAATTCGCCTGCAACACTCAAAGCACAATAGATGAAAATTGCCAAAGACAACAGCAGATAAGTGTCAAATAAAGATCACCCTTATGAATCTATTGCAAGATACGAGTATGAGATTGATACCTGATATCTTAGTATATCAAAAAAGGAGAAAATGTGTATTAGAAGTATATCAAGATATATGTTAGATATCCATATATTTATACCAAACATAGGTATGAGTTTTTTTTTTTTTTTATGTCGATAACCAAGTAATCAAGTATGATATATAGATATGGATGCCAAACAAGCCCTGAGAAAAATCAACAAGATTTATAATGCCAAAAATTAAATGGAATTCTACAGCAGAGCAAGTTGAAGTAGATAATCGACCTGTTCATCTGAAAACCTCTCAGAAGGTGATGAAATGGACCCTGAGCTTTCGGTTTCACCCGGAGTCTTCTCCGAAGACTTTCTCCGCCACAGCCAACTACGCCGGTCCATCACTAACACCAACTTCACTCAGTCATACACTCATATTCATTGAATCAACCCAGATTTAGAAATTAAGTGTTAGCCCTGCCAGACAGATAAAATTCAGTACTCATAAGCCAAAGAAGAAAAGACATATTGAACAAACATTTTGCAGCTGCAAATTTGGGATTGTGCAGACATACAACAGAGAAAGGGTGAGGTAACATTTTCAAGTGAGATTTACTGACATGACAGAAAAGCAAAAAACATTGCTTGTAATCTAAATCTACTCACCCCCACCAATTTTACCAACCTCCTGAAAAGTATCAAATAATTGAAGAAACCTCCATGGGAAGTTTCAAAGGGCCAAAAAAAGATCGACAACAAGGTAAACAAAAACAGAAGCAAAATCAAAGAAACCCTTATTGCAATCTGAAAAAAATGAGAAGATACATTACCCAAATTGACAATCCAGAAAAAACCCATTTGAAATTGATCATCCAACATCAAACCCAGAAACAAGAACAATAGCAGGGAGTGCAATAGAAGGCACAGAACCCCAGGTTGATCACATAACCATTAATAAACAAAGGGGAATAAATATATACCAAAAATTAGCTCTGAGAAGATCATAAATAAAGTCATAATGTCAAAGTTCAGACCTTTAAAGTGTGTAATAACAAGGTAAGATGTTGATATTTTACCTTTTTGTCCAAAATCAACAAGAACGTGTAAACCTAAGTGAGCTGTGTGAGAGAGACGCTCACGAGAGAAATAGAAGAAGAATCCTCTAAAAATGTCAGACTCTTAGCAGAAGTTAGTTTCCCACTTTTGCTACATAAGCCTTAGCAGAGAATGGAATGGGAAAGGAAGAAAGAGGGAAAAAATGACAAAATAATTGTTGGGTATTTTCTTAAAGGATTTGGGCAATTTATACAAACTAGAAATACAATCGAAAAAGGGATTAATAAGTTAAATAATACCAAACCCAAAGAAAAAAAACCCTAAGAAGCAACCAGGAAAATTGAGGAGATGAATGACTGTGTTTATTCAAATGGCTATGGCGATATTCCCGCCCATTGATGTAGGAGAATGTCAATTTTTTCACATGTCTTTTACTAATCAAAATCCTGTAACTCTACCCCTCAATTGGATTTGTAAACTGTGTAGTTAGGTCATATTATTCAACCCCTTTTTCCCGGGTTTATGCTGGACTTTTTTGCAATATTGTCACATTTTTTCCCTGTGTTAAGTTCAAGAACTTTTTGTCTATTTTTGTTGTGTATATATTTCATTTACAAATTTTCAGTGATGTACAATAAAAGGTTATTATTATGTTTCGTTTTAATATTCACTACTTCAATGAAACTTAATTATTTGTGTTCCTTAAAGTTAAAAAGAGAAAAACTTATCCATGAATATATGCATAGTACACAATCCTTTGTCCCTCTATTTCAAGTCTAAGTTTTATGCTTCAAAAATATCTATTATTTTACTGGTTATAATATTAAAATTTTATATATACTAGTGTTAGAATTTAAATCCAATCAAATAAAGAAAAGAACACGAGTCATGATTATAATTATGTATGTCGATAAAACAAGCCAAAATTTTCCCACCATGTATACAACCAGACTTAATAACTCAACATTTAACATGATAAATCGAAAGAGCTTTATCTTAATTTAAATTATTAGTTATTGTACGCATTGTTAAAAATGTCAAATAAAAAGAAATAAATTAAATAGAAAAAATGATACGCTTTATATTAATTACGTATTTTATCAATTAGCCTATTATCATCAATCACGTCAAATAGGTCTAAAAATGAAGAGAATAAAGAGCATTAACCGCGTAAAATAGGTCTAGAAATGGAGAGAATAAAGAGATATAATCTGAACTACCTGTACAAAAATTTGGAAAAAAAAAATCCGCTAGAAAAGGAAAAAGGAGAAATTTTGGAAGAACAAAGTCAAGAAGGATGAGGTTGGACTTTTTTTGTAAATCATATAAAAACTAGGTCCCTCGATTTTTCTATAAAAATTTTAAATCTAAAAATAATAATTACATGGACATAATTCAAAAGCGTAAAGATTAAAACCTATATAATATGTCTTCCTAATTAGATTTTGTAAACCCTAAAAGCCAGACACCAAATTGGAACCGTCGAAGTCGTCACCAAATTCAAGTAGTTACCGGTGGTAAACCTATATAATATGTCTCCCTAGCATGTTCATAGTGTGGGTCATGGAGTGTGTAACCACCCCGACGTACTCAATAAAGATAAATAAGGAGTTATTCGGGTACTTTCCTGAAAAGAGAGGCTTGAGGCAAGGGGACCCAATCTCTCCCCTCCTCTTTGTCATTTGTGTTGACTGCTCTCGAGGACCATAAAGGAGGAAACGGCTAAGCCACCGTTCAAATACCATCAATTTTGTGATAAGCAACAAATTGCACACTTGGCGTTCGCGGATGATATTGTCCTTTTCTCCAAAGGTGATGTCAAGTCGGTGAGTATCCTCATGAAGTGCCTCAAGAAGTTCGAAACCATGTCCGGTCTCCGTGTGAACAATGACAAGTCCTCTATGTTTCTTGGCTCAATACCTGAGGTTGAGGCCTCGGCAATCAAAGACATTACGGGGTCTCCTTGAGGACCTTCCCCTTTAGATAACTTGGAATACCCATGGCTCCCCACATCCTTCGGGCCATTGACTACTTTCCTCTTATCAACAAGCTTACGGCACATCTAAGTGCTTGGAACAAGAAATGGATCTCTTTTGCGAGAAGAAGAGAGCTGATTTGCTCGGTCCTCCAAGGTGTCGAGAGCTTTTGGTTGTCTATCCTGCCTATTCCTGCCCTTGTGGTTGAAAGAGTGATAAAATTGTGTAGGAATTTCCTATGGAGGCGGCCAAGAGTGGCTTGGGACAAAGTATGCCATGACAAGAAAGAATGGGGGCTCGGCCTCGTCCAACTTAGGCACTGGAATATTGCATTCATGGCAAAACACTTTTGGAGTATTCATGAGGATAGAAATACTATATGGGTGAAATGGGTCAAACAAAGATACTTGGAAGTGGATAGCCCGGGCAATTGGATCCCGAATAATAATGTGTCCCTCCTGCTCAAGGCTATCTTCAGGAGTAGGGATCACATTATGGACAAGGCGGAGGAGGCTAGTACCATTGGTGAGATGTTTGAGAGCCTATGCAAGAATAACAAGCTCTCGGTGGCAAAAGCGTATAACGTTCTTAAGGACCATGATGGGGAGGTCAGTTGGCAGCGAGTGATCTGGGACAACAAAAACACACCGAGACATAACTTCATTGCGTGAATGGCGACCCTAGGAAGACTCTCCACCCATGATAGGATGCCTTACCTCTGTAACATCCGGAATTTTTATTCCGGACTTAGAGCGTTTTGTAGATCTTCCCGCGTTAGCGGCTCAGTTGCCCGCAGACACGAGGTGCCGAGTGCCGGGATTTATTCCTAAATCCCGAGCCGACTCGTCGTTTTTCCCTTTTTCCGATTTCCGACCCCTCGTTCTTAGCTGAGGTGACAAGAGGTCATTTCCGACCCCTCGTTCCGAGCTGATGTGACAAGAGGTCAGCTGACCCCTTGATCCCCTCTCCTCTTTGGCAACCTTGTCCCCTCCCTCTCTCACTCTTGACTTTCATTTCACGTTAGTCATTTTTCCTCTCTTCTCTCTCTTTGCTCTTCTTCCATTTTTGAAGCTCTTGGATTGTGGACTGCAGTGGAGAGGATTCAGATCTGGTTTGGTAAGCTTCTTCCTCTCCCTCCCCTCTCTTCTTTGTTGGTTGTCCCTTTCTTTCCCCCTCCTTCATCCATGGCCATGGATGAAGCTCTTGAGAAGCTTTTCTCTCAAATCCTTGCATGTGTGTGTTCTTAGCTCGTTTAGGCCGTGGAGAGGAGTCTTAGATCAGTGGTTGGTGTTTGGAGAAGACCCAACAAGAAGAGGAGGACATTGGAGCCAAGGATCCATAATCGAAGACGAGCTTCTACAGCGAAACCGCGGGGGCGGCTCACCACAGCCGCGGGTGCGGCTCCAGACCACCGCAGGGGCGGTGCCTGCTCCGCCAGAGGGCCGCAGGGGCGGCGCCAGCGATCCGCAGGGGCGGCGTCTGCTCCGCCGGGGCGCCAGCTTGACTCCGCGGTTGCGTTTCTTTGCCAGTAGGTTCCTCTCCTCCTTTCTCCTTCGTTCTTTCCTTAGTTTTGTAGTTGTATCATGCTAGTAACATGCCTAGGATGGATCTAGAGTAGCTTGAGATACCACTTAGTGGTTGTGAACCTAGGAGCCCTTAAGGCTCGATGTAGTGGATGATTATGAGTATGTTGAGCATGATGGACCTTCTAGGCTAGCTTGTTCCTTCTTGGCTGAGGTTTAAGATCATGTGAGGTTATAAACTGTTGTGAGTTGCTTTCATGTGCTGAGAGTGTGGTGAGTACCTTGGACCCTAGGATGCATTCCTAGTTTGAGGGTTAAGTGATCTTGCTTAGATCAGTAGAGTGAAGTCTAAGACTTCTTGAGCGTGAGCATGCGTTGATATGTATATCTTCTTGTGAGCAGGTTGTGGGCTTCCTCCTTAAGGAAGCGAGAGCGTTGTGACGAGGTAAGTCTCCGGACTTACTTAGCTCGTATTTTACGTATTAGCATCGATGTGTGTTGGTGGTGTGTGTTTGTGTTATTGTTTATGTTATAAACAACTAAACCGGTAAATAGGACCACCGACTTTATATTTTGGCCCAAGTGTATGATAATGGGCGGTGACATCATTTGCCTAGCTCTTGCGAGAGTCTAGGAGGTTCTCGGCGATTAGCCCGGGCGGGTAGACGGTCGGATGCATCAGTACCATTCCTTGCCGGTAAGTAGGGACCGAGGCGAGACCACGGTGGTTCTCGTGTCACAAACCTAAGTTGAATTAGAACGGGATACGACTTAATAATAAAAAGATAATAAACCGGACTTGTGTGTTTTTGAGTATGTATGTGTTATGTGATGTATATGTGTATGTGCCTTCACCTCTTTTCTAATGCTTCGAATATGAGCTAACGGTTTTAAACCGTTCTTGTAGATGCCTTGCAGGTTAGGGACGCCGCCGAGTGAGGTAGAGGAGTGGACAGCCGGGGTCTCCGTACATTATAGGACGGGGACGTTTTTGGGATATGTCTTGTGTTATTGGTTTATGTTGTACGATTTTGGTTTTCTTATCGGAGTTATGTCGTTTTGAGGACTCGGCTGAGTTTCCACCTTGTATCTTTACTTTTCAGCTTCTCGCATACATTATAAACGATTTTGAGTTTTGCCTTTATTTGTGCCTTGTTGGAAAGGTCCGGTGAAATTATTGTCAGGCTAAGGGTCGGGACCCATTGTGAGGTCTCGTCCATAGCATCCCGAGTCCCGCGGATTTGGGGTGTTACAATCTCAATGTGGATACCAAATGCCGCCTTTGTAACATTGAGGAAGAAACACACAACCACCTTTTCTTCAATTGTAGATACTCAAAGATAATCTGGAGAGCTGTGAAGTCCCGGTTCAACTTTGACAACCATCTTGAATCCATTAACACTAGCCTACAATGGCTGGAAAAGACTGCTTTAGGGAAGGGAAGAAGGAGAAAGGCCAAGGTGTTCGCCTTCACCGCCACAATATACTACATATGGCTTGCAAGGAATGGCATGGTCTTGATGGTAAGAAAATCCCGGCCACCACTACCACCGAGCTTATTAACAACCATGTGTTCAGACTCATCGATGATGCATACCCTAACCGGGTGTGTGAACGTCTTTAAAGCTTCATGTATTTCAATCATTGGCCTTGCATGGCACTGTTCACGTCCGTAATTGTATAATACGTGATTCTTGGCTTGTTTGGCCTTTCATGATATGATGCTAGAATGTATGTACTAGGGAGGACCTTTTTTGTTTTTTCCCTTTACGGAGGTGACCATGCTTGGCACTCTTGTATTGGGACCTATCTCGATAGACACTTGTTGTAGTTCTGTTGCTGGAATCATGGGCTACACATGCCCAGGAGGAAGGCTTTATTTATCCGAATTAACATTTAAACTCTCAGGTACAAGAATCAATGCATCAATTTATTTTGAATAATGATACAATAAGCATTTATTCTAAACAATTTTTAAAATATTAAACCCAGTTGATGAAAGTTCATACATGAAGATAAGGGTAAATCAGTTCTATTAGTTATTAATAGGGCATATAATCATTAAACTTAATATTAGAGGACATCCAATAATTATAGCTATGAGTAATACTACAAAACAAATTCACTCTAAAATAAAAATAAGTCTTCATAATAAAATTTTTCAAATATTCAAGAGTAAATATCAATAAGTAATATGTTCAAACTTAAAGATGAAATTAAGCTCTTTATAGTTTATGGGGGATCATATATATACGACGGAAAAAATGACAAACGCATAATAGCAATGTATGCCGGTTGCGTTGAAAATTTTGACACTCAACGACGCCGGTTGCGTTGAAATTCATTATATAGTTGTTGGTTTCGATCATTGTCCAACGGCTATAATTCTATCCGTTGGATTATGTCCGTTGGGATATCTGGTGGTTATAAATACAACCAAAAATTTTAATGTACATATCCCATTTGTTGCGTATCTTACTTGTCAAAGTTCCGATTAACGTTAGTGAAGATGGCGGCTTATGAAGACGAAATCACGTTTCCATTCGACAATAACAAATACAGCGATCCCGATGAGTTTGTTTCTCACATCCAAGTACGTTTGTGATTTGCTATTTTTTATTCAGATTTTGTTTGTAGTTGTTAGTAAGTTTGTTATTCTAGTATTATTCGGAATTAGTCATTTTAGTATTATCATTTTTGTTAACGAAATATTAATTGTTAGTATCCCGAAAATATTAGTTGTCTTAGATAGACATTAATATTAGGTAATTTGTCCAAATGAATAGGGACTTTTGGACTATTCATCCGATGCCGGTACTTATTATTCATCTATGTTTGAGCTTCACGGGGTTTTCCATAATATAAAGAGAATCTAGTCAATTGGGCTCGGTTCATAGCGAGGTCTAAGAATATGGTGTTAGTAACGAAATCATCATAGATAAATAGCAAAGGTATGTGCATGTTTCGCTTGACATGCGAACGTTATGGGTACCGTAGGAGAAAGAAAGACGTTGATTCGGAGGACGAGGCTTCCAATAATTGAGAAACTAGGTCTAGAAAGATTAGATGTCCATTTGAGTTAGAGGGAAGTCAAAGTGATCATGGTAAATGGACTTTGAGGTAATTTGTGGAGTCCACAAACACAATCTTTCCGAGAGATTGAAGGGTCATTTATTCACCGGTCGGTTGACACCTGCACAATATTGGAAGGTGTGTCGTGAACTTGGGTCGGGTACTAAAATCGAAAGATGTACCGGAAATCTTGAAGCTGGACGACACACACAACGCCATATCTATCCGACAAATTTACAATGCCGGATTGAAAATGAGGAAGGAGATTACCGAAGGTTGGGGTTCAATCCAACAAGCGCTCCATTTTTTGTTGATGAAAAATAATTAGTTGTTTTTCCTAACAATAATAATAGGAAAATATTTACATTAAATTTAACACACTTGAAAATTATGAACAAATGATTTGATTTTGAACAAATAATTATATATATTTTTAAAATTTAATAGAAAAATCCCACGCGTAGCACTGGCATGAACACTAGTTGGTTCGGGTGTCGAGGGGTTTTTCAAGTACGACATTGTGGAGCACTATCCATGTACACGTGTCAACTTTTTTTTTTTTAATTACATACGCTTTTTTGTTTTATTTTTTTAAATTTTGACGGGATCTCTCCTCTAATGAGTTTAGATAGCGGGCCCAACAATTATTTTGTCATTTCCCCCCAAATCCATTAAGAAATACCCAACAATTATTTTGTCATCTTACCTTGTTTTTTTTTTTTTGATTAAAAAACCACCTCAATCAATTAAGTCATCATCACTGATTGTCTTACACAAATCAATAGGAAAAAAACCACAAATAATAAAATCATCTTACCTTGTTATTATACACTTTAAAGGTATGAACTTTGACATTATGACTTTATTTATGATCTTCTCATAGCTATTTTTGGTATTTATTTATTCCCCTTTGTTTATTAATGGTTATGTGATCAACCTTGTGTTCTGGTTTCTAGCATCGATACCTTGACGTTTTTTACGCCCTAGGTTCACGGACCTATATATCCATTTCAAGTTCTCAATTATCTACACATTCCTTTCCCTAAAACTCGTTGTCCTAAAATTCTCGTAGTGTATATGTCGTTATTCGTTGCCTTAACTATTCATAGTTCCATTCTAAACTTCCAATTCCAATTTCATACTAACATAGCATTCATCATGAGTCGTTCCAACTTCTGACGTTCCTGTCATACTAAGTCCGCTATCCTTTTCCACGTCAACATTCATATTTAACTTATTTAATGTCCGCCAAACTATTTAACTAAATTATAACAACAAGTTAATTAATTAAATTACAATTCCTTATTAAATTATAACGAGAATTTATTTTATTTAAAATTAATTTAAGGAAAAGGAAACGGTTCGGGTCTAACCGGAAATGGATTGGTAGCACGTCAAACGGGTTTAGATGGCACAAGTTGGCAACAAGGACAAGCAGCATGTCGTGGGTTCGAAACTTGTGGACATCAACAACAAGCAGCACGGCCGATCTAAGACACCTTCACATTTCAGGTTCGATTCTCCTCCTCGACAAATCCACGGCTAAAATTATGTGGGTAAGAGGTTGGAGGTTCGAGGGTAGAGTGATTAGATCGAGTGAACCAACTATAAAATTACTTCGTAAATCTACACCAATGACACCACAACTCTATTATGTACATGAACATTCCCTTAAGTATTTTTTTAAAAAAAGATTTAGGTTTGAGACTTAGTCAAGACCTTATGTGTTATGAGTTTCGGAAATCGTTGGTTCATTATGTCATCTTGTAATAAAGATAAAGTTGATGGAGTATAAAAATTAACAGAATTCAACCCATATAAAAAATAAAAAATAAGACACAAATTTATAGTCATTCGCCAATATTGGACTTGTACAAAATCTACGTTAAAACCATATCAATACATTGCAGGTTAATAATAACGGCAAAACTGTTAAAATGAGTATTCATTTAAAACAATTAATTAATATATTGTTAATGTTATAACTTAACGATGAAACTAAATATTTACTAATATTTTTAAAATGATCATCGATATCGTCATAAGCTGTCAACACACCCTAAATACGTAGATAATTATCATAGACCGTCGACGCACATAATAGAGCGTGTTGCAACCTCTTTTTAGATGGGTTTATCAATGAACCCTCTAATAAAATAACAATACATAACTTATAATAAGTATTGGTGTAATTTTCATTTTGTTAGGAGTTGACGATGGCATACCTATATGTCTACATGGTGTAGGAAACTCAATCATTAGGACTAAATTAAACAAAACCTATCATAAGATTAGTGAATAAAGTAATCACCTATAGAATCTAGATCTCATATTCATATACCTTTATCATTATGACTAATACTTTTATTTAATTCTTAGGTTATATTCAATCAAGGCGGAGAAGATTATATTTTTATTGATATTATATACATTTTTTATATATAGTTTATAAGAGAATAATAAGTAGGAATAAATAGAAAAGTAAAAAACAAACATATATAATCTTATTATTACGATCTCAATATCATCACGATCTCGATCTTATCATGCGTCTGTAATGCGGTGGATGACTCACAACATCGGACTTAAACTTTAAAGATTGATACTTGGACCTAATGCTTTCGTGAACAAATATGTCACTTGGTTGGCGGAATGTGAAAAACAAGTGCAAGTCATGTGTTTTTTCGACGCTCCTTTTGAGTTGCCTTGAATTTATTTTATTCATTTTTAAGGCAATGTGTATTGAGTGTAACACCCAGAATTCTGAAAATCGAGATGTCACGGACTAGGACCTCACAGTGGTCCCGATCTTATTTTTGACATCAATGATACATGAATCTTACAACAAGGCATATATATTAAATCCAAATTTATTTTAAAAGTAAACATGCTCAATAATAATACTGAAAATGAAAAGTATTCGGCAACCATGCATAACGAATATGAAAATATGCAGTACAACTAATCTTAGTACTAAAAGAAAATACGCTCAAATACTAATACCCAGTACGGGAACCCGGCTGACCACTCCACTTTCGATTATTCGGCAAAACCTAACCTGCAAGGTCTATCAACACAATATAAACCGTTAGATAACATTTCTAATAATAAGAGAAACTAAAGCACAAACACATATAAAGAAAGCGGTAAATACAACAAAATGCGCAATCAATATCCCGATTATTATATTTTCATTTGGTGATTCCATTCTAATTTGTTCAACTTTTCAGAGTAGCACAAAGATCCTCCAACCCTCGCCCCCGTCCCCGTCCCCGTAAAACAACAGGACCGCTTTCAATGCATTCCCCCGTATACTTTGTTGGACTGGTCGTGGGGAGCCTTCCATTTGCATGAACCGCTGGACAGTGATGCCACGGCTCGTTATCATACAATTGGGCCTCTCCAATAATAAAGGTGCAGTGGTCTAGTCAAGTTTCAATTATCTAACACTCAATACATATACTACCTCAGCAGACACTTAATATTACTACTGAAAGCTAAGTGAGTCCGATGAACTCACCTTATCCGGTACGATACTCTACTATGCAAATCTCGATCCGTTCGTTGACGATCTCAAAATCCTGATAAAGATGTGACAACATCTTATTACTTCTCGTTCTATAATTCCATCATTATTTAGAATACGATCTCTAACATCACTACTCTTATCATTCTCTAAGCCCTAGGTTCCGCATACCTAGACGTCCCTTCCATAATTCCGTATCATCTCATCATTTCGTACATGTTCCAACCTCATTCTCATTATTTCCTACAATCCACAATTCCGTATGATCTAGTCATTCCACCCATCTTTCAATTTTCGCAAGATTTCATCATTTCACCTATCACTAAAATCCCGTTCCAACTTCCCTAAGTTCCAATTCGATTCAGTTCTCTAAAATATTTTTGTTACCTTATTCCACACCTAAACATACGGAGAATTATAAAAATTTCAGAATTTAATAAATACGGAAATTAGATCGAGGTTTCAAACCTTCCGTACGGTAAAGATTGTCGGTTACAAGGCTGTTGAAGGCACCAAGCGGAACCAAACGGCAAGGCGAGAAGTGCAAAGTCGCAGGTTCGATTCTTCGAAATGGCGAAATCAGGCGGTAGTAAGGCAACAGGATGTCGCTAGTTCGATTTTCGCAAATTGCAAGAGAGAGGGTTAAGTCTTGCCCATACCTCCCTGGTTCGAACCCCATAGGTGACAAAATAAGTATAAAGAGGTAAGGACAAAGGATTGTAGAAGTCAGGGGTTCGATTCTCACTCGAGGCAAAAGGGCGGCGACAAGGTGATTTCGGTTATGCCCGATGGTTTTGAGTTCGAATCTCACTATCAACACAACAAGTCAGCAAGGTATGCTAGGAGGTATGGTTTGGAGAGCGGGGTTTTAAACTCATCTACAACACTTGCACATCGTCACTATTATTTCTTATTCCTTGTTATTTTATGTGGGATCGACCATAAGGGAGAAGGGCTTACTGACGGGAATCTAGTCGACTCGCCGGTGGAAAGGAGGAGCTCTTCGTCTTTGGCGTCGATGGTGTCAGACACCCAATTTGATCGTCAATAAATGAGGGCTCACGTCGCCGGTTTGCACGGATGGAGGGATGATGACAAGGCTCTCGATACCCTCCATTTCCGCTGGCTCTCGAAGAGGGCTTGGTGTCGGTGTGATGGCGATGAGCGAGATATGTTTCCGGCGTCCGTAGGTTGTGTTTGGAGGCGCGTTGGTTTTGAGAGGGATGAGGGTGTTCCAGAGGGGCGTCGAGGTGGAAACTAAAGAGTGGAGGAGAGGCTTTGAGTCTAGGGGTGTGTGGGCGAGGAGAAGAGTAAGGGAGTTCGAGTTGGCGGTCAAGGGAGGTGTGAGGAGGAGGCTAGAGTAACTCTGGTCTTCAAGTCTCCGGCAATCAATACATCCTTTAATGCCGTCCATACTCCACCCGTCAACTTCAATGCCCCAGTAACACCTTTGGTAAAGTTCGGTCAAGGTCTTGGTTGAAGACGAAGCAAGGCTCGCGTTTGATCTCCTGAGTTGCACTCTTGGACCGAGGCAAGGAAGGGTGGATTTGGCCGAACATAAGCCAAGACAAGGGAGGTTTTAAGATTCGGGTCGGGTTCGTTGTATAAATCCGACTCGGTTTTATTCATTTCGTTTATTTGATGAACCGGTTCATGTTTTCGGAATAATTAAATTATTTTAAAATTTCCGGTTATTACATTGAGCGAAAGTGGTTTGGGCTGCCCTTATATTGTTTGGAGACAATAAGACGCTGATTTGGTTTGTTTGGCGACAATAGGATGTCGGCTGGTTAGCAGCCCTAGAAAGCCGGTAGATTGACCTCCTAGAATGCCGCTAAGTTTAGGATCGATGCTCCAATACCATGATCTCGATATTAGAACGATCTCGATATTATTACACCTTACTCCTGCTATAATCTTCTTATTTATTTATTTATTTATTTTTATAGAAAAAGGTTAGTTTCTTTTTGGATTTTTTCTTACGATGTCTTTTAAGTTTAGATTTTTCCTCCTGATATCCACAACTTTTAAATTTTCTCTTCGTACCCTCATAGTTTAATTTGTTTTTCTTATATCCATTCTTAATATGTTATAATTTAAATTTCAATTATAACATAAATAAAAATCAGAAAAATAGATTTAAAACTTGAAAAGTAAATTTAAACTTATTAATTTTTATCTAAAAAATCTTGAAAAGTAAATTTATAGCTATTTTTTTGATAAAAAGATACAGATATTTATTTATTTTCAAATTAAAATTAAAATTAATTTTTTTAATATAAACTAGTTCAAAAATAAATAAAATTTTATTATATTTTTATTTTAAGTAAGGGTACATAATTAGTTTTAAACCTTATTATGACCACATTAAATTTTAAACTTATTAATTTTTAATAAAAGACTAAGTAATGGTAGAGAAGTACATCTTTTTTTTATATATTTTTTATAATGTTTATAATTTATTTTTTTTCTAATTTAAAAAGTCTAGAAAAGTATATTCAGAAATAACTATAAACCCTTATATAAAATGAAAATATATTAAATTTTTATTTATTTTCTAATTAGTTTTAAATTTAATTTTCTATAACTTCTATAATTCAACGATAAAAATTACTATATTTTTATTTTAATTAAAAAAATAAAAATATATATTTTTAAATTTAAGTTTTTCGATTTATTAAATTAAAAAAGTTATATACATCTATTATAACATACTAAAACATAACGCACCTTGTCCACATATTGCGTACTAAAGCTAGTCACCTTAGTTTTTTTTTCTTCATTTTATTATAATATTGGCACAAGTTATTTACGTATTTATCATTTTTTCTTTTATAATTTTTTCCCATTAAATATAATAAACAGTCACCATACCACATAAGCTTTACTTGAATTTAAATGAAATTTTTTTATTTATATCAAACCAAAATAAAAATAAGTATATACTAGAGAATCAATAACTTAATCGATTTTTTAAACAATTAATATTATTAATAATAACTTATAACAAAATGAATTATTATTTTAACCAATTAGTTTTTCACAAAATGTGTAGCACTTATCCTAATAAATAATATATGTAAATATAAATATAATACCAAAAAGTTTTGATAAACAAATTCTTTGCGGAAAATAAACTAGTTACATAGTATTTTATAAAGTTAATATTTAATGTGGTTATGATTAGTTTTAGTTTGTTTTTTAAATTTTATTTTAATTTATAATTAAATATATTAAGAAAGGATATGAGGAAAAACAAATCAAACCATTAAAGTATCAAGTAACAACTTAAAATTTGTGGATACTAATAGGATAACTCTAAATTTGAAGGATGCAGATGGAAAAAAAATCTTTTTATTTATTTATTTTGTAATTCCATGTATATTTCAGGCAGACATATCATGTAATCAATCAATTCATACTAATAGGTAATGTATTTAATTTGACGACTGATATTATCATATTACTATATTTCGTTTATTTATAAATAGTTAGATATTTAAAATAAGTGGTACCAAATTAGCAATAAAATAGAATAAATAGCAAAAGAATTATGACATATATAGTGGCATGCTTGAGCAAAATCCCGGGCGACCCCACCTATATTAGCTCAACACGCCTGCAATTTTTTGTCTCAATTTATTTTATAGTTTTCTATTATATACCGTACATAATACTATTTTTTTTTATTATTTCATATTCACACTTGTTCATTATATGACAAATGTCTAAGTGTATATCAATTAACAATGACAATAAAATATGTTAAACATCACAGTTAGTAATGATTAACATGTTAAATTCAACAGACTTTTTATTCTTTATTATAAAATCATTAAATAGTATTATAATATTTTGTAATCACAAATAGAAAAACTTATCAATTTATTTCTTCTAATTTTCATATATTTGAATTAGTTTATTTAATATTTATTTATTATTAATACAATGATAAAGTATATTAAACTCTCTAAACTATGTTTTTTTTCCATGCTCTACCAATGAAATTTCGATGAACCGAATACGACGTGGAGATTCGTCACACGAGTACACGACCGATCTAACATGCGTGTTAGGGATTGAGCCAACACATAAAATAACACTAATAAATTTCTTTCTTATTATTGTATATGTACCACATTTTTTCTTCTTCTAATTCTTTGTTATCAATGTAAGTGTACCACTTTGATTATATATGAATGGACTTATACTTTAATCAACTTCAGATTTTTAATGTCCATCGTAATAATTTGTTTTCAAAACATTATATTTATTTTCTCAATTATGTGATATTTTGATATTAACTAATATACCCGTACAAGGTAAGTACCTCAAGTAGTTACTATACATAACATTCAATTTAGTATTGACTTAGATATCCATAAAAAATCTTTTAGTGTAATATAATGAAATAAGAAAACTCGATGAAGAATTCAAAAATATTTGACAAAAAGAGATGTATCAATAGTTTTTATTATAAGAAAATAAAAACCAAAAAAGTTTTTTTTTTAAAAAAAAATGAAATATATGGAGTAAAAGTGAATTTTATTTTAAAGAGTCTAATAGAACGAGAAATCTAGAAAAAAAAGCATGAGAAATCAGTAAATAAAAGACGCTGAAAAAGCTAATTTGCCAAGAAAGCAGAACAAAAAACTAATTTTGTATTAATCGAAAACTTCAGAAAGTGTGTGGTATGAATTATCAGCTGGGCTTCAGCCCATCATCTATTGGGCCCATGTCCAAGATTAGTAACATATGTGGGCCTTAAGATTTGACATACGAGCGTACTTGAGCCCAACAAGCATTAGGATAAGACCATTAACTATCAAGACGTAGGCATCAATCGTCCGGACCGGAACAAACTCAACAAAGCCGCTATTAAGACAGCATGTCGCACTCAAATTAAGATTTTGTTGTTTCTTATGATGAAACCAAACCAAATTTTGTTTTATCATCGACATTGTTTGATTGGTCCACGTTAACCGCCAGAGATAAGTGATAAGTGGTGCTTCCATTTCCTTTACAGAAAATCTATGAATGAATCTCCACCGATCACGTGGAATTTCGTCACATAACCGGATGTAAAGGAAGGATTGAGCCTAGCACATAAAATAAGACCAATAAATTTCATATAAAACCAATTGAACACTGGGTTACACCCAATAATCTATACGCTAATCCGTTATCGATTATCGGTGTGACTTCCATGTGCCCCTTAAGTGTATATTGACACTTAATGGCGTGCCTTAAGCCGACTAGCTTATGAAATGGCTTAAGACCGATGCATCCAATAAGTCAGGATCCGATCAAACTGGTATGATAATTTGTGAAAATAATATAATACAGAAGTATAATTACATTTTATCTTAAAATCAATTGACGATAATTAGATACTAGCCCGCTATCCTTTTTATATCATCAATGCATACAAATTTACCTCCCGTTTGGTTGTAATTCCGAAAACGGAAACAAATTAGAAATGAATCTAGTCCACATGTGTACCTCGTTCATGAAATCATTCCGGACGGTTTTATGCAAAATGCACTTGCTTTTCCCAATTTTGTTATCCTATAGGGTATTAAAACTAATCAAATTCTACTACAATTAGTTCAAACCACAAAGAATGATTCCCAAAAACTTCATGAACAAGGGTGTACGTATGAACTAGATTCGTTTCGATTCCGTTTCCGTTTTCGAAGTTAAAACCAAACGAGACCTTAATGTATACAATATTCAACATATATATATATATATATATATATATATATATATATATATTATATATTAGTGATGAGGCTAAAGTACTACAAGTACTACTCAATGTTTTCACCAAAAAAAAAAACAAGTACTACTCAATGTTAATGTTGTGTAAATACTTGATTAATTTATGACACCCCGTGAATGATAGTCACGTTCAATAATAATCTATTACCACCTTCAAATATAGTCACGCTATAAGTAGTTGTAAATATTAAATACTGTGTTTGTGTCTCAATACTTTTTTACTTATGTATATTCTATTCCAATTCCTTTGATTTGGTAGCGAATTGATACCTAGAGTGGCAGGATCCTTGGCTTGTAAATTGCAACGTAGAATGATAATTGGACCCATAAAATAAATGAACGTCAAAATTCAAACAAGAATCAAAACCTCCTCTGCTCCACCCACCTATTTCTTGGCGCAAAACCAATTTTCCCATCCCTCTCTCGATCCAACAATCCAAATTCTACGATACCGAATCACGAACCCTCAAATCTCTATCTTCAATCGAATTCACACCTTTTCGGGACTCCGTCCATTACAATCGGGGACGATGAGCTCCCATGCTCCACCGCCGCCTCCTCCCCGGCGTATTAACTCCTCGCATTCCCATCATTCTCATTCTCATAGGCGTTCTTCTTCTACCAAGAGATTGACGCAATCGGAGAATGGAAGCACTACAGCTTCCAAGCCTACTTCTCCTACCTCGTAATTCCGCCCAACTGCGTTTCGTCTTTTGAGTTTCTTTTTGCGTTTTCGTTAATTTTGAATTTTGTTTTGTTGTTGATTAGGGCGTCGAATGGGGATAGGACGGTCAAGAGGCTAAGATTGTCTAGGGCTTTGACGATTCCGGAAGGTACCACGGTGTCTGAGGCTTGCCGGAGAATGGCGGTTAGGCGTGTCGATGCTGTTTTGTTGACAGATTCTAATGCTTTGCTCTCTGGGATTGTTACTGATAAGGTTTCTTTCTTTTCAAGGTTTCTTCCCTGCGAAATTCCGATTTACAAACATGCAAGCGATTTACCCTTCTCACTGAATTCACGAGACCTCCATTACATGCGACACTGTAATAAAGTTACAAATTAATATTATATTTTTTTTTTGGCGACATTTCGAATTTGGTAATATGTATTTTTCTTTTTTTTGGTCATTTTCTCTATGTCAAATGAGTAATTGTAATTTGTTTTGGTAATTAGGACGTTACGACGAGAGTTATAGCAGAAGAACTCAAGCCGGATCAGACATTAATTTCAGCTATTATGACCAGGAATCCAACATTTGTGAGTGCAGATGCTTTAGCAATTGAGGCCCTACAAAAGATGGTTCAGGGTAAAGCTTCTGTTCTTGTTGATTGATGGCTATCAATGCCCCCTTTCTTTTATTTTTCCTGCAATTTTGTTCCACTTGGAAAGGGAGATGTGTTGAGAGAGATGACGTTTATGTGAAATTGGATAGATGATTAAAGTTCACCCATCTTACTTCCACCCATTTAAAAGTCACATCCAAATCACATCCCCTGAAAGTCACAAACTTCTACCCACATACCCATATAAATACCCATAAAATATTGGGGTGGAAATATGAAGGCCCTTAAAGTTCTTTGTGTAGTTCAATAATGAGTCGTAGAATTAAAACTTCATTAAGCTTATGTTGTTTGTTATTCTAGGAATGCAAATATATGACCCTAACGGCTAGTGAATAGTGCACTGAACACCATATATGTTAGAATAAGCATGAGTAAAAAGTTGCACACAGAGAAACCAATAAGTGGTTTTTGAAGCCCGGCGTAGAGGAAGCCTTGTAATAGCTCGATATGCCTAGGTCTCGAGTATGTAATTCATATCATCTTATCGAATGAATCATCGTGCCCCCAAAAAGATTTGTCATTCCCATCAGGGTATCCTGTATTTTTCTCTTTTTTTGAAGGAGGATGTTAAATGTGGCCAGTATTCTTCAAAACCTATTTGTGTGTTCAATTGGCTGCACTTTGTACTTGCATCCCATTTCACCAATTATTTCTCTCAAGCTGTTTCTGTATTGAGTTGGCTACACTTTGTAGTTAAAGTATTTTTATGGTAACAGGAAAGTTTAGGCATCTTCCAGTTGTAGACAATGGAGAAGTCATTGCAATGTTGGATATCACTAAGTGCTTGTATGATGCCATTTCTAAGATGGAGAAAGCTGCAGAGCAGGGTAGTGCGATTGCAGCTGCTGTTGAAGGAGCTGAACGGCAGTGGGGAAGCAATTTTTCAGGTTGGTTGAAGTATTTATCCCAGTTCTGGAAAAGGAAAAACTTATACATTACAGTAATATTTATGAAAAGATTATTTATTCATTGTTTATTCTTTGGAGATGTTTGCAGCCCCACAAGCATTTATGGAAACACTTAGGGAAAGGATGTTCAAACCTGCATTGTCTAGCATAATTGATGATAACAACAAGTATGCATTGTTCGTCATCTTTACTTTATGCCTTTATACTGGTTTCTGGTTTATTCATCTGTTGCTCATTATGCATTTCAGGTTAGCACTAGTGTCACATACAGATTCAGTTCAGAATGCTGCAAAGATAATGAAGGAATTACGCACGAATTGTGTGATTGTAATGTCCGGAAGCAAGATTCAGGGGATAGTGACGTAATATTCTATCCTTACAGGCTTATATGCTTCTGTTTTCTCGATACTTTGAGGTAGTAAAAGGCTAGCACCTTGCTCACCTTGATAATTGGACATACTAAGATACAGACAATGCCCTAATAAATTGAGGGCCTCTCTCACCTGGGTTGATTATGGCTATTATCACTGAGCAGGGTTAATTAAAATCCAAAGACTATTAGAAAATTGAAAGAGAAGAAAATGATAGAATAATAGTGTTTGCAAAGCTCTAACCCAAGATCTAATGGATCAGATCTTGGGTTAGAACTTTGCAGACACTATTATTCTATCATTTTCTTCTCTTTCAATTTTCCTCTCTTTCAACAAAACAGCAGCGTTAATTAAAGGAATTACGCATGATAGTGACGTAATATTCTAGCACAATTACGCACGAATTCCATTTCACTTTCTACAGATGTTGCATCACTTAGGCAAGCAGTAGCACCTTTATGAATTATGCGCCACCTTTTGCCTCAAGTAATCTTCAAAAATATGGATTTTCAGGCGTGCCTTTGCCCTTTGACTACCATATTATTTCTTTACAAATTTACAAGATGGATTGTTTGTCAGTATTTTTGGTTGAGAAATTGTTACCTCTCTAATTCTTTTTTGAACATCCTACTGCAGTTCAAGGGACGTCCTTATGCGGGTACTTGCAGCAAATTTGTCACCTCAGACAACTTTGGTGGAAAAGGTTTTGACACCCTATTGCAAGACTCAACTTTGCTATTATGTTCTGGCATCCACAAATATAAATCCAATATTTTTGTTCCTTGCTCTAAATTAGTTTTTCTACACTAATAGTCTTCACATAATTCTCTTTCCGTAGGTGATGACTCCAGGCCCGGATTGTGCTAAGCTTGAAACAACTATCCTTGAGGCATTGCATATAATGCATGACGGCAAGTTTCTTCATATTCCTGTTTTGGACAAAGGTAATTAAGTTTTTAATGACTAGACTAATATATTTAATTCATCAGCCATGATTTCTCAATCAAAATAAATTGATTATCACCCATTTCTTGTGTGCAGATGGATTAGTTGTTGCCTGTATTGACGTTTTGCAGCTAACACATGCTGCAATTTCCATGGCAAGTATAATTAATGTTTGAATTTGTTCATATATACACATATATGTTCTCTTATGTGCTTAAGCTTTTAGATCTCACTATAATCAGATCTCTATCCCATACGACAACTTCTTTAACAGTTTCTGCTCTGTTGCATGCGTTGTGATACAACCTTGTATTCAGGTAGAAAACAGCTCCGGAGCACTGAATAGCGTAACAAACGCAATGATGCAGAAGTTCTGGGATTCAGCTCTAGCCTCAGAGCAAGGAGATGACTTTGATACTCAGAGGTTAGTATTGTATCTTGATGATGTGGTCTGTCAACGTTAAATTTGTTCAACTCATCGGACAAGTTCTCTTTCTCAGTGAAATGTCAATGATGATGGCAACAGAAGCAGTGGAGCTGGGGAAGTCTCCGTCTCAACGTCTTGTCAGTTCCTTTTCATATAAATTTGTGGACCATAGAGGGCGGGTTCACCGTTTCGATTTTGGTGAGTTTGAGGGGATGGAATAATGAGCAACTATCTTATCCCGTCGAGTCAAATTTACTCAGAAAGTTTTTTCAGGCTGTGAGAGTTTAGATGAACTGATCGCTACCGTGGTGCAAAGAATAGGAATTGAGGATGATCAACAACAACAACGTCCACATATTCTGGTAAAAATGGAAACTTTTGAACTTTTTAAGCAACATTTGAGTGATTAACCTGAAAATCCCTTCTTTTAAAAAAAAAAAATGTAATGCAGTATGAAGACGATGAAGGTGATAAAGTGTTGCTCACTTCTGACAGTGATCTAAATGGCGCCGCAACCCATGCCGGAACAACAGGGCAGAAGGTAATTACAGTTTCTGAACACTAGTCCAGCACATAAGTTTAGCAACTTTTGTGCTAAAACCAATTGATAATCGAAAAAGTAGACCACTAAGCTTTAGGGTCTGTTTGGTATACATATCTAGATATCAATATATCACATATCGGTATTAAGATATGAGATGGATTGATATCCACTAGAGAAGGAGTTCCAAAAAGAAAAAATAGAAGAGGGTGTAAAAAATATAAGATAAGTAATACTACTAGTTTTTTTTTGGAATATATTAAAAAGGAGAAAAAGTATGATGGAAGTATATATCATTATATCAAACTGATACCCATATTTGATATTTAGATATGAATACCAAACACGTCCTTATTGGGTTTGTTATTACTTTATAATCGAAGTGGGATAGTTTCCACACATCCGTCATCTTCCAAAATGATCTCATTATGAAATGGTATGATTTGTTGGCCAGATTCTGAGATTGCATTTGGACTTCCCTGAGCCTCCTCAACAGCAAGAAAAGACTGAGCCAGCTACGGAGACTATCGAGGGAAGCAAGTGGACATCTTTTCACACAGGGTTTTTGGCAGGGGCAGCTGTGGTGACGAGCATTGCAGTCGTGACTTATCTAGTACGCGCCAAAGTAAGTAGTTAGCTTATCAGATATTTCTAAAGCATCAGCTTAAGTGTTTAAGCTACTTTAATCACGTTTGATATGTTATAAATGGCTCTCCCGAAAGCTATATGCTTGTGTATACGATAAGTTAATTCATATTGGTTTTGTGTATAGAATAAAAAAAGGTAATGAATACTGTAATTTCCTACAAGGGGAAGATTCAATGAGTTGAATCTTGCTGCTGCTTTTATTATTTTATTTTTAACAATTTGTGTAGATTGATTAGGTATGAATTAATCAGCCGAGATAGATCATGTATAGTGCGGAATATGAAAAAGAACGGAAATTCAACAAATAAGTAAGAAAACGACACAAGAATTTATAGGTTCATCCCATACACGAGGGGTTGAAGGTGGAATATTAGAGTGAAGTTGAAGAAAAATAAAAATAAAAATGTCCCACAATTTTCATTTTACTTTAAGTCCCGTAAAGTTATAAAACCCCATTATTAACAATCACCGAACGCATCCTATGGGGTCTCCCTTCCCCGGACCTCAAGCAAGGGTGTACTTCACCCTTCGACCACAAACTCACTGAGTGGACAACAAAACCCCCGTTCTGAATCCAGGGGTGCCGCCTCCCGGATCCAGACATGGGCGACTTCGCTCCCTCAAGAATACCCGACTGAATTTACGAAATGTGGTAATAAAGGCATATACACATTATACTTACGGAGTACAAATGTACCGAACTTGTTTCGCTGCAAGGGACATACATAGTTGGTGACTTGCACTTTTCATCCTTTCTTTCGAATTAAAGGATATGTTACTATTCTTATGATATTGTACAAACACGAGAACACTTGCAATGATCATGCTTCAAACTTTAAAGGTATAAAATAGAATATTAGAACTAGAAATTCAAATAGATTGAACTTTCATCTTTGTAATAAAAAAGCTTTTGAACAATTTAAAGGGAAACAATCGATCATAAACTATTGATGACAAACACGAGAACGCTTACAACGGATGAATTTAATTTTGTACTCTAAAAACAAACAAGATATGTCAATGTGTTTCGCGTGGAGAAACATATGGAAATACCTAACTAACTGATGTATATGACTTTTAAGGTATCCTAGGATGCGAGTGATGGAAAAAGTGAGGATCTTCTTATACACGGATTTCCAAGGATTGTCATATCAAAACTTAACTGAGAGGTTTCAATGATCGAATGACATAATTTCAACTATCTTCCATGAAGTCTTAAGTGCTTTAGTTGGTCGTGAATATGGATTCACTGACATGACAAGATACATCATTAAGGATCCTTCATTTACCGAAGTTCCAACACGCATTAGCGGGGATAGTAGGTATACTCGTTATTTCAAGTGATAAATCGGTTGCATTGACGGTGCTCACATAAACACATGTATTCATAAAGTTGACCAAATTGGTTACCGTGGGTGCAAAAACATATGAACCTTCAACATGACGGAGGTATGTGATTATGACATGCTTTTTACTTTCGTGTCCGCTGGTTAGGAGAACTCAGTCCATGATGCAAAGGTGCTTGAGAATGCAGTTACAACGCTATCCATGACATTCACACTTGCCTCTAGGCACCAATTTTTATACACGGTTGTGTATTCGGGTTGGGATGGTAATTAATGCCATCTTTGTAAGACATAGACCGTTACTATTTGGATGACAAATATTATCCGAACAAAGAAGGTTACATGGTTCCATATTCTAGGAATCAATAACATCAGCCGAACCAAAAAAAATAGCATAAGTCGCAATTTCCGAATGTTGCTCTAGTGAACTCGAAGGAAACATTTAACAAGTTGTACTCATCGTTCCACAATTGTATCGAGAGGTCCTTTGCAGTTTAATATCTCGCCGGAAGATTCTACGAGTGATGCCAATTTTCACGCTTAACATAGTTTTTGTATGTTTTGCGTTACACAACTATGTAAATAAAGCCCAAAATGAACCGTTAGAAAGTGATACTTTCGAAGACATTAATTTTGAAGATAAGGAGAAGATGACGAACTAGTTGACAACAGTACGCATTCAGATTGTGTCAGGGATGATGAAGATACAAGTTTTGGCAGTGAAACTAGACTGATACGGGATCAAAATAGCCACGATGATATGGGAAATCAACTAACTGTTTTGTATATACATCTATGTTTTCACTAGCATATGTTTTGATGCATTTGCCAAACATATTTGTACACAATTAAGTTGGGAAAAACCATGATCACATCCTCTATTTTGTAAAGCTTATGACTCTATTTTGTAAGAGACATGATTGTTGTCGCATACCCTATTTTGTACTAGTCGACTTCTCAATTTGATGCACATTTTGGTGGTGTTTTGAGTGGTTTTTCTAGGAGGGGCGTGGTTGACTTGGACTTGAACCTAGTTAGAACCCTTCTAGCTAGTAATCTAAGTTGAAATTGAAACTTACCCGGTGATATTCCTTCTTAGATACATGAGTGACTGATCATAGGTAATAAAGGTTTATCCTTTATTGGTTGAATGTGCTTAGATTCCTTTAAAAGTAGGGTAATACCTGAGACTTACCCGGTAATGGTTCACCTTTCCCTTAGTTTGTAGTCTGGTTTGTTCAGAATTTTCCTACCTCTCTACCTTGAGACTTACCCGGTAATAGGTGGTTGGTTTGGAACTAGATAGTCTTGAGACTTACCCGGTAATAGACTGTCAACCTAGAAACATTCATCCCTGTGGCTTTTCTACCATATATCTTTATGAGTCTTCCTGAATCTATATGTATAAACAGTAATCTTGAACCCTTGGAATCCATTTTCTTTCCTTTAACTTGATTATCTTTGTTTTCCATTTTTGTTTGTTTGATTTGACTTTCAATCAATAGTGACAGCTGATTGCGAGTCCTTAAAACCTTTTAAAAATCTTTTTGACTTCTTTCCCTTATCTTTTCCAATCCCCTTTCTTATTTGAGATCTACTTTATATTTAATCATTGCTGGAAATTAATCCTCCCAGTCCCTGAGATCAACCTGGAATACTTGTCCTACTTCGTACGATCCATACACAGTGGGTTCGTTGCTATTTAGGGAATTATTACAGGTTATAAATATAAAACTATCCCTTCCTAGTTTTACTAACGTGTGAGCTTTTATCATTATTGATAAAGTTTTATAGGGGTGTAAAACCAACGACCAAGTTTTTGGCGCCGTTGCCGGGGACTGAGAAAGTTTAATTTGCTTGTTTTGATTGTTTATAGTGTAGATTTTTCTTGTTACTTTTGATCTCGGTTTCCCTTTTGTCTTTGTGTTCCCCAGGTTAAACACAATGGCATCTACAATCTTTGATGAGCTGAAGGAAACCAGAAAACGAATTGATTATCTAGAGCAGAACCTGGAGTATGAGATTTATTCGGTCAACCTACTAGGAGAAAATGAAGAAAGCTTGGAGCCGATCCGTTATCTAGAGGACGAACTGAACTACCAAAAATATATAGAAGAACAACAACAGGGTCTTTGCTGCGCAAGTATTATAGAGAGGCTTGACAAGCTTGAAAGTACCTTGACTCGCAGGGAAGAACCCCGAACGCTGAGCCAATTGTGGAGATCAAGGGAGAAATCTGAAAGCATCTCTACTCCCAGGGAAGAGGACGTTCGACCAAAGGAAGAGCGCATCGAGGATGAAGAGCTGACGAAGGAGGACGATGGATCGGATAGTCTTACCCCGATCTCGGCCGAGATCATTCTTATCTCGACCGAGATTTCAGGACAGAGTGTGATCTCGGTCGGTATCTCGGCCGAGATCCAAGATATCTCGGCTGAGATCATTCCTATCTCGACCGAGATTTCACGACAGAGTGTGATCTCGGTCGGCATCTCGGCCGAGATCCAAGATATCTCGACCGAGATCATTCCTATCTCGGCCGAGATCATTCCTATCTCGGCCGAGATTCCTGTGCAGTCCAAGATTTTTTGTGAGTATTCTTTTACACTTCTATTTATTCTTCACATTGGGGACAATGTGAGTTTTAAGTATGGGGTGGGATACTTGCAGTCTTTTAGCATGTTCTTGTCACACGTTTCCTTTTAGCATGCATAAAAAATAAAAATAAAAAAATAAAATGTGCTTCTAGGAATGACATGACCCCTATGACGATATTGTGCTTGTGAATTAGCCTTTGATTATTACTTTTGAGCTCAATTTGATTTATGGAATATTTGGGATTTGAATACTTTGCTTGAATTTATGTGAATTATGAAAATTATCTTGTCTAGTTGGATTGAGTTTGGATAGTTGAAGCTTCATAATAAGTTCTTATACATTGCATAGGGATGATTTAGGCAATTCGACTTCATTCTTCTTCTATCTTTATCATGTTTAACTCCTCAAACATGGAATCTCTTGTCTCCTATCCCGGAATTAGGAATGTTTAGTTTGAAGGTGTGTGCTGAAATTGTTGTGTTGTGAATTGTTTGAAGAGGTTTGAAGGTTGTGAAATGTGATGTGATGAAGAAAAGAAAAGCTTATAGGGGATTGTTGGCTATGAAAGATGAGTAGCTTGGTAACATTCACATAGCCGGGTGTTTGTGCCTTGTCAAAGTCTAATTAGTTTTAAAAACATTCCCTTAGATTTGATTTGGTATGTGCATTTAGGTGTGAGGTACGTGAAGTAAACTGAATACCAAGGTTTCGGCTACTGTGTACCAATGCCTTTCACTCAGGAAAGAAGAAAAGAAAGAGAAAGAAAAGAAAAGAAAAGAAGAAAATCTGCAGATTATGCAAGGGTGGTGAATGTTGAGTTGAATTGATAAAGTGTGTTGTTTCATCCTACCCTTATCACGTTTCTTGGGCTTTATTTGCTAAGTTCTTTTGATCTATGTTCACATGTATTTGACTTGGCAGGCTTAAACTTGAATTTCTCATGAATATTATATATAGTAATTTTGATGATGAATATGAAATTCTTGTAAAGTATGATTATCCTTTTTATGCCTATTTCATTTGATCTTAATTGAAATATATCTTTATCTATGAAACTTGCACTATTGAGGGTGATCATAATTAGAAGCACTTCATGTTTTTGTTTTTGTTTTGCATAGATAATTCATGTTATCCTATCTTAGATTTACTACTTGCTTGAGGACAAGCAAGGATAAGTATGGGGTATTTTGATAACATGATTTATCGACCTGTTTCATTCATGCATTTAGTTAGATTTCCCCTTTCCCCATTCATGTTTTGGCCTTAATTTGTGTCATTTATGCTTGTTTAGTGTTACTTTGCAAGAATAGATGTCTACACACTATTTGTGGCTTTGTAGGTGATTTGACACATTTTGGAGCTAAAACGATGTATTTGAGGATCAAGCCTGAAGTTGATGCATTGGAGCGAGAATAAGTGCGCGGGAAAGGGCAAGGAATCGAGCTAAAGGCGCGAAGGAACGAAGAAGACGGAATCTCGGCCGAGATCTTGATCTCGTCCGAGATTCCGAAGTTCCTGCGACGCTGAAGGTTCTGTTGCCAAATCTCGGTCCCGACCAGGCCTGATCTCGGCCGAGATTTCCTGTTCGGCGATTTTATCTTATTTTTGGATCAGTTTTGGCCCAACCCGTCCTTTGGAAGGTTGTTGGCTATAAAAGGGAAGCTCTAGGTTATTTCTAGGTGTCCGATTTAGTCCGTCTTTTGTGTTGGGAGTCGTCCAGAGTTTACCTTAGAGGGGGGAGCCGTCTCCTTTCCTCCCTTCCTTTCCCTTCTTCTTCTCCATTGTTCTTCATAGTTTAGATTCAAGATTCATACTTTTACATTCAGTTTTGTTGAGAAGACATTGTTGGATTCAAGATTTGTCAAGATTGGAAGTTTTCATTTATTGAAGTTAAGTTCTTTTTATTCCCCTTTGTTATTTATTTATTTGTCTTTCTTTGATATGATTGTTATTGGCTAGAACCTTGTGGTTCCAAGGTTGACAGGGATTTGTTTATGCCTTTGATTACGATGATTTAGATTGTTCTTTGCTTTGGCTTTAAATTGCTAGAAATCCTAATGGTTGGCTTGGACTTGAACCCAGTTAGAACCCTTCTAGCTAGTAACCTAAGTTGGAATTGAGACTTACTGATGCGGGATCATCTAGGAACCGAACCTCAATACTAGCAATGACGAGACTGTCTAAGAAGAGACGTGGTACGAGAGACGGAACGTTAGAATATGAAGTGGAAGAAGCACACCGTTCAAACATGGAAGCATACAATCCAGACGTGGAGAGAAGAGGAATTCGGGCTGATTTAAGTGCTGAGTTAGGCCCAACTGCTATTTTATTTTCAGCCCATTTTGAGACATTTTTAAATTGGGTTTTTGCATTTATTTTATTGTCATTTATCTTTCTTCTAGAAGGACAATATCTCCTACAGATTTGATCTTATCCGTTGGCTAGTAGATCTTATCTCATAAAGATTTGATCTTATCACTTTGCATTTTATTTCATTTCTTTTATTCATTCCGGTCTCGATCTTGGATCAAGCTCGCAGCCCATGTAAGCACAGTTGGACGTCCACCCTTGCCTATATAAGGCCAAGATGGACGTCAGTTTGGGATGATTCAGATTTATAAACACATTGATACTTTTTAGTATTCATTCTCGAGTGATTCGAGTCTTGATTAGGTGCGAAACCTCTTCAAAACCCTGGACGGGTGAGAAGCACGTCCAACCTCCGCTTGGCAGCTAGAAGAAACGTCCAGCCCCGGTGTGAAGCTTGGGTTAAGCGCTATTCGATCTCCAGGCAACTTCTTTTACTTACCAGATCTCGTTCTTCCCCGGAGTTGAAGATTATAGGAAGAGTCGCTACTGCGAAAGGAAGACTCATCCAACCTATCCAACAACGGTCCATTCCCAACCACCGGATCCTTCCTCCGTCCATTCCACACGTCTTTTATCTCATCTCCACGCCTATTTCATCTTCTCGTTGGCCTAAGTTATTGGTGTTGAAAGATCGGGAATCCTCACGGCTTATCCCCGTATCAAATTGGCATCAGAGCAAAGGTTAATCAACACCAGCCGCGCCATCCAAAAATAAAAATCGAAGCTTTCAAGATTCGTCAAGAAGGTTTCAACAAAAAGAAGCGATTGGGGCAGAAGGAGTAACTGTTAGTATTCTATTCTCGTTAACAACTGCTTTTTTCACAATCTATTTGTCAATTACTTGAAAAAGATGAATTGTGGCCTGAATTTTTTTTCCGCAAAAGAAATTTCTGCCTGAGATCCAATTACGTTCTTTTCCTGTAAACCTTAACGGTTCAACCGGTGCAAACCTATCAGGGGTAATTAGTGGGGAAACCTAGAACGATCTTTTTAGCCACGGGCCACCCTTGTTGTTCCTCCGCCATCTACGTAGCAGCCGCTGCACATAAAAAAAATAAAATGGCCGATCTCGGCCAATTCTTGACCGAGATCCACCTTTGCTCCGCCGGCCTCACGCCAACGCCGCCTTATCACCACCCAACACTACCACAACTTCCACCTCACCACCACCTGGCCGTTTTCCAGCAACCCAACACCCACAACCACACCGCCACCGCCCAACACCACCGCCAGCCGGCACAACCCCAGTTTTGGCCAAATCTCGGCCAACTTTGACCGAGATTCTCCCTGCCGCCGCCAGCCACCTTTGTCCCCCACCAAGAACCACCCAGCAGCCACCCACACCCCCAACCGGCCCTCTAGGGTTACGGCCTTACAAAAAAAACTTTTTCCGGCGCCGGAACCCTAGTTCCACCGCCCGTCGCCACCGGCAACCACCTTGTCGCCACCCATACACCCCCGCCGCCTCTTCTGAGCCGGCCACACACACCACCACCACAACAATCCCTCCACCAGCCGCCGGCCTTCAGCCGCCAACACCGCCACCCCCGCCGGCCGCCGCCGCCCAACACCACTGCAGAACCCCAGCCGGCGCCAGCCGTTGCCAGCCCACCTAATGTTTTGGCAAGTTTTAGAAAAAAAAGAAAAAAGAAAACGGGAACTGGTTTGCTTTCATTTTTCGGCTTTCTTGAAAAATACCCATTTTGTTTTATCAAGAAAGGGAGCCTCTCCTTGTCCATATTGTTTATATCCCTGTGATTATCCTTTTTGTTACCCTTTTGTATCTCTTAGTTTTGTTACACCTTTTGGGTTCCCTGTAGGCACCCCTCAATTGCCCTTCAACCTTTTGTTCTTCTTGAGTCTTCCTTACCTTTAAATTTTCAGGCTACTTTTAATTTTTCTTTCTCAAGATAAATGGACTTTAGTTGAGAAAAATTACAGGCGAGGCTAGATTATTTGATATGTCTAACTCAGGGAGAGAGAACGAACAAATGGGCGACATGCCTAGAGCTATGGATACCGAGGTTGTAGTTACAAGGATAATAGAAAGGTTGGACGCTTTGGAGACCCGGGGTGACGAACGCCCAAAAAAACCTCCGCCACCTAGACAACCCCTATTTCGGGATAATCCGGGAGTCATGCAGCCTAGGAGGTACGCCAGAAGGGAATTGGACTTTGAGGATAGAGACGACGAACATCCAGTACTAGAAACCGAGGTCTACTCTAAAGTTAAGGTGAAGATACCACCATTTGAAGGAAAGTGTGATGTTGATCTGTACCTTGTCTGGGAGGCAAAAGTGGAGCAAATCTGGAGCTGTCATAATGTTTTGGAACCTAAAAAGGTACGATACGCTGCACTCGAATATACTGGGTATGCATTAATGTGGTGGAATAACTTGTTGAAAGAGAGGAGACGATGTCTAGACACCGAGATCACTACTTGGGATCAGATGAAGGCAATCATGGGAGCCCGATTCGTTCCTCCATACCATGGGAGAGATCTACGTCAAAGACTAGAGAACCTGAAACAATGTTCTATGAGTGCTGAAGAAGTCTACGCACCCATGGAAATGGCTATAGTCAGAGTTGATGTTCAGGAGGATGAGGAAGCTACAATGGCAAGGTACCTCAGGATTTTGCATCCTACCCTAGCACACGAGATAAAGTTAGTATGCATATGCTAACTTGACAGATTTACTACATCTCGCTGTGAGAGTGGAGAAGAAACTGAAGGTGCGCAACCAGGTCAAACGAACCCCTCAGTCATGGAGAGGAAGTTCGAGTCGAGATTAATCCAACAACACCCGAGATTAGAGCGGCAATAGCAAAGTTTCTACAGGTCTTGGAGCTGCATCTACTCCAAATAAGATCCCTACCTCAACACCTCAAGGAAGTAGTTCTAGTTCAACTCGAGCTAGAGACATCACATGCTTTAAGTGTCAAGGGAGAGGACATTACGCGAGGGATTGGCCCAACTCCCGGACGTTATTCATCAATGACAAGGGTCTCTATGAATCAGATTCCGACACGGAGGAATTTGAAGAAGAAATATCGGCACTCGTAGCCGATAAAGAGACTAAGAAGGACGTGGACGTGCTACCGTTCGCTGAGGGATTATGTCTTCATGCTAGTAAGATCATCCCTGAATCTCAACTTGTTGTAGGTACTCCAAACGAGATGGATATTGATGAACATGACCTTGAGATAATTGCTGAAATTCCTAGTCATGATCCAGAAGAAGAAAAGTACCTAGATGATTACATGAGCATTGACATTGTTGAGCAACCGGTTAGCTTAGCCATGGATGAGATGGCCAAAGAAGTGGCAAGAAAGGACTTATCTCATGAGTTATTTGACTGTTTCGTTATTAGAAGGGCACTTAGCATCTTACCTTCTAAAAGCGAGGCTAATCAAAGGGAAAATTTGGTCCATACAAGATGTTTGGTCAAAGGGACAGTATGCAACATGATCATCGATAGTGGAAGTTGCAGAAACTTAGTGAGTAATGAGGTTATCGAGAAATTGCAATTGGGAATCGTTCAGCATCCCCGTCCTTACAAACTGGGTTGGATGTACGATTGTGGAGAAATCAGGACCGATAAGCAGGCCAAATCACCTTCAAAATCGGGACGTATGAGGACACAATGCTATGTGATATCGCTCCAATGCATGCCTGTCACATTCTACTTGGGCAACCTTGGGAGTATGATCGGGATGTCACACATAAAGGGAAGACAAAATACCCCTCTTTGAGTATTGTTACTCTATTTGAGGACCTCCACTTGAAATTGATTGCGGAAGTTGACCTCTTGCATATCATTCCCACGTCCTACAAACATTGCAATTATAACAGGGAAATGTTTTCTTCTCTTCGAGATAAGCCATTGGGGGTAATCAACGTTACTTTCACGCCTTATTCAAGTGGTAGCTGTGACTTATCAATCCGTGTTTGTACCGTTGGAGGAATTGTACTCGAGAAAACAGGACCAAGTCTAAACATCATGGATTCGAGGTCGAATCCTCCTCAAGAAAGGGAGGATGATGCGGGAGCATCTAGGAACCGAACCTCGATACTAGCAATGACGAGACTGTCTAAGAAGAGACGTGGTACGAGAGACGGAACGCAGGAATATGAAGTGGAAGAAGCACATGTTCAAACGTGGAAGCATACAATCCAGAGGTGGAGAGAAGAGGAATCCGGGCTGATTTAAGTGGTTGAGTTAGGCCCAACTGCTATTTTATTTTCAGCCCATTTTGAGACATTTTTAAATTGGGTTTTTGCATTTATTTTATTGTCATTTATCTTTCTTCTAGAAGGTCAATATCTCATACAGATTTGACCTTATCCGTTGCTAGTAGATCTTATCTCATAAAGATTTGATCTTATCGCTTTGTATTTTATTTCATTTCTTTTATTCATTCCGGGATCGATCTTGGATCAAGCCCGCAACCCATGTAAGCACAGTTGGACGTCCACCCTTGCCTATATAAGGCCAAGCTGGACGTCAGTTTGAGATGATTCAGATTTATAAACACATTGATACTTTTTAGTATTCCTTCTCGAGTGATTTGAGTCTTGATTAGGTGCGAAGCCTCTTCAAAACCCTGGACGGGTGAGAAGCACGTCCAGTCTCCGTTTGGCAGCTAGAAGAAACGTCCTGCCCCGGTTCGAAGCTTTGGTTGAGCGCTATTCGATCTCCAGACAACTTCTTTTACTTCCCGGATCTCGTTCTTCCCCGGAGTTGAAGATTATAGGAAGAGTCGCTATTGCGAAAGGAAGACTCATCCAACCTATCCAGCAACGGTCCATTCCTAACCACCGGATCTGTGAGAGCCCTTTTCTTTCGGACCGAGTCTTGGTCCTTAGCCGAGATTGGCTTGGCCAAGATTGGTCTTTCCGCACCCGCGGGCAGGACTGTCGCCCCTGCGGGTTTCCGCCCCTGCGGCTCATGGAACCGCCCCTGCGGTTTCCGGCGGCTGCAGCCGGTTTTGTTGACTCCTTTGACTTGTGCTTTACTCTTTCGTTGCCTTCCTCTTTAAGTCCTTCCCTTGGCCGATGAGCAAGGGTTTGACACTTCTTTCTTCAGCTTCTCACGTCCTCCTTGCCTCTCCCTTGTTCTCCTTGATCTTGTCTTGGTTTCTTGAGTTTGGAAGAGAGTTTGTGTGACCTTGGTGTTTGTTGATGCTAGTGATGTGTGTTGCTGAGCTTGGAAGCCAGCTTTGGTGTGTGTTGATCTTCCCTGCAGCCTAGGACCACAACAGTGGTAAGCTTTCTTCTTCCTCTTCTCTTCTTTCTTCTTCCTTGTTCTTCCTTCCTTAGCTTAGGATTAGTTGTTTTGGACATAGGATGATGTTTGAATGTGTATGTTGTGGCATGTGTGTGTTTAGGATGGAGAGAATACGTGATTTGATCACGTGAAGAGCCGAAGAGAAGCCGCGGGTTTACGTTCTGCTTAGAGGCCGCCGCCGCGCCTAGAAGCCGCCGCCCCTGCGGAAGACGTGCCGCAGCGCCTGCGCCAGCGCCTTTCCTGCGTCCCATGTCACCGCGCCTGCGGCTGATCCCTTCTGCGCCTGCGGGTTACCTATTCCGCTCCTGCGTCCCCTGATCACGCAGGTGCGTCTTGTCCCGGGACTACCCATAGTTGGGTAGCTCCTTTCCTTTTCTAGTATGAGGAAACTAGTACCATGCTAGGTATCGGTTTATGATGAGTATGATATAGATATGCCGGGTACGGCCTTGAGGTTTACGAGTTGGATATGATCCTTATGGATCCCTTGGGTCTAGGTGTGACCCCTTTGTGTGATAGGAGTTTGATATATATATGTATGCCTTGTATAGGCCGAGTTGTCCTCCAGTTTGGAGTGGACCAGTCGGAAAGTTGATCGTGGTTGAGTTTACTCCTGAGATTGAGGTAAGTCCATAGGACTTACTTAGCTGCCATCCTTATATTGGATGTGTGCTTGAGTGGTGTTGTTATATGCTTTATAGCATGCTTTATGATGGTCACCGACCTATGTTATATTGACCGCCCATTGTAGTGGCCGTGATAACCTTTCCCTTTCATCCCGTAGTGGAGTCTGGGAGGTTCTCTGTAGTCAGGCCAGATCTGGTATACGGGAAGGACCCTAACCACTCCCATAGGGTACACGGGAGGTGTGCTGATACTACTCTAGCTGGCTATGGTACTCAGAGGCGAGGATCATATTCCTCGTGTCACATATCTTCATATACATCTATTTATACGATTGAGTGATTCGACTTATTAAAGATAATAAACCGGGTAAATGTGTGATATCATGATGAGGTGTTAATATTATTGATATGTGACTGTGCTCTAGCATCTTCTTATATATGTGTATGGTTAGCTAACGGTTTTATACCGTGTTGTAGAACCTTTGCAGGTTAGGAGAGCTGTAGAGTGATCCAGATGGGTGATCTGCTGAGGGTTCCATACACTGGGCGTTATCGTGGGATTTTGGGTTTATCATTATTGTACGGATTTCTGTTTGATTTTGTACTCAGCAGTACTCTGTATCATCCTTTTGATATGTATATATATATATATATATATATATATATATATATATATATATATATATATATATATCAGTTTTATGTTTTGTTTTAATTTATTGGTGCCTTGTTGTAAGATTCAGTGAATTTGTTGTCAGGCTAGGGTCAGGATCCATTGTGAGATCCTAGCCCAGTAGCACTCCGAGTCCTATGGATTTGGGGTGTTACAAAGTTGGTATCAGAGACCAGGTTGACAACAATGGCACTAGTAATATGCAATAAAGTTCGAATAGATAAATAAACAGAACCCGAAAGGGGTCTGACTTTTCAAAAGGTTTTGGTATTGAAATGAGTACAAATGTTTTGGGTTATCGTGTACGTGAACCATCGCCCCTCTGAAGATCTCGACAGTATATATATATATATATATATATATATATATATATATATATATATATATATATATATATATATATATATATTCTGTTGTGATTGATCTGTTATATTTCTATACATATGACATATATATAGCCTTCTAAGCTAGGTTTACGTCTTCTATAGATGGTTCAGACTAGAGCCTTACCTGCAGCTAGGCGAGGTAGAGGTAGACCCCCTCTAGGTAGAGGACGGGGCAGGACTCCTGCTGACGGTTCACATGCAGGAGAGATACATGAGGAGGTTGTTGAGAGCGTCGTTCCTGAGACTGGGAACGGGGCAGGTGAGAGACAGGGGGCACAGAGAGCCCAATCTGGTGAGTCTGATCGTGTCTCCATGGGGAGATCAGAGTTCCGAGCATATATCAGACGTGTAGAGGAGGCTGCCAGAGCCGGTAGACGTGCCCCAGATTTACAGGCATATGAGGGACCATCTGAGAGGTCCCACACCGTTACTCAAGTACCAGCTGTACAGGTACCTGCTGCTGAGATTGTCAGAGCACCAGAGGAGCATAGAGGGCCTAGACTAGATACCTGGTTGAAGGCTTTTCATCAGATGGGTGTACCCCCTTTCACTAGGAAGGTGGGGTTGGAGGTTGAGCTCTGGATCGGGCATGTAGACTCAGTTCTGGAGTCTATTCGCTGTCCAGCTGACAGACAGATCGAGATGGTTTAGACTTTATTCCGGGACTTGGCACAACACTGGTGGAGATCAGTACGGGGTCAGGTTACTAGTTATGATCAGATGAGGACGATGATTAGAGAGCGTTTCTGCCCTGCCTCACTGAGGAGGGAGAAACTGCGAGATTTTGTTGAGGCTGGGTTTGAGGATGTACCAGTCTCTGAGGCCATCAGGAGGTTTCAGGAGGAGCTCGCATTACTGGGACTAGCTGCACCTTCTGCAGACCGGCACATTTATCTCTTTTCCCGACAACTGAGGGATACTACCCGGGCCTATATGACGGGATTTCATTGTGAGTCCTTGATGGACTATCAGGATAGAGCCGCCGACTATGAGCGGGAGCGGGCGAGTCAGAGGAGAGCTTCTCAGATCGGAGGGTCTGAGAAGAGACAGCGTACAGGGCATACCAGTGGTACTGGTGGCTCTGCTAGTGGTTGGCGTGGTCAGAGACACCAGAGTCACCCCTCATCTGCACCGGTTGCAGAGAAGGGACGTCAGTGTTTTAACTGTGGAGATCCAGGGCATTTGAAGCCCGAGTGCACGAGGCCGTTAGTGACTTGCTACACCTGTGGTAGGCAAGGTCACAGAGCTGTTTACTGCCGCCAGGGCGGAGCGTCATCTCAACATGGTTCTTCTCTTGCTAGTGCAGCGGGAGGTGGGCAGAGGCCACCTCAGCAGCAACAGATTCAAGGGCAGCAGAGGGTCCCAGACCGCCCTACGACTCAGGGATCTGCTCCTGGGCCGAGTAGAGGCAGAGGTCATGGTGGGGGCACCACGGATACCAGATGCCCACAGGGCCGAGTTTTTGAGTTGCGGAGTGTAGAGGAGCCAACTGCACCTACTGCTACAGGTACCATTCTGATGCCCACAGGGCCGAGTTTTATTTGATACTGGTGCTACGCATTCTTTTATTTCTGATGTCTGTGTAGAGCGTCTTGGTTTAGATACAGTTGAGGGGATGCCCTTTATTATAGGGTTACCCGATGGTGGTAGGGTCGGAGGTACCCGTGAGATCCACGGTTGTCCCATTTCTGCAGGGACCCGTGTGTTACTAGTTAACTTCTTTGTCATGCCATTAAAGCATGAAGAACTCATTCTAGGTATGGACTGGATGGATAGACACTCTGCAGTTTTAGATGTAGGTAGGAGGACTGTTACCCTCTCTACCGAGTTAGGCCAAATTGAGGTTTTCCGAGGTTGAGACCTTGGAAAGACAGGCACAGTTATCAGCGCTATACAGGCAGCTAGATTGATTGCACAGGGTTGCGAGGCCTTCTGGTGTTATGCCATGAAGGAGGGGGAGAGTCCAACATTAGAGGATATCCCAGTTGTCTGTGAGTTTACTGATGTTTTTGCTGAGCCGTCCAGTTTGCCGCCTCAGAGGAGTGTGGATTTCAGTATCGAGTTAGAGCCTGGTACGAGACCCATCTCGAAGGCCCCATACAGGATGGCGCCTGTTGAGATGCTGGAGCTGAAGAAGCAACTCGAGGAGTTGGCTGAGAAGGGCTTCATTCGCCCTAGTGTGTCCCCATGGGGAGCACCTGTCCTCTTCGTACGGAAGAAGGACGGATCACTGAGGTTATGTATAGATTACAGAGAGCTGAACAAGGTGACCATCAAGAACAAGTATCCACTGCCGCACATTGATGATTTGTTAGATCAGCTACAGGGAGCGACTGTGTTCTCAAGGATTGACCTGCGTTCCGGATATCACCAGCTGAGGGTGAAGGAGCAGGATGTGCACATGACAACATTCCGGACCAGATATGGCCACTACGAGTTTGTAGTGATGCCATTTGGGCTTACGAATGCCCCAACCGTCTTTATGGAGTTGATGAACAGTATCTTCATCGACTTCCTGGATCAGTTTGTGGTGGTTTTTATTGATGACATTCTGGTATACTCTCGCAGTGGAGAGGAGCATGCAGGACATCTGAGGACTGTATTGCAGGTTTTGCGGGATAGAGAACTTTATGCTAAGTTCTCTAAGTGTGAGTTCTGGATGCCAGAGGTAGCATTCCCGGGTCATGTGGTTTCAGCTGAGGGGATCAAGGTGGATCCAGCGAAGATAGAGGCTGTAACACCCCAAATCCGCGGGACTCGGGATGCTACGGGCGAGACCTCACAATGGGTCCCGACCCTTAGCCCGACAACAATTTCACCGGACCTTCCAACAAGGCACAAATAAAGGCAAAACTCGAAAACGTTTATAATGTATGCGAGACACGAAATGTAACAAATACAAAGTGGAAACTCAGCCGAGTCCTCAAAACAACACAACCCCGATCCGAAAGTCTAAAATGTATAACAACATCCCCAAACAAACGATATAAAACATAACCCAAAAACCTCCCCGTCGTATAATGTACGGAGACCCCGGCTGTCCACTCCTCCACCTCACTCGGCGGCATCCCTAACCTGCAAGTCATCTACACAAACGGTTTAAAACCGTTAGCTCATATTCTAAGCATTAGAAAAGCGGTGAAGGCACAAACACATACATAACACAAAACATAAATCACACAAGTCCGGTTTATTGTCTTTTTATTATTAAGTCGTATCCCGTTCTAATTCAACTTCTGTTGTGACACGAGAACCACCGTGGTCTCGCCCCGGTTCCTCCTTCCGGCGAGAATGGTACGGATGCACCCGACCATATCACCCGCCGGGCCAGTCGCCGAGATCCCCCTAGACTTCACGGAGAGCCTAGGCAAGAGGTCACCGCCCGTTATCATACACTTGGGCCAAAATATACATATAAGGTCGGTGGTCCTAATTACCGGTTTAATTGTTATAACATAACATAAACACACACCACCAAGCACACGTCAATGCTAATACATAAAATACGAGCTAAGTAAGTCCGGAGACTTACCTCGTCACCACACTCAAGTCACCACACTCTTGCTTCCTTAAGGAGGAAGCCCACAACCTGCTCACAAGAGATATGCATATCAATACATACTCACACTCAAGAAGTCTTAGACTTCACTCTAGTGATCTATGCAAGATCACCTAACCCTCAAACTAGGAATGTATCCTAGGTACCAAGTATTCATCACACTCTCAACACATGCAACAACCCACAATAGTCCATAATTCCACAAGAGTAATCCTCAACCAAAGAGGCACAAGTTAGCCTAGAAGGTCCATCATGCTCACATGCTCATATCCATCACTTACATTGAGCCTTAAGGGCTCCTAGGTTCACAACCACTAAGTGGCATTCCAAGCTACTCTAGATCCATCCTAGGCATGCTACTAACTAGATCCAACATCAATACTAAGGAAGGAACGAAGAGGAAAGGAGAGAGGAGGGACCTACTGTTGCCGAAACCGCAGCCGCGGAGTCAAGCCGGCGCCCCCTGCGGACACAGGAGCCGCCCCCGCGGAACAAGGAGCCGTACCGGCGGAGGACTGCGTCGCCTGCCAGGAGCCGCCCCCGCGGTTTTGCCGAGCCGCGCCCGTTCCGGAGCCCAGCCGCACCCGCGGCCGTCCGCCGCCACAACCGTGACCTTGTGCTGCCGTGAGTCTGCCGCCGCCCCCGCGGCCATGCCGAGCCGCACCCGCGGCGGTGTTGTGCCGCTCACGCGGCCGTGCTGAGCCGCCCCTGCGGCCGTCCGCGCCCGCGGCCGTGATGATCCGCCCCGCGGTTACGCTGCAGAAGCTCGTCTTCTTCGTCTCGATCGTGGATCCTTGGCTCCCAAGTGCTTCTTCTCTTGCTGGATCTTCTCCAAACACCCACCACTAGTCTTAGGCATCTCTCCTCGACCTAATCGAGCTAAGATCACAAGCATGCAAGGGACTTGAGTGAAAACCTCTCAAAGCTTCATCCATGGCCATGGATGAAGAGGAGGAAAGAAGATAGGATGATCAGCCAAAGAAGAGAGGTAAGGGAGAGGAAGGAGCTTACCACAGATCTGGAATGCCTCTCCAAGCTGTCCAAAGCAAGATCTCCACAGAAAATGGAAGAAGAGAAGAGAAAGGAGCAAAGATGGAGCCATGGGAGGAAGAGGGAAAGGAATGAACGTGAAAGAGAAAGGGAGGAGAGAGAGAGGGGACAAGGGCTGCAAAGTGAGGGGACAACAGCTGTCTTGTCCTCTTTTGCCCGGAACGAGGGGTCGAAAATGACCCCTTGTCACTTCGACTCGGAACGAAAGGTCGGAAAGCGGAAAAAAAGGGAAAAACGACGAGTCGGCTCGGGATTTTCTTAGGAATAAATCCCGGCTCTCGACATCTCGGGATTACGGGATAACTACAAGGTGCTCCAAGTCCGGAATTAAATTAATAAAAATCCGGGCGTTACAGAGGCAGTAGCAGCATGGACTACACCGACGAACGTCAAGGAAGTACGTAGTTTCCTTGGCCTAGCCGGTTATTACAGACGCTTTGTGGAGGGATTTTATGTGATTGCCCGTCCACTGACGAGTTTGTTGAGGAAGACTACCAGATTTGTGTGGTCTGATTAGTGCATGCAGAGTTTTGAGGAGTTGAAGAGGCGTTTGACTTCTGCCTCTATTTTGGCACAGCCAGAGGGTATTGAGGATTTTTTGGTATACAGTGATGCATCCAAGCTAGGCTTGGGATGTGTATTGATGCAGAGAGGCAGGGTGATTGCATATGCGTCTCGACAGCTGAAGACGTATGAGGAGAACTACCCGACTCATGATCTGGAGTTGGCAGCGGTAGTTCATGCACTGAAGATTTGGAGACATTACCTGTATGGTGCTACATGTCAGATCTTCACAGACCATAAGAGTCTGAAGTATATTTTCACGCAGCGAGAATTGAATAACCGCCAGCGTAGGTGGCTTAAGCTGATCAAGGACTTTGATTTAGAGATCCTGTATCATCCAGGGAAGGCGAACGTTGTCGCCGACGCCCTGAGCAGGAAGACGCCTCGAGAGCAGGCGATTACGAGATTGACAGTTCAACATCAGTTGCAGAGAGATCTGATCTGGTTAGAGTTGGACATCCAGTTTCCTGATGAGGATGCCCAACTGCGTACTTTAGAGGTCCTTCCTGATCTGTTGGGTGAGATCCAACATAAGCAGAAGACCTGCCCGACTTTGATGAGGATCAGAGAGAGGATGTCTCGGGATGAGGCACCACAGTTCCTGCTAGGAGCAGATGGAGTTTTGAGACGCCGCGGTCGCGTTTGTGTACCTGCTGATACCGAGCTGAGGCAGAGGATTTTACAGGAGGCTCACTGTACACCTTACTCTGTACATCCAGGTACGAGTAAAATGTATCAGGACTTGAGACGTATATTGTAAAGTCCGAAAAATTAAAAAAAAATAAAAATAAAAAATAAAAAAAATAAAAAAATAAAAAATAATGATCGAGAATTTTTAGAAATAAATTAGCTTTTATCCTCTTTCCGTACACTATGCCACGGAGATGTTTGGTAATTAATTCCGTAAAAATTTATTACGGAAATGTCCGAGAACTTATTCCGACCGTAACGTCCGATACGGAGTTATTTTACGGGTTCGGACCCGACCTTTATGCCTACTTCCCTTCTTTCCGCTCTCTTTTCTTCCCAAAGAAAAATCTCGGCCCCGTTAAGACCGATCTCGGCCGAGATTTTTCAAGGTGACCGAGATGACCCCTCGGTCTTCTCTTCTCCACTGCTCCACGCCAAGGCTACCATAGCCGCCCAGCTAGTCGGCCTAGGCCTGCAGGTTTGTCGCCTACCCCTCGTTCCACTCCTCTGCACCTGGCTAGCCTGCAGGCGCGCCTCGACCCTCGCTCATCTTCTCTACCTACTCTCCCTCCCGCATCCACTTCCATCTCTCTCACCTCAGCTCTCTCTCTCTCTCTCGGTTTTGTCTCCCACGTCCAGCCGCCCTCACGCTCTCCCTCTTGAGTCGCCACCGTGAAGCCGCCGCCGTCGGACGAAGGTAGCCACGCCACAGTTCCACGCTGCAGCGCTGCAACTTCGGCCGAGCTTCTGCAACCTCGGCCGAGCTTTCCTACACCCCGGCCGAGACACCCTTTCCTCGGCCGAGATTCTGCACCACGGGCGAGAACAGATCTCGCCTCCTCCTCCGGCCGAGATCTTGCCCTGCAGCCCTCGCCCACTGGAGCCGCCCTCGCCTGCCGGAGCCACGCCACCGCCGCCTCGCCGTCTTGGACAACCGAGGAGCACCAACGCCGCCCTGTCGCCGTCCCCCTTCGGGCTTGAAGTGAGCAGCGGCCCACACGTTCCCCCTCTGTAATCTCGGCCCCGAGTCCGTAATCTTGGCCGAGCCCCCCTCTGTAACCGCGGCCGAGACCCTCTGTAATCTCGGCCGAGCCCTCTGTAATCTCGGCCGAGCCTGTCCGCGATCTCGGCCGAGCCATGTCTGCATCTCGGCCGAGCCCTCTACAGCACGGCCGAGATTCTGCTGTCCACGCCGCCGCGTTGTGCTAGGACGATCCTTGGACATACTTCCGATCGGCCTCCCTCGTATTCGGTATAATTACGATTAAACCCCCTCGGTTTTGTAATTATTATTTTTGTTACCCTATGTTTGGAAAATGTAGAATTGTCGGGAAATGTGTTAGCGGTTTTACCCGTAGTTTTGAATTGCGGAATTTTAACGTAGGTTTGAGGAACGAGTTATGCCGTAGTATCATGTTAGGATGGTTTTGGTATGACTTGGAAGAAATGCCAAGTAATGGCTTTGGAAACCATAGGAAAACGTGATGGACGTACTAGACCCCGTGGACGTGTATAACGTGTTGGATTATGAGCATGATAGATTCTAGGATGTGATTCTAGAATGAGAATCAAATGATCTTGTATAGATCATTTGGGTAGAAGTCCTAGGCTTCTCGAGTTGAGCAGGTATTGATAGATATCGTGCTATGAGCAGGTGTTGTATTCTTCCCAAGGGAAGCAGGAGCGTTGTGAGTTAGCGTTGGGACGAGGTAAGTCCCCGGACTTACTTAGCGAGTATTTTACGTATTAGCATGATGCGTGTTGGGTGGTGTTTGTTTAAATATGTGTTATAATTATGAAACCGGTAAATAGGACCACCGACCATGTAATATTGTTTGGCCCAAGTGTATGATAACGGGCGGTGACAATACTGTCTAGCCCGGCATGGGTCTAGGGGATTCTCGGCGACTTGCCCGGCGGGTTAGATGGACGGAGGCATCCGTGCCATTCTTTGCCGGTGGGGGGACCGAGGCGAGACCACAGTGGTTCTCGTGTCACCACCATAAGTTGAACTAGAACGGGATACGAGATAATAAATAAAGATAATAAATCGGACTTGCGTGATTTTTGTTTTGTGTTTTTATGTGTGTTTGTGCCTGCCCGTTATTCTAATGCTTAGAATGCTAGCTAACGGTTTTAAACCGTATATGTAGATGATTTGCAGGTTAGGGATGCCGCCGAGTAAGGTGGAGGAGTGGACAGCCGGGGTCCTCGTACATCTTAGGATGGGGTTATTTTGAGTCATGGTTTATGTTATGGATATTTTCGGATTTTAGTTTTGTACCGTATTACGTTGTTTTGAGGACTCGGCTGAGCTTCCCAGTTGTACTTTACATTTCGTTTTCGCATACATTAAAAACGTATTTAAGTTTTCGCCTTTATTCTGTGCTATTGTTGAAAGGTCCAGTGAACTTGTTGTCAGGCTAAGGGTCGGGACCCATTGTGAGGTCTCGCCCGTAGCACCCCGAGTCCCGCGGATTTGGGGTGTTACATATATATTGGTGGGAGGGCTGAAGCCCGATGTGGCCAGATTTGTGGCACAGTGTGCGACCTGCCAGCTAGTCAAGATCGAGCATTTCAGACCCGGAGGTGAGCTCCATCCACTTCATGTTCCACAGAGGAAGTGGGAGGACGTCACCTTATACAATTTACGAATTGTCCCTACAAATAAAAAGAACAGAGAATGTGAAATTTAATTATAAATGTTTATAATTCTTTTTTTCACAATTTCTTACCATCATGTACAAATCTGGGGCCGTCGGATGATGATATCCCATTGGTTTTGACCTGGCGGAGAAATGTAACGGCGTGTAATGTTTGTAAACCAAGACATGTATTGCCGGAGTAGTTCGACCCCATGGACATGAAGGGGCTGGAATGTAGCAATGAATATACTTATATACCTATACATATAAGTCAATATAAATAAAAAATTACATATACATACAAGTCAATATAACAAAAACTTTACCAACATAAATGAATTCAACCATTTGATATGACAATTGAACTAGTGCATTCATGCCTTAACTTGAAAATTTTACCATGATAGTTGTCCCAATTATAGTCTAGTTTTCCTCTTCGGTCCACCTTGTGTAGTTGTTTGTCATAGCCAAAATCATGTGGTACAGTTGGTGGAACCCAAAATGTTGCATGACCCGACCCGGTCGATGCCACTCCACTATGTCGGAACAGATAAGTAGAGCCTTTGTCATATATATGAGCCCCTGATCGGCATATCTCAGGAAGACGTTCTAATACTTCTCTTGTATAAGGAAGTAATGAACCCGTATAAACTAAAAAAGTATATACATTGTTAGAATGTACCTTATGTTATTGTAATTTATATCTACAAGTATAAGCATAATCAAGCTAACCTCATTTTGTAGTTGTTTGTCCAAAATATCTCGATAATACTAAAAAGGTCGAGATGAATGTGTATAGCTGTAAGATCGGAACAATGTATCCACCTTACATAAGCAGTAAACAAATTGTTAGTTATTAGTTATAATAAAGATTCATAGTTTTAGATAAACAAATATAAGTGCACCTTCTAGCTAAAGAATCATCATTGGGAATTAATTGAGAGTCAAATGTAGGCTTTTCATTCCCAACTAAATATCTAGCCTCCCTAGGTACTTTCCTCCTAGCTACATTTCTCGCAATTCGTGCATCCCCGTCTGTTGGGATGAATGTACAAGTCGATCTCCCGATTATCATCCACTCCCATGCCCACAACTATAAAAAAAAAAAGAGATTAAGTTAGCAAGTTGTAAATGTAAATGATCACAAAAATCAAACACAAATGTATTAACCTGTATCAAGATAAGGGGTCAAACTATATCTGTTTTTCCCCTATGAGATGCTCTACATAAGTGCCTGTACATGTATGCAAATGCACCATTCCCCCAACTATACGTATTGACCCCTTCAAAGTCCGCCACTAATGGGAGGTAGAGTAGTTGTACATTCTTACCACTCGTATCACCGAATAATATCCAACCATGAGTTTAAATATATAAGCTCTTGTATAACACTTGATTGTGCCCTCGTCGGCATCAGTTGGAAAATTTGCAAAATGTTCACGTAGCCATCGAATACGTAATCACGAACATACTAAATACTCCTTGAGCAGAACAACTCCAAGAATCTCCTCTATCACCTTCACCCAATCATGAGATGTAGTGCCTGTCACTGGCTTCCCGTCCACTCGTATTCCTAGTAATACAACATCTTCTAAAGTGATTGTCGCCTCACCGACTGATAGGTGGAAAGTGTGTCTCGGGCCTCCACCTCTCGACCAAAGTAATAATAAATGACATCTCCATGTCAAATGTGGAGATCAATCAGTGAATCCCATAAAACCCCGCTAACCGTACATAATAAATGACTCTCTCATCCTGCGGCGTATAGTGTCTGATGCCCTGTCTACATTGAAGAGGATGCATGGACTACATATATAAATCATTTTAAGAGGTTAGTTAATACAAGTTCAATAAAAGGTTAGTTAATACAAGTGAAATAAATCATTTATTCTTATATGTACGCAAGGATCACATGTCCAAACATCGTCATTCCTATGCTCACGCTGGAAGGAAAGAACCGATCCTTCATATGGTCCGGGAGGGATACTCATGACAACTATTACATCATAAAAAAATCAAATACTTATACTTGTAATTAGATTCAAATACTTAGACTTGCAATTACATTCAAATACTTAGAATTGCAACTACATCATACAAGTTCAAAATCGTTTTGATCATTTGTGAGTAATCTCGTGTAAAATCTCATGTCTCGTGCTCATGAATTATCCATAATGTTATCCATGCTTGTATTAGTTCATTTTATTTAATAAACAAGAATGACAACTCATCATCTATCATATATATATATACAAATAGATTGATACATATCATTCTATCATCTACCATTACATATATATACATGAATATCATCCTATGTTAACTCATCATCTACTAGTACAAAATTAAAAAATAAGGCTCGAATTATAGAAGCGTACCTTATTAGATGGATGAATAAAAACTTCTTTTTTTCCCCTCACCGCGTACGTACGGTCCTGAATCCAAAACAACATAACTATTTTATCATTACAAAAATTAAAATAATCCGGTTTGAAGGTTAGAAGGTATTAACACACGTAAAATTAAAATAATCCGATTTAAACCGTCACAAGCTAAACACATTTATCATTATAAGAATTAAAATAATCAACAACCAATTAACACAACTTTTTTTTATCCACGAACAATTTTTAACCTATTAAAATAATTAACAACCACCAAGCATTTAACCATAAATATTTTATTTATCCACGAACAATATTTAAAATATTTAAAATAATCACGAACAATATACTATACAAAACTAAACTAAACATTTAACACAAGTATCAAGTATTTAACGAAGTATTAAATACATGAAAATAAACTTTTGGCTAAAAATAAATCTTTTATTGGTTTCATTGTTATAAACAATTTGCTCAGTGGTTTGAAGGCTCGAAGAAAGATGTGGCCGGTTTCAAGTTTGAAAGAAGTTGTGGCCGGTTTGAAAGAAATTCGATTTCAAAATTTCAAGGAACCTACCCTCCTTTCGTTGTAGTACGAAGAAACTTGATTCCAAAATTTGTTGCTACACTGGTTGGTTCACTGGACAACATCTTTTCTCATATTCATCCATCCACTAATAAGCAAAGTGTCTTCGATCCCCCCAACGCAACCTTCTAACAACTTTTTCGATTGTCACTTGAACTTCATGTTTATCGCCATTGTCTAGCTCAACTTCCGGTTCATGAGCCCCAAAAGGCGGGATGGTAATAGGTGGAGATGTTGGGATCTAGCGTTTGAATTTTTTTTCAAAATAATAATAAAAATAAAATTATTTCCGAAGATAGGTACGGAAAAAACTAATTCTGGGAATAGGAAGGCACTTCAGGTTCAGGTAGGAGTCGTCGTCTGAGACTGCGAGTTTTCGAATAACTTGCAGTTTTAGACGGCCGATTATTTTTTTTCAATTTTTTTAAATATTTCAAAGAAGTCGCTGTCTAAGACGGCAACTTTTTTTTTAAAGCATAAGACGGCGAATTCCTTTTTTTTTATTTTTTTTAAATGACAAAGAAAGTCGCCGTCTAAGACGGCGACTTCCTTATTATTATTTTTTTAAAAGCACACAATTTTTTTAATTTTTTTTTTGTTTTACAGAATGCTTGAAGCCGTGAACAACATCAATAATTTTTTGTTTTACAGAATGTCGTAGACCACATTCATCGTACCTTCAAATATTTGTTTTGCACAATGTTATAAAATGTCATAGGATCTTCAAATTTGTTTTACAGAATCATTCTGCATACATAATATAGACGTTCTGCATGGTCTAAGTGGTCTTCTTTCTGCCTTTTCTTCCACCTCTACGCTCTCCCCTAGATGTCGACGCATCTTCATTAATCGGCGATAAGGGTTGTGGGACCGAGACATGCTGCTCACCTAAATCAAGAATTGGATTTCTATACTGAGCATACTGTGGTAGAGGTGGAGATGCAAATGTATTCGGTTGGACTGGTGTGCCCGAGAAATCCGGTTGACTCGGTGTGCCTGAGAAACCCATCATGGGTTGCACACCATATGAAGCAAAGCCCAACGGAGTGAAGGCCAATGGAGAATAGCCCGATGGACTCATGCTCAACGGCGGCGTGGATAATGATTGAGACTGATGGGAGGATCCTGGTACCTGCGGTGTAGGCATATATGATGAAGGGCCCCTAAGAATGTAGAATGGGTCAATGGCTTTCAATATGTTTGTACTTTCAGTTGACAAGTAGTTGCAAAACGTGTTCACGTTTTAGCTCAACCCTTCAAGATCGTGGGAACTCTGAAGTTGTAAAGTAGTGTATGTCATTTGTCGCCCATGATATCCTACATTAGCCACGTATTGTCCCTACGAATTAGAAAAATAGAGAATGTGAGATTTTTTTTAATTATAAATGGTTATAAATTCTTTTTTCACACTTGCTTACCATCATGAACAAATCTGGGGTTGTCGGTTGATGATATCCCGTTGGATTAGATGTTGGTGGAGAAATGAAACGGCATGTCACGTATGTAAACCAATTCATGTATTGTCGGATTGCTTCTTTTCCAGAGATGTGATGCATATACATATAAGTCAATATAATTAAAAAAAAGTTACATATACATACAATTCAATATAATAAAAAAGTTACCACTATAAATGAATTTATACCTGTGGTATGACAATTGAACTAATGTGCTCATTCCATAACTTGATAAATCTATCATGATAGTCAGCCCAATTGTAGTCTAATTTTCCTCTTCGGTCCACCTTGTGTAGTTGTTTGTCATAGTCACACTCACGTGGTATAGCTGGTGGAAACCCAAACTGTCGCGTGACCGGACCCGGTCGATGACACTCCACTATGTCAAAATATATAAGTGGAGCCTCTGTCATATATATATGGGCCCCGATCGGCATATCTCGGGAAGACGTTGCAGTACATCACTTGTATAAGGAACCCATATAAACTAAAAAAATATAAAGATCGTTAGGTGTACCTTATGTTATTTTAATTATGAGCATAAACCAAATATAAAGAGCGTTAGGATGTACCACAGTTCCTAGCTGTCTGTCCAAAATATCTCGATAATACTCGATCGGTCGAGATGTTAGTTCATAGTTGTAGGAACAATGTATCCACCTTACAAAAGCATTAAACAAATTATTAGTTATTAGCTATAACAAAGAAATATATATCCGGATAAACAAATAAAAGTTTACTTTCTAGCTAATGAATCATCACCAGGAATAAATTGGGAGCCAAATGTAGGCTTTTCATTTCCAACTAAATCTCTAGCCTCCCTAGATGTTTTCCTCCTAGCTATATTCCTCGCAACTCGTGCATCCACGTCTGATGGGACTCTTGTACAAGTGGGTCTCCTGATTGGAATCTGCTCCCATGCCCACAACTATAAAACAAATAAGTTAGCAAGTTGTAAATGTAAATGATTACAAAAAATAAACACAAATGTATTAACCTGTATCAAGATAAGTGGTCCAACTAAATATGTTTTCCCCTATGAGCTGCTTTACATAAGTGTCTGTAAATGTGTGCAAGTGTAGCCCTGCCCCAACTGTATGCATTGGCCTCTTCAAAGTCTGCCAATAATGGGAGAAAGAGTAATTGTACATTTCTACCTGTCGTATCACCAAACAATATCCCGCCCATGAGTTGCAAGATATAAGCTCTTGCATAGCACTTCACCGTGTCCTCGTCGGCATCAACTGGCAGATTTGCAAAGTGTTCACGTAGCCACCGAATACGTAAGGACAAACCTACTAAATCCTCCTCGGGTGGAACAACTCCAAGAAGCACCTGTACCACCTTTGGCCAATCATGAGCAGCAGTTCCTGTCACTGGCTTCTCATCCACTCGTAATCCTAGTAAAACAACATCCTCTAAGGTGATGGTCGCCTCACCAACTGATAGGTGGAAAGTGTGTGTCTCGGGCCTCCACCTCTCGACCAAAGTAGTAATAAGTGACATCTCCATCTCAAATGTCGAGACCAGTCGGTGAATACCATAAAATCCTGCTAGCCGTACGTAATAAACGACCCTCTCATCCTGCGGGAGGTAATGCCTGATGGTCTGTCTACCCTTAAGAGAAAGTATGGACTGTATATATAAAGACTTTCAATAGGTTATTTAATACAAGTGCAATAAAAAGTTAGTAACAGAAGTGCAATAAAATAATAAACTAATTAAACACAAACTAATAAATATTATATTGTAGGATAAAATAATATAAATCCATCCTCCCAAGTTGAATGCACTCGACTCGATATAGAATTACTTTCCACCAATGCGTTATTCGAACGGTGAGGAGCACCGAGGGAAGCCAAATTACTTTCCACTGATAAATATTACTTCACTAATAAATATTATATTTAACAAAATAATAAACTAATTAACCAAATTATACAACAATTTTACTTACCTTTTTAAGAGAGAAGGAGGACGGAGAGGAGCACCGAGGGAAGCCGAGGAAGAAGATCGAGGGAAGCGAGGGAAGCCGAGGAAGCAGCACCAGGGGAGGGAGAAGCAAGAGGGAGAAGCAAGAGGGAAGCCGAGGGAAGCCGGAGAAGATGAACGGAGGAGGGAGAAGCAAGAGGATGGTTGTGGATATGTGGATCGCGAGAAAGAAAGTGAACCAAAGTGAAGGAAGGGTGAAATCCGAAAAAGTGAAGCACGGGTTGGGTTAGAGAAGTGAGAAACAGCAGACTTGAGAAGGCAGAAGAATCTTGCGGTAGGTGGCAGGTATGAATTAAATGCGTTTTTTTTAAATCCCAAAGGAAGTCTCCATCTTAGACGGCGACTTCTTTGTAAATATAAAAAAAATTGAAAAAAATAATCGGCCGTCTAAAATTGCGAGCTATTCGAAAACTCGCAGACTCGGACGACGACTCCTACCCGAACCTAGAGTGCCTTCCTATTCCCGGAATTAGTTTTTTTCTGTACCTATCTTCGGAAATAATTTTCTTTTTATTATTATTTTGAAAAAAAAATCCCTAGCGTTTCAGTTGGGTTTTGAGTTGGGTAGAATTCCGGAACATTCGTGTATAGTGGATTTTGAGTTTGGTGGTATTGCACAAATTCATGAATTGTTGGTTTTGAGTTTTGGGGTGTGGCGGATAGTTTGTATATTGTGGGTTTTGATTTTGGAGGGGTTGCGGATAATTCATGTATTGTGGGTTTTGAGTGTGGGGATGTTGCGGATAATTCATGTATTGTGGGTTTTGAGTGTGAGAGTGTTTCTGATAATTCATGTATTGTGGGTTTTGAGTTTGATTCGGTACATGTGTTCCCAAACCTTGGCTAAAGTTTTGATGGAAAAACAAAGGACATATTACCTCGCCGATTTGTGGATATGACATACATTTTTGAGAACTCCAAGTACGTGTAATGATTTTAACGTTCTCAACCATTCTCCTGTTTGATGATATTTTGCATAGTCGAGCACCCACGACATATTTTGTTATAAATGGATAATCACTACAACATGACAAACTCCTATGTGGCATTGGTTGGTTTCACGAGGATGTTGTGGCGCCGATTGTAGAGTTGCATTGGTTGGTTTCACGATGATGTTGTGGTGCCGTACACACATTGGATGTACATACCCCTATGTGGCGCATTGTTTGCGGCGGTCTATCAATGTACACTCGTGTATTTGAATTCAAATGCAACACATACTAGCATCCCACTCGTTGAAAAAGAACTCGCCCCAACGCCGCTGCAAGCGGATCTATTGATTATCGAGTTCGTGACCGACACCGTCATCATTTTATCCCGATAAATATTATATACTTCTTAAATAGTCTTACGAATTTCGTTTTACTAAACTCGACTTCCGTTTTACAAATGGTTTTCACAGAGGGCGAAATGAACTACGAGTATACTTAGATAAAGTTACAGTGTGATGTCATGTTTAAATCCCTTATATTTATTTATTATAAAATAAAATTACACTAATTAATGAAATATAATAAGCAAACAATACAAAAGTTACATATATTAAGATGATGTATTTACCTGTAATTTTTTGAACAATCTAACTGCTGCAATATTTGAATCTCCTCCGATCAACGGTTTAAGAGGTTTCATTTTCCTGTTACACATAAGAAATGATTAGTTTATAGTCTTAATGAAGATAAAATTGTTCAATGAGATACTCCAAATCAAACCTTGGCTTGAAAATGATTTTAAAATGAAGCCTTATCTCCGATATCATTTCCGTCATCACCTTCACGTTGCTCCGATGGGTTTGAACGTCACCGTTCAGTTACCGCAACACCAATAAGTTTGAGAAAGAAAAGAAGATGGAAATATAAAGACATAGGCTTCTTGAATTGATCTCAATTGATTGAACTGAAAAGCTCAATGGAGAGTTGCAGGTGAGAGTCACGAGACAAATAGTACTGTACGATGCTTTTTCACATCAACAGCAAAAACAAGACATGACTGAAGCTGAAGGGAAGTCACGGGTCTTACTTTGGATTTTGTGAAAGTTTGAAGCTGTAAAACAAATGAAAAATGTTGCTCATTCACGACAAGGTTTATATATACCTATGTATATGTGGTTATATATTTATAGTTAGTATTACGCATGTAACTTTATTATAGTATGAAATAGGGACTTATAATAGCCGTTGGATTAATATAGATGAACGTCCAAGATTTAACATTGTTTATGGTAATAATTAATTATATTGCCTCCAATAGAATTATGATAAAAATATTTTAACGACCAAAATTTCTCTATAAAATATAATAACGACCAAATTATGGTAATACGTTATTTTCATATTTCAAGACTGACAATGAATGGAATGAAAGGGGGGTCGTTATTATATTTTATAGAGAAAATTTAGTCGTTAAAATGTTTTTCTATATAATTAATATAGTCATCGTTAAAATTTTGTGGGTCGTTAAAATTTTATAGAGAAAAATTGGTGGTTAAAATGTTTTTTTTCCATATTTTAACTACCAAAACAAATTTAACGAACAATCCTAACAAATTTAACGATCAAATTTCTTATAAAATTTATTAACGATCAAATTTCTTATAAAATATATTAACGATCAATTGTTTCAACGTTTATTTTTGAGATAACCCAAAAATAAGAAATTTGTATCTTATTTAATGAATGAATAATGAAAAATGAACAATCATGTGATTCTCACCTTGGAAGCTTATTATGCACCTTCCATCATGAACGTACAAATTTTAATCCAACGAATCTTAGGAGTTGTTAATCCCTACTCTAAGGGTTGTTCCTACCAGATCCTGCCCATATATATATATATATATATATATATATATATATATATATATATGTATATGTATGTATGTATGTATGTATGTATGTATATGTATATATGTATGTATGTATATGTATATATGTATGTATATATGTATGTATATATGTATGTATGTATATATGTATATGTACATACATATATATAATTAATATAGTCATCGTTAAAATATATGTATGTATATATGATAAAATTTCTCTATAAAATATAATAACGACCAAATTATGGTAATACGTTATTTTCATATTGGGTCGTTATTATATTTTATAGAGAAAATTTAGTCGTTAAAATGTTTTTTTATATAATTAATATAGTCATCGTTAAAATTTTGTGGGTCGTTAAAATTTTATAGAGAAAAATTGGTGGTTAAAATGTTTTTTTTCCATATTTTAACTACCAAAACAAATTTAATGAACAATCCTAACAAATTTAACGATCAAATTTCTTATAAAATTTATTAACGATCAAATTTCTCTATAAAATATATTAATGACCAAATATATTAATGATCAAATTTCTTATAAAATATATTAACGATCAATTGTTTCAACGTTTATTTTTGAGATAACCCAAAAATAAGAAATTTGTTTTCCTAATTTGTATCTTATTTAATGAATGAATAATGAAAAATGAACAATCATGTGATTCTCACCTTGAAAGCTTATTATGCACTTCCATCATGAACGTACAAATTTTAATCCAACGGATCTTAGGAGTTCTTAATCCCTACTCTAAGGGTTGTTCCTACCGAATCCTGCCCCTATATATATATGTATGTATGTACGTACGTATGTATGTATATATGTGTGTATATATATATGTATGTATGTGTATATATATGTATATGTATATATATGTATTTATATATATATATAAAACTTATTTATGCCCTAGACTAAACGTCCCCTCATCCAAATCTGAATGCTTTGGTGGCTGAATCAAAGAATTGACGTTAATTCATTTTGAAAGTTAACGGCTTGACGCACTCTTTGAGCCTAAGGTGAAGGTTTTGGAAAAAAAATTTCATTTACTACTAATGCAACATGACTAGCGTCAAAGTACATATTTAAAATAAAATTTATACAGGTAAAATATAAAGAACGACTACATAAGAAATATATATATATATATATGTGAGAGCCCTTTCTTTCGGACCGAGATCGGACCATAGTTGAGATTGGCTTTGACCGAGATTGACCTTGCCGCACCCGCGGACACGTATGCCGCCCCTGCGGGTTCCCGCCCCTGCGACCCTGTGATCCGCCCCTGCGGTTTACGGCGGCTGCAGCCGGTTTTGTTGACTTCTTTGACCGTGCTTTAACCTTCGTCTTTACCCTTTCCTACCTTGCCGAGCAAGGGTTTTACTTCTTCACTTTACCTTCCAGACCTACCTACGTCCACCTTGCTTATCCTTCTTCCCTTGTGAGCGTGTTCTTGTTTTCCCTAGAGTTTGGCTTTGAAAGTGTACTTTGTGGTTGATGCTGATGTTAGTGATGTGTATGCTGAGCTTGAAAGCTAGCTAGTGATGTTTGTGACTCCCCCTGCAGCCTAGGATTTTCAGGAGTGGTGAGTTCTTACTTCTTCTTCTTCTCTTCTTCTTTGATTCCTTCTCTTTAGCTTAGGATTAGTTGTATTGATCATAGGGTGACGTTTGAATGGGTATTTATGTGTATGTGTATGAATCTGGAAGAGTATAGACGTGATTTGATCACGTGAAGAACCGAAGAGAAGCCGCGAAGTTGCCTTCTGCACTGTCGCCCCTGCGGCTACCGTGCCACAACGCCTGCGTTGTGCCGGCAGCGTACCTGCGCTTGCCTGCGTTCCGTGTCACCGCCCCTGCGGGTGACCTCTTCCGCCCCTACGGTCTTAGTTCAAGCAGGTGCGTTTTGTCCCGGAACTACTTATAGTCAAATAGTTTCCTTTCCTTTCTAGTACGAGGGAACTATTATCATGCTAGGTATCAGTTTATGACGAGTATGATATAGACATGCCGGTTATGGCCTTGAGGTTACGAATTGGATTTGATCCCTTATGGATCCCTTGGGTCTAGGTGTGACCCTTTGTGTGTGATAGGATTGTGATATATATATGTGTGCCTTGTATAGGTTGTGTTGTCCTCCAGTTGGAGTGGACGTTTCTGGGATTTGCTCGTAGCGAGATACTTCTGAGATTGAGGTAAGTCCATAGGACTTACTTAGCTACCGTCCTTATATTGGATGTGTGCTTGAGTGGTGTGTGTGTTTTATGCTTTATAACATGTGTTATTATGGTCACCGACCTATGTTATATTGACCGCCCATTGTAGTGGTTGTGACAACTTACCCTTTCATCCCGTAGTGGAGTCTGGGAAGTTCTTTGTACGCTAGTTAGACTTGGTATACGGGAAATGTACTGATACCACTCCTTACGGTATACGGGAAGGTGCGCTGATACCACTCCAGCTAGCTATTGCACGCAGAGGCGAGGATTATATTCCTCGTGTCACCTATTTTCATATACTGATTTATATACTCTTGAGTGATTAACGTTATAAAGATAATAAACCGGGTAAATGTGTGATATCATGTTGATGTGTTATCGTTTATATGATGTGTGGTTGTGCTCTTGCCTATCTTATATTTGTGTATGGTTAGCTAACGGTTTTATACCGTGTTGTAGATCCTTTGCAGGTTAGGAGAACTGCAGAGTGATCCGGATGGGGTGATCTGCTGAGGGTTCCGTACACAGGGACGATATCGGGGTTTCGGGTTATTTATGTTGTACGGAGTTGTGTTTTGACTTTTGTACTCAGCAGTACTATGTATTACCTTTTGATCAGTATATATATATATACATCAGTTTTATGTTTTGTTTTAATCTATCAGTGTCTTGTTGTAAGATTCAGTGAAGTTGTTGTTAGGCTAGGGCCAAGATCCATTGTGAGATCCTAGCCCAGTAGCACTCCAAGTCCTATGGATTTGGGGTGTTACAATATATATATATATATATATAATATATATATATAATATATATATATATATATATATATATATATATATATAATATATATATATATATATATATATATATATATATATATATAATATGAGTGTCTTATCATATAAAATACATATTTAAAGCAAAGATTATGTGTATATATTTTATATATAACTTCAACATATATAAAACCTATAAAAAATAATATTTTACTTATATATAGGGTCAGCATCCGGTAGTAACCTTTATTAGAGTAAGAACATCTTAGAGCCATTAAATTAAATAATGAATGTTCGTGATTGAAGATACATAATAATAGGCTGGACACAAATCCCGCAAATCTCAGGCCCGTCCCGTCCCGTCCCATTCCTTCGCAACCGGGATAGGGCCCAATGGTTTTTAGTAAAAAAAACTCAAGGTCTGTCCCAGTCCCGTCCCATATATAATGGCCGGGACGGGACGTGGGATGACCTTAATCCGTCCAGTCACATCCCATGCACAGCCATACATAATAAGGTTAAATAGGTTAGTTTCATATGATTGTTCCAATTTAGTTCACCAGCCATAAATATATCTTTATAAATGAAAGTTTATATCATATATTTGGCTGAACAAATCTTCAAATCGGTATAATTATACATTAACGGACTTTAAAAAATTTAACGACCATTAAAGGAACGTAAAAATATAGTATGTCAAAGTCTGAGGAATACGAGCGGGGGTCGTGTGCATACGAGCGCACATGTGTGTTAGGTTAAACCCCAACTCATAAACCCAACATGTCAAAGTCTGAGGCAGACAAACCGTAAAGTGCTTATGAGCACACATGTGCTTAGGCGCAAATCCAATACATAAACCCATCAGGTTCCATCATAAAACAAAATGGCAATAGAAGGAGTAGTCAATAGGCCTTATATACTATGTTCGGAATGTCCCCACTTTCGATGTTTGAACTTATTATATCCAACACGTCCCCGCAAGTGCAACTAGAGGCCTTGTATACTAGGCTCAAAATGTCCCCACTTTCGATGTGAATTTATTATATCCAACACGTCCTCACAAGTGCAACTAGAGGATATAAACCGAGTTGTATTTGCCCATAGGTTAGGATCGCGGACCGAATAGAAGCTAACCAGTCTAATACCATGTCAGAGTCCGATACAGATGGACCGTAGAGAGGGATCATGTGCATACGAGCGTATATGCACGTAAAGCCCAATCCCAACAGATAAACCAACAGGGTTCCATCCTAAAACTAGGGCTGAGCAGATTGCAGTTTGGTTGACCGAACCGCAACCAAACCGCAAATAAGTCTAAAGTGTTGCCCTAGTCTCCTCACGCCGCGGCCCTTGACAATCGACAACCTCACGCCCCACGGTCTTCACTCCTCACCTCCATTCTCCTCTCGGGTCTCGTTGTCTCGTTGTCTCGCAGCCTCGCGGCCCTCGCCTCTCGCAGGCTCGTCGGTCTTCCCAACCGGCACGGCAACCCTCGCCTCCTTGGTGATTTTCGCCCGAATGGTGACTGTTACTCAAGTTCTCTCTGGCAGTCTGGTCTCTGCTTCGTCTCCTCCTCGCTTCCTCGCCTCCTAGGTCGTCTGCTACTGAAGTTCTTCCTCTCCGGCTGCTACTTCTTCCTCCTCGGTGAGTCTTCTAACTCATGTTTTCTTCTGTTCTTCATTTCTTCTACTGAAATTGCTACTCATGTCTTCTTCCTCCTCAGTTAGTTATGAAATTGCTTCTTCATTTCTTCATTACCAACACTGGAACCGATTTTGTGTGATTTTAATTTCTTATCAACAATTTGTGTACTATTTCTTCTACTTAGGTACTTAGGTTAGTTAGTAAAACTTATTTTGTGTGATTTTAAGCTGTGTGATTTTAAGTTGTTCTTCATTTTAAGCTGTGTACATTTTCCAATTCAACCTCTGAAATTCTCTCAGAGCTGTGTGGTTTTGTGGTTTTTGCGGTTCAAACCGCAAAAATCGCGGTTTGCGGTTCTAATGCGGTTTGAAATGCAACCGAATCGCAAACCGCTACGGTTTGAACCGCAACCGAACCGCATATTGCGGTTGCGGTTTGCAGTTCAAATATTCCTATTTTACGGTTGCGGTTGCGGTTTTTGCGGTTTTTGATCGCTGCTCAGCCCTACCTAAAACCATTTGGCTATAAGAGTACCCACCAACCTTACATACTAGGCTCGAAATGTCCCCACTTTCGATGTAGGATGGTTGATTATGACGTGAACGGTTGAGTAAAAAACTTACAATGCAATAGTAATGAACGAGTGAGCAATAAATGTGCACAATTTATTAGCGTATCATGTTATTTAGTTTCTCTATGATCAAAATATTGTATCCAATTATATAATGTCATCAAAAGTTGAACTATTGCAATAAATTTATATAATCACTTTTCTTTTATAACCGATCAATCGAAGACATCCAAGTAATATATATTAGGGGGGGTAAGGGAGGGGAATGTGTCCCCCCTTGCCGCGGACTAATTAGTATGTAGGCGGTCTACTTCATAAATCTCTGCTAGCTCATTTGGTAGATGGTGGGAAGGAGGGGCCTGTAGTGCAGGGTTCAAGTCCTCGGAACGACAAAAATTTACTTTTTGCTTTTATTATTACTTAACTCTTAATTAATACAATCAACTCAATATAATTTTTAACATACTATTTTATCAACCATTAATTAATTTTATTTGACAACTTATTTACAAAGCACAACTGTAAAATTAATATACAAAACAAATCTTATTTTTGAATTATATATTTTTTAAATTAATTTTTAGTTAATCTAATGTAATCAATACAATAATTCATTAACCACTATCTAATTTATTTGACAATTTATTTATAAAAACAAACCAAATATATAAATTAATTTAACTATCATCTAAATAAAAAAATATATATACAATGAAAAACTCTAATTTATAGTAAAAAAACTTTAGTATAATTTTTTATTCCATTTTTAACATAATATGTGAATTAATATTCAAATTAATATGCAAAATGTCTTATATAAAAAAAAATTATATCCCCTTCGAAAACTTTCTGACTCCGCCACTATATATATATAATTATATATAATTGAAATCCAAACCCGATCAGCAAAGCCTAAGTATTCGTACACTAAATTAATAAACTGTACAAATATAAAGTAAAATGTTCAATCCAATTAGTCCTCATAATTGTGATAGCTAGTTTGCCGTTGCAACCCATACTGCACTAATTAGCGTTGATTTGACGATTATAGGGCGTATATATATATATATATATATATATATATATATATATATATATATATATATATATATATATATATATATATATATATATATTATGTCTAACAATTTAAAAGGTCCGGTGACTTACAACAGCGTAAGAAAATAATAATTACATGTATCAATATAATGTTATAAATTAAAAATGAATAATCATTAGTCAAAATAAAATATTAAAATTTAAAAATATAATTTAATTAGTTATCTATCTAATAATTACATGTATCGATTTGAAAATTATTATAAAATGAAGCCTTATCTCCGACACCATTTCTGTCAACGGTATGCACATCACCGTCTCGTTGCTCCGATGGGTTTGAACGTCACTGTTCAGTTACAGCAAGACAAATGAGTTTTAGACCGGAAAGACGGCTTCATATTTCCACCATAAAATACTTTATGGTTGATTGGTTGTACATGCACGAAGGTTCGTGTACAACCTATTTTTATTTTTTAAAATTTTTTATATTAATAACTTATAATTAGTGTGATTACTAGTGTGATGTTAAATGTTATCGCTAAATTTTAGTTATTCCGTTATTGTTATTTTTCCGTTATCTCTTCTCTTTCTTTCTTTTCTTTTTTTTTAATGTTTTCGTTATCTTTTAAATTTCGATTTTGATATTTTACCGGTAACGTTAAACTTTTGTTTTTATTATTATATCGTTGGTGTTATTTTTTCCGTAATTCTAATTTGGTACTTATATTATTATGTCGTTACATTTTCGTAAGGAGAGTATAACTTGTAATTAAGAAAATAACAAAATTAAAATAGCAAACACATTTGAAAATTATATTACAATCCGCAAGAAATAAAAAAAAACACACAAAATCGTGCTAACAATGAAAGTTCGTTGAATCACTTTATCGTTTTCCACGATGGGGTCACTCCACGTCATTGATAACTTATTTCTTAAGATAAATCAAATTTATCTAGATAAGATATCAAATATATTATCTAAGAAAAATAAAAATTATCTCGTAGCTAAATTAACTAATCATATTAGGAAATTAACTTAACCCTAGAATGAAACCCTAGCCGTCGTAGGATGAAACCCTAGGCGTCGACCCTGATTATTTGCCGAAAATAGTTTTTGGCTTCTCCCACTTAAATTTTGTAAACGATTCACATTATTCAATGAGGGAAAACAAAAATCAACATTGTTATTTCATGATTCAAGCATTAAAAATCAAATTTCTAATATATGTTCATCTTATATGCAACAATTGCATGAACTAATCAATGAAATTTTGGGCAAATACAAATCAAGTTTGTAGTTTTAATCATGCAAATTAATCCATAAAAACAATCTCTTTCATAATCAAAATTAAAACCAATCAAATTAACACCTTATATCTAATAAATACACACTCCCATATTATATCAAATATAATATTATAATATATATGTTCGCTGTTTTTACAACCCTATAAACCTTTATCAATAATGATAAAGACCTATAAATTAGTAAAAATCACGGTATGCTTTAAATTTATAAAACTTATAATAAATACACAATTTGTAGCGAACCCATAGTGTATGGGTCAATCACAGTATGGATAATTACTCCAATGTCGATCTCATGGACCAAGTGTTTGAAATGTGATTATGATCTATAATAGAGTAAATTCAAGTAAAAGAATGAGGTTGGAAGAGAAGGGGAAAAAAATCAAAAAGGTTTTGGAGGATTTTGTAGAGTTCGCAATCAAATATCGGATTTGATTGAAAACCAACTAAAACAAACGAACGAAATATTGATCAAAAAAAACAAGAACGCGGATTTCAAGGATTCAAGGTCATTATTTATACGCATGGACTCAGGACAACTCTCAAAGGATCTATGGTTAACAAGCTTCAGGCAAGAACATTTCAAAGTTGACAGTCTATTACCGGATAAGTTTCAAGACTATCTAGTTCCAAACCAACCACCTATTACCGGCTAAGTCTCAAGTTAGAGAGGTAGGAAATTCTAAACAAATCAGACTACAAACTAAGGAAAAGGTAAACCATTACCGGGTAAGTCTCAGGTATTACCCTACTATTCGCTGATTTTACACCCCTATAAACCTTTAGCAGTGATGATAAAGACCTATAATTTAGTAAAAACCACGGTATGCTTTAAATTTATAAAACAGGAAATAAACACCAAAATTGTAGCGAACCCACAGTGTATGGGTCAATTACAGTAAGGATAAGTATTCCAAGGTCGATCTCAGGGACCAAGTGTCTGAATTATAAATGTGATCTAAAATAGAGTAAATCAAAGTAAAATAAAGAGGTTGGAAAAGAAGGGAAGAAATATCAAAAAGGTTTTAATGGATTTGTAAAGTTCACAATCAAATATCGGATTTGATTGAAAACTAAGCAAACAAACAAACGAAAGGTATATCAATAAAAGAGAAAGTGGATTCCAAGGATTCAAGGTCATTATTTATACGCATGGACTCAGGACATCTCTCAAAGGATCTATGGTTAACAAGCTTTAGGGAAGAACGTTTCTAGGCTGACAGTCTATTACCGGGTAAGTCTCAAGACTATCTAGTTTCAAACCAACCACCTATTACCGGGTAAGTCTCAAGGTAGAGAGGTAGAAAATTCTAAACAAACCAGATTCCAAACTAAGGGAAAGGTAAACCATTACCGGGTAAGTCTCAGGTATTACCCTACTTAGGAAGGAATCTAAGCACACTCAACCCAATAGAGATTTTCACCTCTATTACCTATCGTCAGTCTCTAAGGTATCTAAGAAGGGGTTTCACCGGGTAAGTATTAAACACTATTCCATTATAGTCCAGGTATAAATAAATCCCTATTCACCTTAGAACCACAATGGTTCTAGCCAACAATCAACATATCAAAAGAAATACTCAATTCAATTGAGAATTCATAAAATAAGAACTAAAAGAGAGAATAAAGAAAGTACTCAACTTTATTAAGATGAAACCAGCAAAATGACAAATTTCAGTACCGCAAAGCGTATTTGAATTGAATTAAATCTAAAGCCTGAATCTTTCCTAAAAACTCAATGTAGTTCAACAATGGTGACAATGGTGTAGAGCAAGGGAGAAGAAGAAGGAGAAAGCGGCACTCTCCAATAGAAGCCTTAGAATCAAATGAAGCGGAACCCTGGAAATTATTTAAGCTTCCCTTTTATACCCAACAATCTTCCACAGAACGGGCCGGGCCAAAACTGATCCAAAAGAACAAAATATTTCGGCGCACAAAATCTCGGTCGGAAATCTCGGTCGTCGACCGAGATTTTGGAATGTCGGGACCGAGATTGGCTTCGTGTTTCAGCATGAGGGAAATCTCGGTCGGTGATCTCGGTCAAGTCTCAGAAATCTCGCCCGAGATGGCACAAATCTCGGCCGAGATTGGGACCGAGATGGAGACCGAGATTCGCCGACAGAAACTTCTGGAATGGAGTCTCGGCCAAGATGGCTCGGATCTCGGCCGAGATGGCTGGGAATTCGCCGAGATCATGTGGATCTCGACCGAGATTGCTCTAATCTCGTGCATTCCTTCTTGTTTGCTCGTGGCTCGTCTTTTCCTCCTTTCCCGTGCCTGCGTGATCGCTCCAAAGCGTCCATTCCGAGGCTTGGTCCTCAAATGCATCGTTTTAGCTCCAAAACACGCCAAAAAATACCTAAAGGCACCAAAAGCGTGTGTAGACATCTATACTCGCAAAGTTGCACTAAACAAGTATAAAGAACACAAACTAAGGCTAAAACATGCATGCGGAAAAAGGAAAAACTAACTAAATGCTCTACTAAACTAGGTCGATAATTCATGTTATCAAAATACCCATACTTATCTTTGCTTGTCCCCAAGCAAATAATAAATTCAAGGCAAGATAGCATGAATCATCTATGCTAAACAAAAACAAAACTCTTTTTGTAGTGCTTCTATTCATGATCACTTTCAGAGTGTAGTCACAAGGCTAAAGACATAAATCGATTAAGGTCAAGTAAGATAGGCAACATATAGGATAATCACACCTTGCAAGGAATCCAAAATCATCATTTAAACTACCAATGTCTAAAATTCATGAAAAATCCAAGTTTAGGCCATGAAGTCAATTACATGTATGCAAAGATCAATAGGACTTAACAAAAGAAAAGGCCAAGAAATGTGATATAGGTAGGATGTGTATAGGTAATGTGGTGGAAATCCGGGAAAGAGGACAACACAACATTTTTTTCTTTTCTTTCTTTTCTCAACATCCATCCCTTCTCTTCATGCATTTTTTTTTTTTTCTCTTGAGTGAAAGGCATAGGTGCACAATAGCCGAAACCTCGGTGTTCAGTTTCCTTCACGTACCTCACACCAAAGTGCACATACCAAATCAACTCTAGGTAATGTTTTTAAAACCAATCCGACTTTGGCAAGACACAAACACCCGATTATGTGAATGGTGCCGAGTTACTCATCTTCATAGCCAACAAAACCCATAAAAAGCTCTTGCTTGCAAATCACATCTCACAAATCAATCAACTTCTTCACATAATGCCATAAATCACTTTTCACAATTAAGCACACACCTTCAAACTTCACTTTCCTAATTCCCGGATGGTCATAAAGGGCAAATAAATTTTATGTTTGAGGTGTTGAAAATGGTAAAGATAGAGAAGAAAAAGATTCGAATTGCCTAAATCATTCTTGTGCAAAGTAAAAGAACTTTCATATAGCTTCAACCCTTCAAGATCAATCCAATTAAACAAGGTAATGCAAATAAATCATTTAGATTACAAACAAGGAATTCAAATCCTATAAATGCCATTAATTCAATTAAAGCTCAAATAAACATCAATAGCCAAATAAACATACACATTTTCCTCATTAAGGTCACATTAATCCTAGAAGCACAATTTTTTTTTAAATTTTCTAATTTTTTTGGATTTTCATATAAAAATGCAGTACATATAAAAGAACGTGTGACAAGAATATGAAATTGTTCAATGGTACATATAAAAGAAACATGCTAAAAGATATTGCAAGCATCTACCCCATACTTAAAACTCACATTGTCCCAATGTGAATAATAAATATGAAGTAAAAAACAATACTACAATGTAAAAATGAAGAAGGCGTCCGGCGTGTCTACTCGTATGGAGGAGGAGGAGTGGATCACGTGGGTAGTGGAGGTTGTTTGGGTCATATTAAAATGCCCAAACGCATGACGGTATAAGTCTCCGTACATCCCCTCCGAGACAAAATAGCGCTATCCTCTCAGGCAATCCTCTGATCCTGCTGGTCATCCTCAAATCTTGTGCGGCCCATCTGTCTTCAACTCTCTTGCAAAAGTCCCTCTGAGTCATCTGCATCTCATGCATATCCGTTGCCGAGCTGGGCCATAGTGTACGGCCTCCTGCGGTTGGCCTAGGAGCATGTGATTGTGAGATGCTCCTGCGGTGTGACATCCTAGGTGGTGTACCTGCATCACCCATATTCAGTGTCAGAATTACCTGCCTCAGCGAGGCGCTCTAAGTCCTCATCATCCCAAGCAACATCCTCATCCTCGGCTCCCCTATATCATCATCAGAGCTCGCATCCTCTAAAGTCTCTAAGACATCTCTCCAACATCTCTGGTCCCTAATCGTGTACCGCTCTTCCATAGTACACCGCGCTGCCTCACCCAGGCATAGAAACTCTATAAATTCCCTTCCCTCGGGTATCGAAAGATTCCGGTTAGCTAGATGTTTCTGGTAATAGCTACTGGATGCCAAGTTTCACCCATGTCAATGTCAGAAAAATCATGACCAAGTCTAACAGCAATGTGGGTGACCAACCCACCCACACAAATAAAACCATTCTTCTTATTGGAAACCTTTTTAAGGAAGTCAAGCATAAGAGAGTAGCAGAGTCCGGAACACGTCCTGTGTAATACACCATAATGCAAAAAGTTCACCCTACAAGTATGAGGTGCATGTGTTCTCTTCCTCGGTAGCATGATCTCGCTCATAATCCTATGAGCTACACGGAAAGACAAGTTCAGAATAAACTTGTCCGAGGACTTCCCTCCTTTCCATTCATTTCCAGGCCCCATTGGCTTGGCAATTTCATACCAAAATGCTCGCTGATCAAAATCTCTATCAAATGTGTATTTCATCAACCCTAGGGAAATCAAACAAATCTCCAAAAGCAGTTTTAGACATCTCATAATCCTTGTTCATCACCCGGAATTTCACACGTCTTCACCATTTTTCTCATCAAGGGAAAGCGTACTCAAAAATTCAACAGTTAAAAACCCGATAATCTGGAGTTCGGCTTCCATGCAAACAATGCCAGCCACAAGTTTCACTAATCATTCTTATGTCATCACCTATTCCTAACTCTCAAATTTTTGTAAGGTTCAAATATTTAGGAGCTAGATGATCAAGGCGAATAATTCAAGCGTACTTAGACTTACAAGAATCCGGAATGTCCGGATATAGCTCGAGGGTTCCGACGGCTCCGTGGTGCCTGCTGCGTTGATTTCCTAGTCCCGGTAACCTTTGACAAAGATCTCTTCAAACATTTCATCCTTAGCCAACAAATAAACTCAGTAGAAGCAAATCTCGGTCGGGCAAAGCAAGGATCTCGGCCGAGATTTCTGGGTGGTTCGACCGAGATTTCTGGGTAAGGCTGGATCGGGTTTTTTCGCCGGATTTTTGATGGATCCTTGCTTGGTTGATGAGTCTAAGACGTTTTTGTGAAGGAATTTTGAGTGGAATGGTGTGTGTTTGTGGGTTTTGAGGGATTAAAAATTTTTTGTTAGGGTTTGGTGTTGAAGAGAGATTTGGGTGAGGATTGAGTGAAATTGGTGATGAAATAGAGTTTAGAATTCGATTTGGAGAGATTGTGGAAGAATGAGAGGATTTGATGAAGTATTGAGGGATTTATGAAAGTTGGGTAGAGGTTCCTTGCTTGGAGGCTATTGATGCGTCCTTGGAATCGTTGAAGGACGAACGCCGGATCTAGACCAAGCTAGAGTTTCGACTACTCGTTGTTGATGTGCAAATGAGAACTTTGATAGAAGTTTTGGTAGGGCGAAAGCGATTGAGATGGATGCGGAAGCGTAGGTTTGATTCGATCTAGAGAGATCGAGCAAACGTTGTAGTTGATTTGAGAGTTTGATTCTTTAGAAGAATCCTCGAATGTGAGTTCTTGGATCTAAGACTTGATCCAAGGAAGAACTTTGAGGGGATGGAAGAGGAAGTGATGCCCAAATCAAGAAAGAGGATTTTCCTTCAAATAACTTGATTAATATTGAACATGATTTACAAGTGAAGCCAAGCATCCCTTATATAGTGGGTGAAGGCTACACCAAAAGTCGGAAATTGAATGACGGAAATAAAGGCGGGAAATAAAGTCGGGGGCAACTCCCGAAACCAAAGGTCTAGACTATCAATGCCGGAAATTAACTCACGGAATTAAGTTCCGGAATTAATGTTCCAAAAATTAAAGTCTATTATTATTTAAAATGAAAAAATATAATAATAATAATATTTGCTAGCTTGATGACGTGGCGCGGAAGCCTATGCCATGGTAGAGTGGTGACATGGCATGCCACTAACGAGTCCAAGTGATGTGACGGTGCGTCGGATGATTGAGGGTAGCTTGGGCGATGGCTTTGGCTCGAAGAACGACTGAGCGGTCCATCGGAGCGAACCGCAAAGCATCGTCCTCTTCATCCGCGGTCATGGTGGTCAAGGGCGCATCAGTCCCCCATCTTGGATGTGAAACGTCCCCGTTTCACCGTCGTCAAATAAGGGCTCAACATAAGGGGCCAGATCCTTGACATTGAACGTTGGGTGCACGCCGTAGGAATCCGGAAGTTCCAACTTGTAGGCATTTGGACCATGTCGTGATAGGATCCGGAAAGGGCCATCACCTCGATCCGATAGCTTGCCCTTGCGTCGAGATGGAAACGCTCCTTCCTTAAGTGGAGCCAAACAAGATCGGGGCTCGAAAGATATGTCGCGACGGCCCTTATTGCGTTGTTCGGCAAGTTGGGCGGCACGACGTTGGAGTTGCGCTCTTGTCGCTCATGAAGTTCAATGATTGAGGCGGCTCGACTTGCGGCGGTGATGTGTTCACCGTCCTTGAGTGGACGTGGTGTGAAGTCCAATGGCGTGTGTGGATTAAGGCCGTAGACAACTTCAAATGGTGAGAGTTTAGTTGCCGAGTGCCTAGACCTGTTATATGAAAACTCCACAACCGAAATTAAGTCCTCCACTTTCGTGGGTTGTTCCTAAGCGTTGCTCTAAGTAGAGCACCGAGAGTCTGATTGGTCACCTCCGTTTGACCATCGGTTTGGGGGTGATAACTACTTGAAAACAACAAGTTTGGTTCCAAGTTTTCCCCACAACGTTCTCCAGAAGTGACTCACAAATTTTCACGTCCCTATCACTAAGGATGGAACGTGGTATCCCGTGTAAGCGCACCACATTGTTAAAGAATAATGTGGCAACATTGCGAGCATTTTGGGTGCTCTTACACGCGATAAAATGAGCCATTTTGGAAAAAACGGTCGACTACCACAAAAATGGAGTCGTTGCCTCGTTTGGACATAGGTAGGCCAACTACAAAGTCCATAGAAAGATCCTCCCAAGGTCCCATTGGTATAGGCAAAGGAGAATACAATCCGTCCGGACCTTGACGCGATTTGACATGATGACATGTTATGCAACTTGTGCAAAACCGTGTCACATGCTTGCGCATTTTCGGCCAAAAGAAGTGCTCTTGGAGAGCGGCGAGAGTCTTGGTAGCACCGAAGTGACCACGACCCTCATGGGCTTCCTTTATCAACAAGTGGCGTATGGACGAACGCGGTATACAAAGTTTTCCCGCGCGGAACAAATAGCCATCATTAATAAAGAAGGTCTCATGCTCTCGGAGGTCAAGGCATTTGGCAAATATATCCTTGAAGTGAAGATCCGTGGCATATAACTCTTTGATAAGAGCAAAGCCATGGATCTTGGCGTCTATATGCACCAAGAGATATATCGCCGAGAAAGGGCATCGGCTATGCAATGCTTGCTCTAGAGGTAAACATACTCGTAGCTCTTTCAAAAAGAAGCAAGTCGTAAGTACTACTAGACCTCTCGAGCTTCTACACATGGATCTCTGTGGACCTATGCGTGTCAAATCTCCTAAAAGGCAAGCAATACATCCTTGTCATTGTTGATGATTATTCTCGGTTTACTTGGGTTTTCTTTCTAAAAGATAAATCAGAAGCCCTTTTGTACTTCTCAAAACTTTGTAAGGAGTTACAAACTTTGAAAAACCTACCAATCGTTTCTATTAGAAGTGATCATGGTAGAGAATTTGATCAATCAAACTTTGATTTATTTTTGTGCGAAATATGGGATTTCTCACAACTTTTCAGCTCCTAGAACACCTCAACAAAACGGGGTTGTGGAACGCAAGAATCGCACCCTAGAGGAAATGTCCAGGACTATGCTATTAGAGAATAATTTGCCTAAGTCATACTGGGCTGAAGCTGTCAACACAGCAAACTATATTCTCAATAGATGTTTAATTCGATCAATGTTGAAGAAAACTCCTTACGAGCTTTTCAAAGGAAGAAAACCGAGCATATCATATTTTAAACCATTTGGATGTACGTGTTACGTATATAATAATGGAAAGGATAATCTTGGGAAATTTGATGCACGTAGCGACGAAGGTATATTTCTTGGATACTCGACTCAAAGCAAGGCTTATCGAGTATACAATAAACGTACTAAAGTAGTCGAAGAAAGTATCCATGTTTGTTTGACGAAAATGATAATGGTACCTTGAGTGAGAGCTTTGCAGATCTCGACCTAAATAAACATGAGGAAGACGAGTTAGAAGGAGAAGACAATAATCAAAAGAAGAGCAAATCCAGAAACATGCAGGAGCCATTTCAAGACCTTACTGAACTATCTCAAGGCATTGAAACAACGACTCAAGGCTTTACAAATGAAGCCAGTCTTGAAGATGGACCACCTCCTGAACCACAAGAGCCATATCCTCCACTCCCTACTGATCTCCCACCTGATGATCCTAACCAGGGAACTATCAAGAGGAAATTCAAACATGCATCATCCCATTCAACTCAGAATATCATTTCTGATCCCTCTTCTGGAATTCAAACTCGTTCGAAATTAAGAAACTTATGTTCTTTTCATGCTTTTGTATCTCTTGTAGAACCTAAGAAGTACACCGAAGCTCTTCAAGAACCCGACTGGATTATAGCTATGCAAGATGAGCTAAACGAGTTCGAGCGCAATAAAGTATGGACCCTTTCGGCTAGGCCCAAGGGAAAATCAATTATTGGAACTAGATGGGTTTTTCGAAACAAGTTGGATGAAAGTGGAAATGTCATCCGAAACAAGGCTCGTCTTGTAGCTCAAGGCTACAATCAGGAGGAAGGTATTGACTACGAGGAGACTTTTGCTCCTGTAGCTAGGCTTGAAGCCATTCGTATACTTCTTGCATTTGCATCTTACATGGGTATAAAACTTTTTCAAATGGATGTAAAGTGCGCCTTCTTGAATGGTATTCTAGATGAAGAAGTTTATGTCGCTCAACCTCCCGGTTTTGAAAATGATGAATTTCCCGATCATGTTTACAAGCTTGACAAAGCTCTTTACGGCTTAAAGCAAGCCCCAAGCTTGGTACGAGCGTCTTTCAAAATATCTTTTAGAAAATAACTTCAAGAGAGGGTTGATTGACAAAACTTTATTCATTAAAACTCATGGGAATGATATCCTTGTTGTTCAAATTTATGTGGATGATATCCTGTTTGGAGCTACTAATGAATCCCTTTGCAAGGAATTTTCTAATATAATGTGCAAGGAATTCGAGATGAGCATGATGGGAGAATTAAACTTCTTTCTTGGACTCCAAGTACATCAAAGTACTAAGGGCATCTTCCTTAATCAAGGAAAGTATACGAGAGATCTTCTCAAGAAGTATAAGATGAGTGAATCCAAGATAGCCAAAACTCCAATGAGCTCCACTCTTTCTCTAGATCAAGACCTTACCGGAAAACAAGTAAACCAAAAGGAGTATCGAGGTATGATCGGATCTCTACTTTATCTCACGGCTAGCCGACCTGACACTATGTTTAGTGTCTGTATGTGTGCTAGATTCCAAGCTAACCCGAAGGAATCACATCTCATTGCGGTAAAAAGGGTTTTAAGATACCTAAATGGTACCAAAGATATAGGGCTATGGTATCCCACACAAAATAGTTTCAGTCTTATTGGATATTCCGATGCTGACTTTGCAGGATATAAAGTTGATAGAAAAAGTACTTCAGGGTGTTGTCAATTTCTTGGTACATCCCTAATAAGTTGGCATTCCAAGAAGCAAAATTCAGTGGCTCTCTCAACGGCCGAAGCTGAATATATTGCTGCTGGAGCTTGTTGTTCGCAAGTCCTATGGATTGCGCAACAACTCCAAGACCTTGGATTCAACTTTAAGGGTATACCTATAAAATGTGACAATACTAGTGCTATATCTATCTCCAAAAATCCTGTGCAGCATTCAAGAACGAAGCATATAGATGTGAGACACCATTTTATACGAGATCATGTAGAAAAAGGTGATGTGTCTTTGACATTCATTTCTACTGAACTACAACTCGCGGATATCTTCACAAAACCCTTACCCGAAGAAAGATTCAACTTCATAAGGTTAGAACTTGGTATGCTTAACAGGGAAGCATCAATGTAGGGGAGCAATCATTGTTATACAATATTGATCATATTCCCTACATTAAGACATTAAAATATATTTCAAGGCCTTACTGATTCATAGTATGATCTTGATTTTATATGTTATATTAAAAATGGATCAGATCTTTTAGTTATTATCTCTTTAGATAACTAACTAATAACTTTTTTTTTTGGATGAGCCTTTTTATTTTTGTTTTACACGTTGTTTTTCAAATTTTTTAACTTCTTGTTTTTGTTTGTTCCGTTTTTTAAGGGGATATCAAAAATCTCAAGATCTTCTCTCTCTCTGTATCTATATCAACTCTTCATTGATATCAAATCTATCTGCCCTCTGCTTTTCAAACGCTCTAATTCTTTCTCCTTCCAACGCTTTCAAACCCTAAATCACCATGGCTCCAAAACGCTCCTCCACTTCCTCCACTGGTTCTGCACTGAAGAAGCAACGATCGTCTGATCGGAAAGGAAAGGCCATCCAGGAGCCTCTGACGTCCGACTCTGACAACTCTAGGTCACCTCTCCTCCTCCTCCTCGACGGTCCTCCAACCGGTGTATCCTCCGGCTCCAAAAAGAACAAGACCTCAGCACAGACTTAGGTCTCCTCCATCTGGGTTTGAGGTAACATCTGAAGCTCCAATCTCATGGTTTCAGAATTATACCAAAGCTGGAATGTGAAAGACGGTTTTGCAAACCGGCCTATTAGTTTTTGTGAGACAGTGGATCTAGAATTTCTGGAATCCATGGCTCTCCCGTGTGTTACTCTTATGAAGAATTCAAATATCTGGAACCTTTTTAACCCTGGAACTGTTGCATATCCTCGTCTTACCCGCTTTTTTTGTCAATCTTCTGCTCACCGTGAGAAAGGGGTTCTTACCCTACATTCTCAAGTCAAAGGCAAAAAGATTACCCTCTCTGCTTCCTCTCTAGCCCTTATTCTTGGTTTGCCTGAAGAGGTGAACACAAAATCCCATCCTCCTAAGGGTATCTGTATTGCCCAAGCTCAAAAAGAGTTTTTTGTGAAAACGGCTCCTTCGGTAGCCTCATCATCTAGGCTAAACATAAGCAGACTCACAATGTCCTCACCCTAGAGGCCAAACTTGTGTTTACTCTTCTCGCCCGATGCATCATGCCTAGGAAACACTCTAGGAACTTGTCACTGACAATTTACTAGAGATTCTTTACCTTATCTTGACTGGACATGTCATAGATGTCCCTAATTTCATTCTCTCCTTCATGTTGCACGCTGTCAACACTCCCATGACCGCCCCTTTACCCTATGCCAACCTTTTCCCAAAGATTTTTGAATTCTTTGAAATTGACACAACGGGTGAAGAGCAATTAACTCACAAAGGGTCTATTGATGAAGAATGTTGGAGAAGACTTGGTTTTGAAAAGACTCTGGCCGGGGAATGGATTTTGAGGAGACCCCTGCAAGATGAAAAGATCACCTCAGAGCAAAGAATCCAGTACTTGGAGGCTGAGGTGGATGCTCTAAGGAAAGATCTTAATATTGCACGGGCTGATATTGTTGATAGGCAGGATGATACTCATGAGAAATTGATGATGGTAAATGAAAAACTTAATCAGCTTGTTTCTCACCTCTTTGTCACACAGGGCAACAACCTCCATTATGCCGTTGGATGAGGATTGTTCAGCACATCCAGGAGGTGTGTCAGAATGTGGTTATTAACTGTGAGCGTAAGATCTTGAAACGCTGCATTCTGCGTCCTGTTGTCCTTGAGCCATCTATACTGACAGTTGAGGAGTATGGCTTGGTTAAAAAATGGCGTGGAGAAAAGGAAGTTAAGGGCTCAGATGATGGCTAATCACACTGTGCTGAATGCCAAGAACAGGTGGAGACAAAAGGTCAACAACAAGTTTCGAAAACCAGAAGATGTCCCTCCTTATGGACAGTGGTTTGATGAGGTGGTGGAGATATCAGATGATGAGTGATTTCGCTTCTTTCCCTCACAACTTTCTTATGTTTTGAACACTTTTTCTTCCCTCCTTGTTGAAAGACAAAAAGGGGGAGAATTTTTGGTATTTCGTGGTCTGTTGGTTTGTTAAAAACTTGATTTGAACTTGTTTTAACTTGATTCGAACTTGATCCAATATTTATGTTATTATTATGATTGGATATCTTGGTATTGTATTCGGATATCTTGGTATTGTATTTTAAACAGGTGCACAGGTTTTGTCTTTCATCAAGGGGGAGATTGATGACTCCACCTTGATGATAAGACCTTATTAGTGAATTAACTACTAGTTGATGAAAGCCAAAACCATGGTTTTCAGGTTTTGGTAAGGCCTTACCAACACTGGCTCAAGTTTTTACACGAGCTCAGTTCTAATGGGCTTATAGGTCCGACCCTTTTAGTCCAATATTTTATTGGGCTAAATATTTCTTATGGGCCAGCTTTTATATATATTTGGTCTTTTTTTTAACCAAATATATAGAGTTAAATTTGTTGGAGTTTGTTGAGATCTTCAAGGGATTTGGTTTGAACAAATCTTTGATTTGGTTTGAACAAATCTTCAGCCTCTGGAAAGCCAAAATGCAACAGCTCTAGACGTCCAGATTTATTGCAACGTCTCCCCAGATTTCTTGCAACGTCTCTCAACAACTCAAGATGCCCAAGTTCAAAGTTTCAAACGTTCGACTTTTTGAAGATGTTGGCTCGTCTATTTAAGGAGACAAGAAGGATGACAAAAATATGACTTGACCTCCAGCATACACAAGAACTTTCTGAATTCATAAGTCTTCCAAAGCATCGATCTCACTTTCAGGCTTGAACGTGTTATTACTTGAGTGTGTGAGATTTTCTTTGAGCGTTATCGTACAATTCATCTAGAATTATACTAAGGTTATTTTCTACCCAAACGTATAAGATACTTCGGTATCGGTAGGACTTTGTTTTCTCTTGAGTGTTTGGGTTGCTAGATAGGAAGTGTGAGGCTTCTGAGTTTAGAAGAGGGAAGTTCTTCTGAAGGTTGTATCTAGAGCTCGTTGAAGAAGAAGAGAAATAAAGCTGCTTGAATCCTAGGGTTGGATAATCCTAGGCGGGGACTAGGCCAAGTTCAGGCTGAACCTCGTTAACATATCGCGTGTTTGTTTTATTTACTGTTTTTCTTTATATCCTGTCTCTGAGCATTGGATAAGGTCTTATCTCTGATTGATAAGGTCTTACATTCTGAGATTGCGAAAAGTTTTCATACTCTATTCATCCCCTTTCTAGAAATTTGTTAACTGTTTATCTGTCTATTCTGCACTTTATCTATAAAGTAAAGATAGCAAGGCATAGAGAATGGACCTGTTAGTAATGAATTTAAGCTACTATTCTTAATTGTCCACACTATTTGATCCGTCAACAGCGTGCACGCCGGCGTTTCGTTGCTCCGATAAGTTTATACGTCAGGGATCTGTTAGGGTAAGACATGAGTTTGAAGAAAGAAATTTCGAGAGGAAGAAAAAGATATAAATATGTAGAAAGATGTAGAATTACCCCGATGAAGGTGATGCACGCCGGAGATACAAATTTCAACCGGAGAACTTAAAACTCAGGTGCGGAAGAGTTTATAATCTTCTTGCTCTGCTTATTGCTCTCAGTTGATTATTATATACTGTACAAGGCGGAGGGGGCAAATAGAGGAGATGAAGCAGATAGAGATGAAGAAACTGGAGAAGTTGGATAGAGATGAAGAAGAAGCGGCGGCACAAAACGATAGGAGGCAGGAGCTCTCTTATAACCTTAATCTGATTTTATTTTGCTCTATCTTTTTAATTATTTTTAATATTTTAATGATACGTGGCCGACAATGTATATTTGTTATAATGGCTATTAGTAAACAATTTAACCATGTATATGTAACAAACTTTTATATATATATATATATATATATATATATAATATATATATAATTCTACTATATAATATTAAAACATAAGTATATTTTGTTACATGTTTTCACCACATTAAGTCACCTAGAATTCTGTCACGTGTCATCACTACATTAAGGCACATCGAATTTTGCCACATGACACCACCACATTAAGCAACATCGAATTTTACATATATCTTATTTATTTATAGTCAATTATTTTCAATTTTATAATATTTAGTTTCTTAGTTAAGAGAATGACATGAGATATAAAAATATAAAAAAATATTATAACATAAATAAAAATAACTTTCTATATTTAACAGATATTATACTATTTGTTTGTTAGAAGATGAAATTATATAGATTTTTTTTTAATTCAAGTTATTTTTAAACCAAGATATATAATTGGTCATTTTACATTTCAAATAATTGGATATTTTAAATATAGAGAAAATAATTTGATATTTATTAAGTAACCCTGTTATTTATCTATTTATTATTTGTTTCATCCCGTGCAAGGCACAGATACTAAACTAGTTATTATTAAACAAGGTACATATACCTTGTAGGGAATTTGTAAAATATTTAAATTAAAAAAAATTGTTAGCGTAAGAATTAATAATATCACTCGAATTATTAATATTAATCATAATGTAAAAAAAAAGTATAAAATTGAGAGCTCGCAATAAAATACTAACATAATGCTATAAAAAATGTAATTTTAATATATCACATTATTTTGATATTAAAATAACATATTAAAGTCAACTACGTCGAAAAGGAGAAATTTTTGACGAATCGTATTATATATATTTCTGTTTGATTTTGACTTAAATAGTTTATTTTTAGTAACACTAAGAACAAATATTTATAAGAGAAAGTTACTTTTTTACATACGAATTTTTTCTTATCTTGAATTATTATAGCTATGTTATATGAAATGCTTATAATCTAATAAGAAGATTTATACTGAATGTCTAATTCTAATAATATCATATGATATACATTTTAGTAAATATATTACATGAAACTTTTCTATTAATTTAACTTATGATATAAAAAATTATTTACATATTAAACCATACAAAATATGAACACTATAATATTAAACTAGGTATATTAACGACCTATAATCTTAACATTGTAATTTAATCACCTAAATTATAACCTAGACATTTAATGACCTATAAATTTAAAATACGTATTTAATAACCTATAATTTTAACATATAAATTATAACATATACAATTTAACGACCTATAATTTTAAACTAGGTATTTTAACGACCTGTAAATTTAAAATACGTATTTAACGACCTATAAATTTAACATATTAAATTAACCACCTATAATTATAACTTATACAATTTAACGACCAATAATTTTAAACTTATGAACATAATCGTCGACCATTAATTTATTCCGATGTAAAGATTATTCAGCCCAAAAATAACATATAATTTTTCCATAAAGACAAATCTATTATAGGCTTATTAATAACTTATGAACAATCCAATGGAACACCCTTTAATAGCTTATTGTGGTCTTCAATCACAAACGTTCATTATATTATCTAACGGTTTGTAAATACTCCATACTCCATACTCTAAGGGATGTTCCTATCAGAGTCTAACCCTATATATATATATATATATATATATATATATATATATATATATATATATATATATATATATATATATATATATATATATATGGTCAGAATCCGGTAAGAACATGTGTGACGGTAAGAAATAAGAACATTTAAGCGTTCGTTGAATTAATGCATGTTTTGGCCTAGATTTAACGTCTAAATAAGGCATCATAATATTGTGTGATTTAATGCACCTTCGTCGGTATGGTAATAATAATATACATCATTTTATGGAAATGGTATTGTTTTGTTCTAGTTAATTTTGTGCACATATCATCGTTTAAACTGAGATTAATATATTTGTGCTTATTGCCGCCGATGATTTCATAGTGCTTTTAACTTGAATCGTTAATGTGCTTGCACGATTGGTGTCAAATACAATAACTTATATATAATTCTAGTCATGCACAAATAATAAATAAATTCTATGTAAAATATTAATGAAACACGACACGTGCTTATGATGTACGTGTTGATGATGGTCAAATATATTATACATGCATAACATGGATATATATTGCATGCACAAAAGCAACACATATGTATACATATATATTACATATATTACATGCACGAGTGATATTAGTGTCAAACACAATGAAGGAAATGATATTGAAACATGAAATAGAAATAAGAATTCTAGTCATGCACGTGTGATTGCACGTCATGCACAAGTGATTGACAATTTGACACCAATGTAGTGATTGCATATTTCATTAATTAGTGGTAATAATTGTAAGATTTGTTACCGTGATTTAGGAAAAAAAATTATTCACCATACTAATAAGAAGGGTGTAATATCTCATTAATTAGTGGATATATATAGATCTCATCATAACCGTTGTATTATTTAAATCGTGTGATTTTGATACGTTCTTATTTCATACCATAACACTAGTTCTCACATGATCTTACATTACACGGGTAATACACTAGTTACTAAGTAACTAAGTATAATAACAAACAATTAATAAAATTAAAATTAATATATACAAGTTACCGAGTTGGTGCGTTACCATTTGTTGTGCGAATCTCCAATATCCAAAGCCAAATAAATTGCAATTCGTAGGCTGACACTGTGCAGAATTCCAACTTCCAAGAGCAAAGCAAGTGAAATTCACTTCGTTATTATCAACTTACAAAGTAAACCCGTGACATATATTCCAATTTCCAAACATAATACTTTCTTTTGTTTGAGCTGTTACAAATCCAAAAACACACCCGTGACACATATATCAATCAAGTAACAACAATACACAGAAGCAAGAGCTTATAACCAATACTCAGTTGGTCTAGTGGAATGTGGTGATACGTTCCTTAAGTATTTAACTTGGAGATTCGAGATAGAATTCTCCTGCAGCATGTATGGAAAAATTAATATTGAGAGGGTATTCCCCAGCAATGAGCCACGACTTTCTTCCCAATCCGAACGTAGATCGACTAAACCGATCGAACCGTGTGGTCTCCGAAGTTACCACTACTAAAAAAAATAAAGCTTATAAGTTCGTTCAATCTGATATCCCGGTCGGCGACAACTTCAACGGAGCAAATGGTTTCAGAGATCAAATACTACAACAACTAGATTGTTCAAAAATTAATGGTAACATTATCTTATTTTGCTTAATTAATATATTTTATTATTATTCGAATAGTTACTGTAAATTTATTGTGAAAATGAGCGAGCATAAATATAAACCAGTTTCTTAATGACGAATTCTTAAAATTAGCAAAAATATAGCATGCCCTTACCATCTAGTCGGGATCTTAATCTCTATAATATTAAAGATACCACAACAATTACAAAACAAGGGTATTAACTAATCTATATAATCTATATAACTTATTAAAACGAAAACGAAGTACATTAATACCACGTGTCATGCAACGAGGGATGCCACATCAACTTTTTAAAATTACATACTAAATTGTCATATCCCCCTCTCTCAATTACATAGTAAACTGCATATTATTAGTATGTAAATTTTTAAAAATTAAATACTAAACTGCTTATGTTATTCATATCATACTAAACTGCCATCTTATGAACTTATTTATTAATATTTGTAGTGTTGTCTTGTATCACCCTCCATTCTACTTCTACATTGATCACATTCTTATGACACTATTTTGCACATTATGTACAAGTTATGTAATATATGTTTATATGCTTGTGCGCCGGCATTCATGATTTTGTCAATATACTTGTTTCTGTTCATGTTTTTGCGAGAAATTTGCGAACTCATAATGCTTATGAGGCAGTCAATTATTGAGTTCAAAAGACCTACTTGCACGTACTTCCTGACTGGGTTGTACCTTTGATCGAGCACACAACAGGACAACCCTTGCAAAGTTTGTTGATGCCGGTGCCGATTCTTTTGAGTTTGACTATAGTTTTTTTGCTTTACTCAAAAGAAATGTACAAGCGCTTTTCAAGAAGGATTTATATGAGGTTGATTTCATATATGCCCCAGTAAACCTTATTGAATCACATTGGGTGTTAATTGAAATCAATCTCATTGACTGGTGCATATATGTATATGATCCTCAATTGGTGTATGTCAAGAAAGACAAGTTGCAATTCTACTTCGAGCCTCTTGCTACTCTGTTTCCTCACCTGTTGAGAATTCACGGCCGCCACACAAGGCTGGGAGATAAACTGCAGATGTCATTCAAGGTTGTAAGAAAGGTTGGACTTAACACCAATTTAGACGGGTATGTGTAGCTCTTTATATCTCATTAATTATGTACTACATTTAAGCACTTAATACATGTTTATCACTAATATTATTCATACTATACATATTGTAGGGAAGCTGTGGTATTTATACCATCAAATATATTCAATACCTGGCATTTGGACACACCGACTTATCGGACATTAGCGATGCTTCTCTCCCGTTATATAGAGAACAACTTACATATGATGTATATGACAGGGACTAGCCATCATGGTTCGAAGATAATTAGTCTTGTTGTTTTAAGATGATGTAGATGCTACTCAAACAGTTCCACTTAAGGTTTTGTGTAATAGTATGTTCAAACGGTTTGGTCTTATTGTAAGGTTCAATGACTTTGATAGGGTTTTAACCAAATAACCATGTATGGTTGTTGATGTTTTGTTACCCAAGCTTGATTATTTCTTATTCTAGTATTATGTGTACTTCCAAAGTCAATAATTTGTCAATACACTCTTTATATTTCACTTGTTTTATACATGTTGTGATATAACTTGTGTATTGGTCGACTTAATTTGTGTACTAATCATTTCGCCGCCTTGTGTAATATAAAACTCTTCTTAGTTCACTTGTTTACTTTGGCTATATTGTTCCTTGTGTGATGGTTTAGTTAACTTGTGTATTTGTACATATATACTTATCTTTGTGTACACGCAATATGTGTACATAACCATGTCACGTTTACAACAAAAAATTGTAATGACTTTGTGTACCTGTATTATGTAACCAAAAAATATCTGCTTGTCCCACTTTGTATGTACCTTAAGGTAGATTATACAATATTCCCTAGTTTGTTATTATTAATGTAATAATATGCAATAGTTCAATATAGAGTCAAAGCATATCAACTTTCCTAATTTGGTTGATTGAGACATGTCTTCTTGTTGTGTCCACCCATTCCACAATAATTGTACTCCCGTTTACTCTTTGGTTCCCATGAAACACGTTTCCTAGATTTAGGCAAACGACCAAACTTCTTACGCTTCTTTGGAGGCTCACATGAGATTTGTGATATTGACGGAGGAACATTCCACTCGGACCTATTAGGAACTAGATTAATTGTCTCCACATAACCAACCCTCCATCTCTCACATGTATAATACCTAATGGTTGGATCTAGGGATGACAATCTCATCCGCATCCGATGGATGTCTGAAAAACCGCTCCAAAAAAACGGGTGAAAACCCGTTAGCATGCCGGTGAAGCACGGGTGACGGGTGAAACGTGTGATGGGGCGGGGCGGATACGGGTCAACATCTCAAGACCCATCACGCGACCCATCATCCGACTCACCACCCGTACCCATCACCCGCACATATCACCCACACTCATCACCCATTCTATTATTTTTATATATTGATGATACATAAGATTTCATGGCTAAATATTTTTTAATATAAATAATTTTAACGCTAAAATAATATATAATTACATTAAAACTTCATGAACTCTAGAGTTCTAATCTTTTGTTATTTATTTGCCTTTATGACCTTATCGACACTACTAATTTCCATGTTTTGTGAATTTAAGGGTAAATTTATTTTTGAACATACAAAAATATTTTTTACTTAAGCGGTCGAGTGAAATAGAGTGTGTCAACTTTGAGATTATGATGAGAGTTGAATACAACTTTGTGTAATGATACTTGTTTGAATGATTTTGATTTTTCAAATTTGATTTATTTTTTTATTATTTTGGAGGTATGTAACATGTTTCGGATTTATATTTTTGTTTCAACCATGGTAGTTGTTAAGGCTTAAACCGGATTAAATCGTATATTTAATTTTAGCTTGCACAATTTTACTTTGTTTATTTTGGTAGAATAGTAGCTTAAGAAAACGAGTTGAGTTTCACCCAAAAAACCCCGATCCACCCGTTCACCTGACGGATAAGGGTACGGGTGACCATTGCTACGGGTCCGGTGAAGATTTTAGGTGACGGGTCGGATGACGGAAGTTGTACATCCACCCATCACCAGACTCATTGACATCCCTAATTATATCAGATGCGGTCATACTCATGTGTGTTGCTGCAGCCACAACATGTACACACGGTATTTCTTAAATATCAAACTCCTTGCATGCACAACTCCTCAGTAGCAAACAAACAATAACTCGTTCATCTCTCTTCTTCACTTCAAACGCTAGTCTTTTTGCATCTAGTACATAAACAAAGTAGCTACCACATTTTGCATACATTTTCTGGATTATTGCTTCTATTTTTGGTGGACAATTCTCTACACAAGTTGTAGATTTTGTACGACGCTCCGCTAACCACCTAGTCATGAATTGTCTTATTTCATCAAGCATTGCTAGAACCAGATACTCTCTACCTTCTTTCATTATTCCATTTACACACTATGTGTTGTTGCTAGTAAGGATGTTGTACCTTTTAGCTGGAAAAAACGAACGCGCCCACGTTGGAATTCCACTTTCCTTTAGCATCTCCCCTATAGTTGGATTCTCATGTTTGTCAAAATACACACACATTATGAATAATTGTTGTCAAAAAACACACAACTCTTAAATCAACATAAATGTGTGTAAACGTTGCTTTAACATACATACCCCTGAGATTTGGTCTAGAATTCTCATGCAATTTGTCCTCTTATATCTTCGGGCACCATCCATGAGCAATTCAAGTATTCTGTTGGATCTCGTTCTCTTCCTCATATTTCCTTTAAGATGTCAATTGCAATATCAATGGATTCTCATCTCATAGTTTGAGGATATTCTCTTTTTAATGGAGCTATGCCGATTTGATATGAATAGAAGTTCATTGTTGTTTGGTACAAACCGCTTAAGGTTCTTAAAGAACCAATCCCACGATATATCATTTTCACTATCAACGACTGCAAACACTATTGGGTAAATCTATTGATTTGCATCTTGTGCAGTTGCTACAAACAAGACTTTCCCGTATTTTCTCTTCAGATGAGTTTCATCTACTATAATTACCTACAAATACATAATGATTGAAACCCACGTATATCATGTACATAAAGCGTGATCAGAGACGTCAATACACAAGTTTATCAAATACACAAGGTCATGTACACAACTGTTAAAGTGTAGGAATTATAAGCATCAATAAATAAGAGTGACAAGGGACTTAGATTTATTATATTTCTCATTACTTTAAATCCTCTGATTGATTGCTCATAGGCAACAAACACATACTTGAAACGGTTGGCATCGTCAAGCTTAAGAGTAATAATGGTGTCTTCATTGACTTGTCCCGACATATACAAATATGAAGGTATAAACATAAAATTATCCTTCGGTGTACCTCTTATCATGTCCTTTACTTTTTTTTGCGCTTTCCAACACTTTTAGTAACTAGCATTAATGTTATGTAAACTCTTCATAATTGTGATGATTTGGACGACTGTAGGTAGAGGTGTCAAATAGGGCCAGCAGGTCGGGTTCGGGTCGGGTCTCAACAAGCTCGGGTTGAAACAAGTCAGGTAAAAAAAAAAGGTTTGGTTATTAATCGGGTTGTTTCGGGTCGGTTTGGGTCGAGTATCGTTTGTTCAGGTTGAAACGGGTTATCAAGTAGTGTCGGTTCTCGGGTCATAACGGGATGGGTTGGAATCGGGTCGGTCATAACAAGCTCGGGTTGAAACGGGTCAGGTCCAAACAATCTCTCATTTTTATCGGTTTGTTTTGGGTCGGACCAGTTTGGGTCGGGTATTAATTGTTCGGGTTAATACGGGGTTATCAGATAGCCTCGGTTCTTGAATTATAAGTTCATAATAGGTCGGTTTAGTTCGGTTCTCGGGTCAATTTATGTTCGAGCTTGGGTCGGGTATTTATAAGTTCATAATAGGTCGGTTTAGTTCGGTTTGGGTCGGGTATTAATTGTTCCGGTTTGGGTCAGGTATTTATAATATCGTGACCCGAATCAAGATATTATAAGTTCATAATATCTTGATTCGGGTCAATTCCTTCGGATTAAATCAGTTTCAAGCGGGTCTGTTCGGGGATTCTCTTTTTCAAAAATTTTTTAGACCAGTTCGGGTTCATCGGGTCGGGTCAACTTTTGACAGCTCTAACTGTAGTTAACTTCTTTGAGTTACAATACCTACATGATTAGAACACACATTTCTATAATTTATTGTATGTTATGTAATGGAACAATTTAACATCCTCTTGTAAATAAACACTCACGTTGCTTTAACATTCTTAGTTATTACGTGGTAAGAAGCTTCCCTTTTGACGATCTGTTCAATTGAAAAGAATATTTGTTGTTGTAAAGTATCTTGGCTGTCTAAGCATAGATAAGCGCACCCTCTATTTACATCATTTGTCAACACATATTGTTGTTACTGCCTTTAATTTTGTATTGGGAACATTTTGAGATGGGGTGTAGACACAATGCGTTCTTTACTTCAATTTTCATACAATAGGTTTTCTCAATTCCAAAAATACAAATATGTCTATACGGGTACACAACCTGTTATTTGTGTGATAACCGGAAATTTAAATTCCGAACCGGTAGCATCCACCGGATTTTAATCGATTCTTGGTAGCAGTTTGGGTCTTCTTTGGGCTGGGCTTCCAGCCTTCTTTCCTTCTCTTTCTGGGCGAAGGCAAGGTACTGGGCCGTACCTCCTTTCTTCTTTCCTGGATCGAAGCCAGGCCTTCTTTCTTCCTTCTTTTGGCCGAAGACCGCTTCCTCTTCGTTCGGCGGATAACGAACTAGACGGAAGATCTCTCCACGATCTTTCTTTCTCTTATCCCATCAAGATCGGGATCTCCCACTCAGCGAACTACCTTTCCAACTCGTCAACCAGCGTCTCTCTCGCATTTCGGAAGAACAACAGTAGCAGACTTCTCCTCTGTGCGCGCAGGAACGACGACGACCTCTAGGCAGCACCTCTCCTCTGTACAAGCGGACGGATTCTTGGGTCGATCCTACGTGGCGACTCTACAGCGTTGGTCTGGAACAGACGTCGCGTTCCCTCGACGGATTTGGTAAGTAACAGCGGCTACGTTGCTCCTTCTCTATACTCCTCTCACACATCTCTTCTTCCTTCTTACTTGGTTCGACTTGGATGATTGTTTGCCATCTTCTTCTCTCGTCCTCCCTGTCGATACTGCATTGGGCATACAAGGGTTTCGATCGTCTCCTTCGGCCGATCAAGAGTCGAGACCCGATCAAGTGGTGGATTGGACAGTTCTTCATAGACGATCTCCATCGAGCCACCAAGGGTAAGCTTTTCTGCCTTCTTTCTTTGCTTCTGTGTGGACAAGCAGTAGCCTTGGTTACGTGATCTTAAATCTGCCTTCCCTTCCTTGTTACAGAGAAGGTTGGGATCCGAACAGAAGAAGCTTACCCCAAGAGTCAGTTTGATCTTCCTCTCTACACCTTGGAGCAAGGTCTTCGATCTCTCTTCACTGCGTCTTTTTCCCTACTCTTATGGGTTCTAACCTGCCTTCGTTTTCGTTCTTTTTGTTGCTTCCTCTGGGATACCCGGTCCTGCAGTCGTGCATACAACACAAAAGGGAGTGGGCATCGATCAACTGCCCTTCCTTCTTCCACCACGTGAGACAAGGGAGTCTGATCTCGATCTTGGTTTGGGTCTGCAGTAAATCGTCCAGGTTAGAAACCTTTCTTCCTCTCCTTCTCAGTTGGTTAGGTACATGTTTAGTTCTAGGAGTTCTTCTTTCGAGTTAGTTAATTGGACCAAGATTTACATTTGAGCAGTAGGTTTGGAGACTTAGAAAAATCGGACTTGGATCTAGTGGTTGTTGGCTTTAAGAGAATTGCTGTCAATGGGAGTTGAACCTGGGTTGTGGGCTTCTTATTTAATCTAAGTGATTGTCTGCAGTGAGACTCGAACTCAGGACCTCATGAAATGCTAGTTTAGTTTGCCCTGAAACTTTGTTGTAGAGCTGACTTTGGAACCAGTTTTCGATGACTTAGAGACATAATCTACCGTTGAATTTTTAGTATGTTATAGTCGGATATATCTAGGTTATCGTATTAAAATTAGGGGAAGATCCAACGGTCGGATCTGGAGTTATAAGTCTCCAAATTTGACTCGAAACTTAGTTTTGCAAGTTACGTGTGTTAGGAAGCAATTTTGGGAATTTGTGTAGAACTAGAGAAATGATATTTTGGATTCCGATTGTTCTAGCCTAGAGTAGGTATGACCTAGTATGTGTAAATATTTTCTTTAGAATTTTCGGAGTTCGGTACGAGGTCCTTTCGATAGGCCGAAGTTGAGTGTTTGGCGTAGTCTCGAAAAGCGTGTTTGGACTTAAAGTGTAAGTTTGAGTAAACCCTCAAACTTGCTTTCGAGTTTTGAGTCTTAGTAGAGATGACGGGGTATAAGATAGACTTGGAACCGGTTTGGGCACTTTTCGGAATTTTCCGAAAAGTGAGGGGCGTTTTGGTAATTTCCGCTAAAGTTAAGGCTTCTCGTTCCTTCGAATCTGAGAGATTTCTCATTGCTATAGAAGCCTTCTAAAATGTATGTAGGAGTTAGAATGATGATTCTAAGTCGATCTTTCTGGATCAGGTAGTGGATAACGTTTGTACGAGCGGATATTAGTTGGTGATGGCTGGGAGACGTAATACTCAAGTAAGTCTTATGGACTTGCTTAGCTAATGATGCTATATGAGTGTATGCTATGTGGTTGTGTGTGTTTATTGTTTTAATGGAAATTGATTATAACGACGATATAATTTAATTAAGACCCAAGTGTATGATAATGGGTCGTGGCATCGCTGCCCAGCATTGTAAGATGTTGGGAGGTTCTCTGCGACCAGTCCATACGGTATACGGTAGAGATGCATTGGTACCATTCCGGTTGGTTTACGGGGACAGAGGCGAGGTCGATGGATTCTCGTGCCACAAATGAAGTTGAACTAATAAAAGTGACTCACCTAATGAAAGATAAGAATTGGTTTATGTGTGTTTTCTGATGTGCGTTGTTATGTGTGTGTGCTATGTAGATATTCTTATATAGTAACTGTTAGCTAACGGTGAAAACCGATGTTGTAGACCTTGCAGGTTAGCCGCCTTGAGGGAGCTGGAGGGTGTGGTCAGCCGGGTTTCCATATCTGGTCATTTCGTCTTTTGTTTCCTTTCGGGTTATGTGGAGTTTATTTTCCTTTTATTTGTGTTGGATACTAGTCCTTGTCGGCTTATATACTTCTTCTTGTCATTCATGCATTAATAAAATATTTTCCAGTTTTTTCCGGTTTCTTTATGTGTCTTGTTGTAAGATTCTAGTTAAGTTGTTGTTCAACTAAGGTCGGGGACCCATTGTGAGGGTCTAACCAGTAGCATTCCGGGTTCTAAAAATTCGGGTGTTACATATGGTATCAGAGGTAAGGTTGACAACAATGGCACTCGTAATCTACTAAGAGGCCGGATAAGTAAACAGAGCCCACAAGGGATCTGAACTTTTCAAAATGATTTTTGTTTTAAAAATTTTTTTGCATAGTCGGGTTGGGTTAGTCGGTATGGAAACCACCACCACTCTCTTTGCGGATCTCAACGGCGTAGTTTAGATTGAATTTTGGACTTTAGTTAGTTAGTTCTTGTGTTAATCTTATTTTTGATCTTAGTCTTTATATTTGTTTAGATAGGACGCACTAGGTTAACGACCATTATAGGTCGATATAGAGATCGTGTACCTCTTCCACCCTACCAGTTGTGGTAGGGGTATGACTCTTGCAGTCAGGAAGAAATGAGATTGCAATACTACATATGAGTGACCAGCGCATGAGCCATAACTGAGGTACAAGAGAGATTGCTAAGAGAATTGCACCCAATGTTATACCAGAACCTTCTAGGGCATAACAACCCTGACTCAGGCCGCATCTCAATGGAAGTTATAGAGTTCGGAGAGAATCTCAAATTCATAAACAGGAATGCAGATTGACTTCTTCAAGAACACGAGATCAACGGAAAGGACTACGATACAAGCGGTAGTTTTAAACAACGTCCATCAAGGGGAAGTGTGCGGAAAGAACCTAGGTGGGAAGCGAGGTCAATCATTTGTGCATTTAGTCGAAGCACTTAAGACGCCAACATCTGGGACCATATAGAGGAACCGTGAGAAGGCAAAGAACTCATGTTATAGTATTTGAATGAATGCGCGGACAAGTCATCATGAAGTACCAGTTGAGCACGGAATTATCGGAGGGATGACGTAAGTGGAGTCTGAGAAGTTTAGATTTCTTGCACTAAAAGAGAAGCGTAAGTCGTAGAGTGAACCGGAAAAGCAAACTGAAATGGACAAGTTTATAGGAGCAAGATATTGGAGGGATATCAACCTTGGAGAGTATGGGAAAAGATAAGCCAATGATTTTGGGCAAGGTAGTGTACTGTCTTTTTAGATCAGCCTCATATTGTTAAACAAGGGCAAGGTGGATTATGAAGGAAGAGGATAACTAGGTCCGTCATTTGAGAAGGTTCAGTTCAAGTATTGGAGATAATTAATACGTGTGGGTATTATTGCGATCGAAGCGACCTTAAGTTAGCTACTTGTTAGAAGCGGACTATTTAATAATGGGTGGATATCACAAACTGGAATAGAAGAGAATGATCAATTGAGAAGAACTTGAGAAGTTGAAGAAGATGATTACTTTCAATCTACTATTACGCATAAATGGAGGAAGTTAAAAGTGTGCATAAGGTTTCGCCTAAGTTGGGCTAAGGGTGTGTTCTTACGAAAGGGAGATGAGTTATAACATTCAGATACCGTTAAGGAAACCATAGTAGGTTAGCGATGTTACAGGAAATAATAGAAATGAGTACACTAGTATATGCTCTAAGTGAGGATCTTATCACAAAAGGGAAACGACTGGTCGGGTTGGACGATTATAGTGGAAGAATACACCTCAACTAGAACAAGCAGGAGATGGATAGATGAGGAGTGACTAGGGATGAATTGAATGGTTAAGTACGGGTAAGTACCGGATACAAGTAGGAGGATGGTGATCTCGGAAAATCTGGTTTTGTCATCAGCGCAGTCAGAGCGGGCCAATCTAATCGGACAAGGTTGTGAGGCTTTCTGGTGTTATGTCATGAAGGAACAAGAGTGCAGGTACATATTGCATTGGGTACGAGTCTCTTTCAACACTGCATATCATCCTCGGTCCGATGGTCAGTTGGAGAGGACCAACCAGATTCTAGAGGTTATGTTTCGTACTTGTGTACTAAATTAGGGGCAAGTTTGGACAGATCACCGTTCTTAAGTGGGGTTTTTCCTATAACAATAATTGTCATTCATCTATTAGTATGGCTCCTCCTGAGGGGTTGGGATGAACAGTGTTGTCGTACGCCATTATGTGAGATTAGGTTGGTAGAGAAGTGGGAGTTGCTCTAGAGCAGATACAGAGGATGATATAGTTTGAGTCGCTCAGATCCAGGAGCGCATGCAGAACCGCAGAGTCGTCGGAAATCCTACGCCGGCAAGCGGTGTAGACCTCTGGAGTTTAGGGTTGAACCTCAGGTCTGGCTGAGAGTGTTACCTACAGGGGGCGTACGACGCTTTGATATTAAGGGAAAGTTGAGTTCCCGATATGTTGGAGCATTTGAGATTTTGGAGAGAGTAGGTGAGGTAGCTTACCGACTAGCATTACCACCTGAACTAGAGGGCATACACCCAATCTTTCACGTGTCTCAGTTGAGAGAGTATATACCAGATCCGAGGCATATAGTAATCTATGAGAACTTGACTATCGAGTCAGATCACACCTTTATCGAGTATCCGATAGCCATCTTAGACAGGAGTACTAGACGCTTGCGGTCCAAGGAGATCCCTATGCTACAGATCCATTGGTTTAGACGGGGAGTAAATGAGGCTACTTGGAGACCGAGGATAGCATTAAGAGTAATTACCCGGAGCGATATGAGGAGTTATGTAAGAGCCGTAGTCTTTCGGGCCGAGACCGGACCTTGGCTGAGGTTGGTCTTGCGCCCCCGCGGTGAGTGGCGCCGCCCCTGCGGCCGCTTTGGAGCCCCCCGCGGTTTCCGTCGGCTGCAGCCGTTTTTGTTGACCTTTGTTGACCTTGCTTTACCCTTTACTTTGCTCCTTCTTACCTTTTGGCTGATCAAGGGTTTTTCTTCATCTTCTTCTCCAGCTTCTCTCCAACGTTCTTTGGCTTCCCTTGCTCCCTTGGATCTTGTTCTTGAGTTGAGTAAGAGTTTTGTGAGAGTTTTTGTGTGTGTGGTACCTTGTGAGAGTGTTGGCTGAGGTTATGCTGGGCTTGGAAGCCAGCCTTGGTAGTAGTTCAGCTCTCCTGCAGCCTTAGACCACAAGTGTGGTAAGATTTCTTCTCCTCTCTTCTTTCTTTCTTGCCTTCCTTCATAGCTTAGGATTAGATGATTGCCTAGGCACGTTTTGATGCTGGTATGTGTATGTATGTGTTTGGCTTGGCTTTGGATGAGAGAAGACGTGAATTGATCACGTGAAGGACCGAGGAGAAACGAGAATCACGCTCTGCGCAATCGCGCCCCGCGGCCGTGAGTCACCGCCCCCGCGGCGACATTGTCCAGGCGCCAGCGGCGTGCCAGCGGCCGCCGACGTTCCGTGTCACCGCCGCCCGGGCCACGTCCCGCCGCGCCGCGGCCACCTGCTTTCACCCCTGCGTCCCTTGTGACCCGCAGGTGCGTTTTGTCCCAGATCTACCTAAGGCTAGGTAGATCCTTTTCCTTCCTAGTATGAGTGTTAGTAGCATGCTAGGTGCGAGTTGAGGTTAGAATGAGTTGAGTACGGAACTGTTATGCCGGTTACGGCCTTGAGGATTACGAGTTGGAATATGATCCGTATGGATCATTTTGGGTCTAGGTGTGACCCCTTGTATGGATATGTATATGATGTATGCGTTATACCTTGTTTAGGTTGAGTTGATCTCCAGAGCGGAGCCGAGTATTTTGAGTCTGTGACTCCCGAGGTTGAGGTAAGTCCATAGGACTTACTTAGCTGCCTCCATATATTGGATGTGTGCCTGAGTGGTGGATGTTATGCTTTATAGCCCGTATGATATATTGTATTACCGACCTATGGTCTATTGACTGCCCATTGTAGGGCCGTGACAAACTTGTCCATTCATCCCGCTGGGAGTCTGGAGGTTCTCTTCGGCAGGCCGTATGGCTCAGTGGGCCGGCCACCTGCACCACTCCCATAGGGTACACGGGAGGTGGGACCGGATCCCATTCCAGCTGGCACCATTCCCGAGAGGCGAGGGTTATATTCCTCGTGTCACATACGTTCATATTGAGTTATTATTTATACGATGTATGCGCCGGACTATTATTATAAGATAATAAATGGGTAAATGTGTGACAGCATGTTTATATGTTTAAGTTTTGACGTGTGCATGTGCTCTAGCATCTTCCTTTGTATGTGTTTGGTTAGTGAACGGTGTAATGCCGTGTTGTAGACTTTGCAGGTTAGGACACTGCAGAGTGATCCAGACGGGGCGATCTGCTGAGGGCTCCGTACACTGGGGTTATACTCGTGGATGGGTATTTTGGATATGTATATATATATGATATGTTTTGTTGTACTCAGCAGTTGTATAAACCTTTTGACATGTTTATATATCAGTTTTTATGTTTTGGTTTTAATCTGTTTGTGCCTTGTTGTAAGATCGGTGAAATTGTTGTCAGGCTAGGTCAGGATCCATTGTGAGATGCCTAGCCCGGTAGCACCTCGAGTCCCCGGATTCGGGGTGTTTACAAAGGTGGTATCAGAGCCCAGGTTGACAACAATGAACTTGTAATCTGCGATAAAGGTCGAATAGATAAATAAACAGAACCCGAAAGGGGTCTGACTTTTCAAAAGTTTTGGTTTTGAAATGAGTACAACACGTTTTGGGATATCGTGTACGTGAGCCATCGCCCTCTGAAGATCTCGACAGTATAGGTATATATATGTATAGATAGATACTATCTGCTGTGATGATGTGTTATATACCTATACATACGGCATATATATTGCCATCTGAGTTGGGTTTATGTCCTCTGCAGATGGTTCAGACTAGAGCCTTACCTGCAGTAGGACGGGGTAGAGGCAGACCTCCGTTAGGTAGAGGACGGGGTAGGATCCCTGCTGCTGAGCTGCGTGCAGCAGAGGACGTTCATGTAGAGATTGCTGAGAGTGCCGCCCTGAGATGGGGGAAGGCACAGCTGGGGGACAGGGTCCACAGGGAGTCCAGTCAGCAGACTCGGACCGTGTCTCCATGGGGGACCAGCCTTCCGTGATTACATCCGGCGGTTGAGGAGGCTGCCAGGGCAGGTAGACGTGCCCCGGATCTGCCAATGAGGGCATCTGGGAGGTCCCACACCGTTACACAGGTGCAGCTGCACCGGCACCTGTTGTTTGAGGTCGTTCGAGTACGGAGGAGTATAGAGGGGCCTCGACCAGGCAGTTGGTTGAAGGCTTTCCATCAGATGGGAGTACCCCTTTTCTGGGAAGGTGGGTTGGAGGTAGAGCTATGGATAGCACGTAGACTCGGCTCTGGAGTCTATTAGGTGTCTAGCTGATAGACAGGTCGGGTTAGTGCAGAGCTTGTTCAGGGAGTTAGCGCAGCATTGGTGGAGATCCGTACGAGGTCAGGTCACCAGTTATGAGCAGATGAGGTCTATGATCCGAAAGCGTTTCTGCCTCTGCCTCGCTGAGGAAGGAGAGAGTGAGGGATTTTGTGAGGCCAGGTTCGAGGATGTGCTAGTTTCTGAGGCCATCCAGAGGTTTCAAAGCTGGCATGTTAGGACCAGCTGCACCTCCTGTTGATCAGCATGTATACCTGTTTTCCGACGGCTGAGGGATGCCACCGGGATTATATGGCGGATTTCATTGTGAGTCTTTGATGGACTACCAGGATCGAGACTATGAGCGTGAGCGGGTCAGTCACAGAGATTCTCAGACCGTTATGGACACTACGAGTTTGTAGTGATGCCATTCGGGCTCACGAATGCCCCGGCAGTTTTCATGGAGTTGATGAACAGCATCTTCATTGACTTCCTGGATCAGTTTGTAGTGGTCTTTATAGATGACATCCTGGTGTACTCTCGCAGCAGAGAGGAGCATGCAGGACATTTGAGGACGGTACTACAGGTTTTGCGGGACAGAGAACTTTATGCGAAGTTCTCTAAGTGCGAGTTTTGATGCCAGAGGTAGTTCTGGGTCATATTGTTTCCGCCGAGGGGATCAAGGTTGATCCGGCGAAGATTGAGGCAGTAGCGGCATGGATGACACCGACGAACGTCAAGGAGGTACGTAGCTTCCTTGGCCTAGCCGGTTATTACATACGTTTTTGTGGAGGGATTTTCCGTGATTGCCCGTCCACTGACGAGTTTGCTGAGGAAGACTACCAGATTTGTGTGGTCTGATCAGTGTATGCGGAGTTTTGAGGAGCTGAAGAGACGTTTGACGTCTGCTCCTGTTTTGGCACACCAGAGGGTACAGCTGACTTCGTGGTTTACAGTGATGCATCCAAGCTTGGCTTGGGATGTGTGTTGATGCAGCGGGGCAGAGTGATTGCTTATGCGTCTCGACAGCTGAAGACGTATGAGGAGAACTACCCGACTCATGATCTGGAGTTGGCCGCGGTAGTTCATGCACTGAAGATCTGGAGACATTACTGTATGGTGCCACATGTCAGATCTTCACGACCATCAGAGTTTGAAGTATATTTTTTACGCAGCGGGAGTTGAATAACCGCCAGCGTAGGTGGCTCGAGCTGATTAAGGATTTTGACTTGGAGATTCTGTATCATCCGGGGAAGGCGAACGTTGTCGCCGACGCCCTGAGCCGGAAGACGCCTCGAGAGCAGGCGATCGCGAGATTGACAGTACAGTCTCAGCTGCAGAGAGACCTGAGATGGTTAGAGTTGGACATCCAGTTTCCTGATGAGGATGCCCGACTGAGTATCTTAGAGGTTCTACCTGATCTGTTGGGGAGATCCAACAGAAGCAGGAGACCTGCCCGATGTTGTTGAGGATACGGGAGAGGATGTCTCGAGATGAGGCACCACAGTTCCTTCTGGGGGCAGATGGAGTGTTGAGACGCCGAGGTCGCGTCTGTGTACCTGCTGACGCAGATTTACGTCAGAGGATTCTACAGGAGGCTCACTGTACACACTCGGTACATCCAGGTACGAGTAAGATGTATCAGGATTTGAGACGTATATACTGGGGGTGGGCTGAAGCCCGATGTGGCCAGATTTGTGGCACAGTGTGCGACTTGCCAGCAGGTCAAGATCGAGCATTTCAGACCTGGGGGCGAGCTTCATCCACTTCCTGTTCCACAGAGGAAGTGGGAAGACGTCACCATGGATTTTGTGACCGGATTGAGATTGAGCCGGGGTTATGATGCTATCTGGGTCATTGTGGACAGATTGACGAAGACGGCACGTTTTGTTCCGATCAGGGAGACGTGGCCGTGAGCAGACTGGCTGAGGAGTACACTAGGCAGATAGTGAGACTCCATGGGGTGCCGAGGACGATCGTCTCTGACAGAGATGGGCGATTTACCTCGAGGTTTTGGCAGCAGATTCAGACTGCCCTGGGGACGAGTTTACATTTCACGACGGCGTTTCATCCTCAGACCGATGGTCAGTCAGAGAGGACCATTCAGACGCTGGAGGATATGATGCGAGCTTGTGTGTTGGATTGGGGACAAGTGTGGACGGATCACCTCCCACTAGTTGAGTTCTCATACAACAACAGCTGGCATGCATCTATTGGGATGGCCCCATATGAGGCACTGTATGGACAGAGATGTCGGACTCCGTTATGCTGGGATGAGCAGAGCAGTGTCAGCGGTATAGCCCCTGATCAGATTCAGGATGATATGGCCCGAGTAGCCCTGATTAGAGAGCGACTGCTGACGGCTCAAAGCCGTCAGAAGTCGTATGCAGACAGAGGCGCAGACCTCTAGAGTTCCGAGTTGGAGCCCATGTGTGGCTGAGAGTGTCCCCGACACGAGGTGTGAGGAGATTCGGCATTAAGGGGAAGTTGAGCCCCGATATGTCGGACCATTCGAGATTCTGGATCGGGTTGGGAGCGCAGCCTACAGATTGGCTTTGCCTCCGAGATTAGAGGGTGTTCACCTGTGTTCCACGTGTCTCAGCTGAGGGAGTATATACCAGACCCGAGACACATTGTGAGTTATGATGATTTGGTGGTTGAGCCGGACCACACGTTTGCTGAGCATCCTATTGCAGTCCTAGAGCGAGGTATGAGACGCCTGCGTTCGAAGGACATTCCTATGTTGAGGATACAGTGGTCGAGACGTGGACCTGAGGAGGCTACTTGGGAGACTGAGGATAGTATCAGAGGAACTATCCAGAGTTCTATGCTGGGATAGAGGTACCAGTGGGATCGCGGTAGATCTTAGTATTACCTCGGTGAGTGTTATATGCTTATGTGTTTATGTGCTTATATGCCATACTGTGTTTATTTCGTGCTAGCTGTGATGTGTGTATGATCTGTTACAGATCCTGTTGTGCTAGTACGACCGATAGGTATAGCTGGAGATGGTTCTTACCTCCATGCTATCTCGAGATATGTAGGATTGGATGGAGATATCTTCTCCATGCCCCGATGTTGGTTTGGCTAGAGACGCTTCTCTCTATGCCCGGATAGGATTGTGATCTTTTGCGGGAGATGATGTTTCTCCACGCCCGTGTTGAGGTTATAGCGTATGGTTGAGGCAGGTATGTGTTATGATACCTCTATGATAGAGAGTGTATCCCGGTTTTGAGGTTATGTGCTTTCGAGGTTTATGCAAGTTTCGGGACGAAACTTGTTTTTAGGGGGGAGAGATGTAAGAGCCGTAGTCTTTCGGGCCGAGACCGGACCTTGGCCGAGATTAGCTTTGGCCGAGGTTGGTCTTGCCGCCCGCGGTGAGTGGCGCGGCCCTGCGGCTGCTTGGACCGCCCCGCGGTTTCGGCGGCTGCAGCCGTTTTTGTTGACCTTGCTTTACCCTTTTACTTTGCCTTCTTACCTTTGGCTGATCAAGGGTTTTTTTCTTTCTTCTCCAGCTTCTCTCCACGTTCTTTGCTTCCCTTGCTCCCTTGGATCTTGTTCTTGAGTTGTGGAAGAGTTTTGTGAGAGTTTTTGTGTGTGTGGTACTTGTGTGAGTGTTGGTTGAGGTTATGCTTGGGCTTGGAAGCCAGCCTTGGTAGCAGTTGAGCTCTCCTGCAGCCTTAGACCACAAGTGTGGTAAGGTTTCTTCTCCTCTCTTCTTTCTTTCTTGCCTTCCTTCATAGCTTAGGATTAGATGATTGCCTAGGCACGTTTTGATGTTGGTATGTGTATGTATGTGTTTGGGATTGGCTTTATGAGAGAAGACGGAATTGATCACGTGAAGGACCGAGGAGAAACGCAGAATCACGCTCTGCGCAGTCGCCGCCCCCGCGGCGAGAGTCCAGGCCCAGCGTTGCGGCCAGCGCGTGCCAGCGGCCGCCACGTTCCGTGTCACCGCCCGCGGCCACATCCCGCCGCCCGGCCACCTGCTTTCGCCCCTGCGTCCTTGTGACCGCAGGTGCGTTTTGTCCGGATCTACCTAAGGCTAGGTAGATCCTTTTCCTTCCTAGTATGAGTGTTAGTAGCATGCTAGGTGCGAGTTGAGGTTAGAATGAGTTGAGTACGGAACTGTTATGCCGGTTACGGCCTTGAGGATTACGAGTTGGAATATGATCCGTATGGATCCTTGGGTCTAGGTGTGACCCCTTGTATGGATATGTATATGATGTATGCGTTATACCTTGTTTAGGTTGAGTTGATCTCCAGAGCGGAGCCGAGTATTCTGAGTCTGTGACTCCCGAGGTTGAGGTAAGTCCATAGGACTTACTTAGCTGCCCTCCATATATTGGATGTGTGCCTGAGTGGTGGATGTTATGCTTTATAGCCCGTATGATATATTGTATTACCGACCTATGGTCTATTGACTGCCCATTGTAGGGCCGTGACAACTTGTCCATTCATCCCGCTGGGAGTCTGGAGGTTCTCTTCGGGCAGGCCCGTATGGCTCAGTGGGCCGGCGGCACCTGCACCACTCCCATAGGGTACACGGGAGGTGGGACCGGATCCCATTTCAGCTGGCACCATCCCGAGAGGCGAGGGTTATATTGTGTCACATACGTTCATATTTGAGTTATTATTTATACGCTGTATGCGCCGGACTATTATTATAAGATAATAAAATGGGTAAATGTGTGATAACATGTTTATATGTTTAAGTTCTGATGTGTGCATGTGCTCTAGCATCTTCCTTTGTATGTGTTTGGTTAGCTAACGGTGTAATGCCGTGTTGTAGACTTTGCAGGTTAGGACACTGCAGAGTGATCCAGACGGGGCGATCTGCTGAGGGCTCCGTACACTGGGGTTATACTCGTGGTTGGGTATTTTGGAGATGTATATATATATATGATATGTTTGTGGTACTCAGCAGTTGTATAAACCTTTTGACATGTTTATATATCAGTTTTATGTTTTAGTTTTAATCTGTTTGTGCCTTGTTGTAAGATCGGTGAAATTGTTGTCAGGCTAGGGTCAGGATCCATTGTGAGATCCTAGCCCGGTAGCACCTCGAGTCCCGCGGATTCGGGGTGTTACAAAGGTGGTATCAGAGCCCAGGTTGACAACAATGCACTCTGCGATAAAGGTCGAATAGATAAATAAACAGAACCCGAAAGGGGTCTGACTTTTCAAAAGGTTTTGGTTTTGAAATGAGTACAAAACGTTTTGGGATATCGTGTACGTGAGCCATCGCCCCTCTGAAGATCTCGACAGTATAGGTATATATATGTATAGATAGATACTATCTGCTGTGATGATGTGTTATATACCTATACATACGGCATATATATTGCCATCTGAGTTGGGTTTATGTCCTCTGCAGATGGTTCAGACTAGAGCCTTACCTGCAGCAGGACGGGGGTAGAGGCAGACCTCCGTTAGGTAGAGGACGGGGTAGGATCCCTGCTGCTGAGCTGCGTGCAGCAGAGGACGTTCAGGCAGAGATTGCTGAGAGTGCCGCCCCTGAGATGGGGGAAGGCACAGCTGGGGACAGGGTCCACAGCGAGTCCAGTCAGCAGACTCGGACCGTGTCTCCATGGAGGGACCAACCTTCCGTGATTACATCCGGCGGGGTTGAGGAGGCTGCCAGGGCAGGTAGACGTGCCCCGGATCTGCCAGCGCAGGGGGCCATCTGAGAGGTCCCACACCGTTACACAGGTGCCAGCTGCACCGGCACCTGTTGCTGAGGTCGTTCGAGTACAGGAGGAGTATATAGGCCTCGACCAGACAGTTGGTTGAAGGCTTTCCATCAGATGGGAGTACCCCCTTTCTCTGGGAAGGTGGGGTTGGAGGTAGAGCTGTGGATAGGACACGTAGACTCGGCTCTGGAGTCTATTAGGTGTCCAGCTGATAGACAGGTCGGGTTAGTGCAGAGCTTGTTCAGGAGTTAGCGCAGCACTGGTGGAGATCCGTACGAGGTCAGGTCACCAGTTATGAGCAGATGAGGTCTATGATCCGAGAGCGTTTCTGCCCTGCCTCGCTGAGGAAGGAGAGACTGAGGGATTTTGTGGCCGGGTTCGAGGATGTGCCAGTTTCTGAGGCCATCCGGAGGTTTCAGGAGGAGCTGGCACTGTTAGGACCAGCTGCACCTCCTGCTGATCAGCATGTGTATCTGTTTTCCCGACGGCTGAGGGATGCCACCCGGGATTATATGGCGGGATTTCATTGTGAGTCCCTGATGGACTACCAGGATCGAGCCGCTGACTATGAGCGTGAGCGGGTCAGTCAGAGGAGAGCTTCTCAGACCGGGGGTCTGAGAAGAGGCAGCGTACCGGGCACACTAGCGGTACGGCTGGAGCTGCTGGGTCGGCGAGGTCAGAGTCGCCAGAGTTAGCCTTCGCCTACACCGGCTACTGGTAGAGCTCGACAATGCTATAACTGTGGAGAGCAGGGACATATTAGGACCAGAGTGCCCGAGACAGCCGGTGACTTGCTTCACGTGTGGTGGGCGAGGTCACAGAAGCAGTGTTCTGCCGTCAAGGCGGAGCTTCTTTCACATCAAGGTTCTTCACCTGCTGGTGGAGCTGGGGGTGGACAGAGGCCACCTCAGCAGCAACAAACACAGGGACAGCAGAAGGGTCCCAGATCGTCAGACCGGCTCAGGGATCTGGCTCCTTGGCCGAGACAGAGGTAGAGGTCGTGGTGGAGCACCACTGACACCCGTGGCCCTCAAGGCCGAGTTTTGAAGCTGAGGAGTGCAGAGGAGCCGGCTGCACCTACAGCTACAGGTACCATTCTGATTTATGGCTTACCTGTTCGTGTTTTGTTTGACACGGGTGCTACGCACTCATTCATATTGTTGCTTGTGTTGAGCGTCTGGGTCTAGACACTGTAGAGGGGATGCCCTTTATTATAGGGCTACCCAATGGGGGTAGGGTCAGAGGTACCCGTGAGATCCATGACTGTCCCATTTCTGTAGGGACCCGTGTGCTTTTAGTTGACTTCTTTGTCATGCCGCTGGAGCATGAGGAAGTCATCCTTGGTATGGATTGGATGGATAGGCATTCTGCGGTTTTAGATGTGGGTAGGAGGACTGTCACCCTCTCTACCGAGTCTGGTCAGTTAGCGGTTTTCCGAGGTTGGGACCTCGGGAAGGTAGGCATGGTTATCAGTGCTATACAGGCAGCTAGGTTGATTGCCCAGGGTTGTGAGGCCTTCTGGTGTTACGCCATGAAGGAGGGGGAGAGTCCAGCCTTAGAGGATATCCCAGTGGTTGATGAGTTTGTGGATGTGTTTGCTGAGCCGTCCAGTTCCACCACCTCAGAGGAGTGTGGACTTTGGGATTGATTTAGAGCCGGGTACGAGACCGATCTCGAAGGCCCCATACCGGATGGCGCCTGTCGAGATGTTAGAGCTGAAGAAGCAACTCGAGGAGTTGGCTGAGAAGGGCTTCATTCGCCCTAGCGTATCCCCATGGGGGGCACCGGTCCTCTTCGTACGGAAGAAGGACGGATCGTTGAGGCTATGCATAGATTACCGAGAGCTGAATAAGGTGACCATCAAGAACAAGTATCCGTTGCCGCGCATTGATGATTTGCTGGATCAGTTACAGGGAGCTTCAGTGTTCTCCAGGATAGACCTGCGCTCAGGATATCACCAGCTGAGGGTGAGAGAGCAGGATGTGCACAGGACGGCATTTCGGACCCGTTATGGACACTACGAGTTTGTAGTGATGCCATTCGGGCTCACGAATGCCCCGGCAGTTTTCATGGAGTTGATGAACACATCTTCATCGACTTCCTGGATCAGTTTGTGGTGGTCTTTATAGATGACATCCTGGTGTACTCTCGCAGCAGAGAGGAGCATGCAGGACATTTGAGGACGGTACTACAGGTTTTGCGGGATAGAGAACTTTATGCGAAGTTCTCTAAGTGCGAGTTTTGGATGCCAGAGGTAGCATTCCTGGGTCATATTGTTTCCGCCGAGGGGATCAAGGTTGATCCGGCGAAGATTGAGGCAGTAGCGGCATGGATGACACCGACGAACGTCAAGGAGGTACGTAGCTTCCTTGGCCTAGCCGGTTATTACATACGCTTTGTGGAGGGATTTTCCGTGATTGCCCGTCCACAGACGAGTTTGCTGAGGAAGACTACCAGATTTGTGTGGTCTGATCAGTGTATGCGGAGTTTTGAGGAGCTGAAGAGACGTTTGACGTTTGCTCCTGTTTTGGCACAACCAGAGGGTACAGCTGACTTCGTGGTTTACAGTGATGCATCCAAGCTTGGCTTGGGATGTGTGTTGATGCAGCGGGGCAGACTGATTGCTTATGCGTCTCGACAGCTGAAGACGTATGAGGAGAACTACCCGACTCATGATCTGGAGTTGGCCGCGGTAGTTCTTGCACTGAAGATCTGGAGACATTACATGTATGGTGCCACATGTTAGATCTTCACCGACCATCAGAGTTTGAAGTATATTTTTACGCAGCGGGAGTTGAATAACCGCCAGCGTAGGTGGCTCGATCTGATTAAAGATTTTGACTTGGAGATTTTGTATCATCCGGGGAAGGCGAACGTTGTTGTCGACGCCCTGAGCCGGAAGACGCCTCGAGAGCAGGCGATCGCGAGATTGACAGTGCAGTCTCAACTCTAGAGAGACCTGAGATGGTTAGAGTTGGACATCCAGTTTCCTGATGAGGATGCCCGACTGAGTATCTTAGAGATTCTACCTGATCTGTTAGGGGAGATCCAACAGAAGCAGGAGACCTGCCCGATATTGTTGAGGTACGGGAGAGGATGTCTCGAGATGAGGCACCACAGTTCCTTCTGGGGGCAGATGGAGTGTTGAGACACCGAGGTCGCGTCTGTGTACCTGCTGACGCAGATTTACGTCAGAGGATTTTACAGGAGGCTCAGTGTATACTTGATACATCTAGATACGAGTAAGATGTATCAGGATTTGAGACGTATATACTGGTGGGGTGGGCTGAAGCCCGATGTGGCCAGATTTGTGGCACAGTGTGCGACTTGCCAGCAGGTCAAGATCGAGCATTTCAGACCTGGGGGCGAGCTTCATCCACTTCCTATTCCACAGAGGAAGTGGGAAGACGTCACCGTGGATTTTGTGACCGGATTGAGATTGAGCCGGGGTTATGATGCTATCTGGGTCATTGTGGACAGATTGACGAAGACGGCACGTTTTGTTCCGATCAGGGAGACGTGGCCGGTGAGCAGACTGGCTGAGGAGTACACTAGGCAGATAGTGAGACTCCATGGGGTGCTGAGGACGATCGTCTCTGTCAGAGATGAGCGATTTACCTCGAGGTTTTGGCAGCAGATTCAGACTGCCTTGGGGACGAGTTTACATTTCACGACGGCGTTTCATCCTCAGACCGATGGTCAGTCAGAGAGGACCATTCAGACGCTGGAAGATATGATGCGGGCTTGTGTGTTGGATTGGGGACAAGTGTGGACGGATCACCTCCCAGTAGTTGAGTTCTCATACAACAACAACTGGCATGCATCTATTGGGATGGCCCCATATGAGGCACTGTATGGACAAAGATGTCGGACTCCGTTATGCTGGGATGAGCAGAGCAGTGTCAGCGGTATAGCCCCTGATCAGATTCAGAATGATATGGCCCGAGTAGCCTTGATTAGAGAGCGACTGCTGACGGCTCAAAGCCGTCAGAAGTCGTATGCAGACAGAAGGCGCAGACCTCTAGAGTTCCGAGTTGGAGCCCATGTGTGGCTGAGAGTGTCCCCGACACGAGGTGTGAGGAGATTCGGCATTAAGGGAAAGTTGAGCCCCCGATATTTCGGACCATTCGAGATTCTGGATCAGGTTGGGAGCGCAGCCTACAGATTGGCTTTGCCTCCGAGATTAGAGGGTGTTCACCCTGTGTTCCACGTGTCTTAGCTGAGGGAGTATATACCACACCCGAGACACATTGTGAGTTATGATGATTTGGTGGTTGAGCCGGACCACACGTTTGCTGAGCATCCTATTGCAGTCCTAGAGCGAGGTGTGAGACGTCTGCGTTCGAAGGACATCCCTATGTTGAGGATACAGTGGTCGAGACGTGGACCTGAGGAGGCTACTTGGGAGACTGAGGATAGTATACAGAGGAACTATTCAGAGTTCTATGCTGGGATAGAGGTACCAGTGGGATCGTCGGGTAGATCTTAGTATTACCTAGGTGAGTGTTATATGCTTATGTGTTTATGTGCTTATATGCCATACTGTGTTTATTTCGTGCTAGCTGTGATGTGTGTATGATCTGTTATAGATCCTGTTGTGCTAGTACGACCGTTAGGTATAGCAGGAGATGGTTCTTACCTCCATGTTATCTCGAGATATGTAGGATTGGATGGAGATATCTTCTCCATGCCCCGATGTTGGTTTGGCTATAGACGCTTCTCTCTGTGCCCCGGATAGGAGTGTGATCTTTTGCAGGAGATGATGTTTCTCCACGCCCGTGTTGAGGTTATAGCGTATGGTTGAGGTCAGGTATGTGTTATGATACCTCTGTGATAGAGAGTGTATCCCGGTTTTGAGGTTATGTGATTTCGAGGTTTATGCAAGTTTCGGGACGAAACTTGTTTTTAGGGGGGAGAGATGTAAGAACCGTAGTCTTTCGGGCCGAGACCGGACCTTGACCGAGATTAGCTTTGGCCGAGGTTGGTCTTGCCGCCCCCGCGGTGAGTGGCGCTGCCCCTGCGGCCGCTTGGACCGCCCCCGCGGTTTTCGGTGGCTGTAGCCGTTTTTGTTGACCTTGCTTTACCCTTTACTTTGCTCCTTCTTACCTTTGGCTGATCAAGGGTTTTTCTTCATCTTCTTATCCAGCTTCTCTCCACGTTCTTTGCTTCCCTTGCTCCCTTGGATCTTGTTCTTGAGTTGTGGAAGAGTTTTGTGAGAGTTTTGTGTGTGTGGTACCTTGTGCGAGTGTTGGTTGAGGTTATGTTGGGCTTGGAAGCCAGCCTTGGTAGCAGTTGAGCTCTCCTGCAGCCTTAGACCACAAGTGTGGTAAGATTTCTTCTCCTCTCTTCTTTCTTTCTTGCCTTCCTTCATAGCTTAGGATTAGATGATTGCCTAGACACGTTTTGATGTTGGTATGTGTATGTATGTGTTTGGGCTTGGCTTTAGATGAGAGAAGACGTGAATTGATCACGTGAAGGACCGAGGAGAAACGTAGTATCACGCTCTGCGCAGTCGCCGCCCCCGCGGCGAGATTGTCCAGGCGCCAGCGTTGCGCCAGCGACGTGCCAGCGGCCGCCGACGTTCCGTGTCACCGCCGCCGCGGCCACGTCCCGCCGCACCCGCGGCCACCTGCTTTCGCCCCTGCGTCCCTTGTGAACCGTAGGTGCGTTTTGTCCCGGATCTACCTAAGGCTAGGTAGATCCTTTTCCTTCCTAGTATGAGTGTTAGTAGCATGCTAGGTGCGAGTTGAGGTTAGAATGAGTTGAGTACGGAACTGTTATGCCGGTTACGGCCTTGAGGATTACGAGTTGGAATATGATCCGTATGGATCCTTTGGGTCTAGGTGTGACCCCTTGTATGGATATGTATATGATGTATGCGTTATACCTTGTTTAGGTTGAGTTGATCTCCAGAGCGGAGCCGAGTATTTTGAGTCTGTGACTCCCGAGGTTGAGGTCAGTCCATAGGACTTACTTAGCTGCCCTCCATATATTGGATGTGTGCCTGAGTGGTGGATGTTATGCTTTATAGCCCGTATGATATATTGTATTACCGACCTATGGTCTATTGACTGCCCATTGTAGGGCCGTGACAACTTGTCCATTCATCCCGCTGGGAGTCTGGAGGTTCTCTTCGGGCAGGCCTGTATGGCTCAGTGGGCCGGCCACCTGCACCACTCCCATAGGGTACACGGGAGGTGGGACCGGATCCCATTCCAGCTGGCACCATTCCCGAGAGGCGAGGGTTATATTCCTCGTGTCACATACGTTCATATTGAGTTATTATTTATACGATGTATGCGCCGGACTATTATTATAAGATAATAAAATGGGTAAATGTGTGACAGCATGTTTATATGTTTAAGTTTTGACGTGTGCATGTGCTCTAGCATCTTCCTTTGTATGTGTTTGGTTAGCTAACGGTGTAATGCCGTGTTGTAGACTTTGCAGGTTAGGACACTGCAGAGTGATCCAAACGGGGCGATCTGCTGAGGGCTCAGTACACTGGGGTTATACTCGTGGATGGGTATTTTGGATATGTATATATATATATATGATATGTTTTGTTGTACTCAGCAGTTGTATAAACCTTTTGACATGTTTATATATCAGTTTTATGTTTTGGTTTTAATCTGTTTGTGCCTTGTTGTAAGATCGGTGAAATTGTTGTCAGGCTAGGGTCAGGATCCATTGTGAGATACTAGCCCGGTAGTACCTCGAGTCCCGCGGATTCGGGGTGTTGCAAGTTAATCTCGACTGCCGGACTAGCGGGTTAGTCTTTGGCTATATATAGTTATCTGTGTTTATTTGAGCTTATCTGTGCTTAGACATGTTATTGATGTGTGTTGCTAGTATGTGTAAACGTTGTTATTGGCTATATACTAGTTGTCATGGGAACGTATATAACTTTAATTGTTTAAAGTTTCGGGACGAAACTTGTTTTTAGAGGTGACTGATGTGATAACCAGAAATTTTAAATTCCGAACCGGTAGCATTCACCGGAATTTTAATCGATTCTTGGTAGCAGTTTGGGTCTTCTTGGGCTGGGCTTCCAGCCTTCTTTCCTTCTCTTTCTGGGCCGAAGGCAAGGTACTGGGCCGTACCTCCTTTCTTCTTTTCCTGGGCCGAAGCCAGGCCTTCTTTCTTCCTTCTTTTGGCCGAAGACCGCTTCCTCTTTGTTCGGGCGGATAACGAACTAGACGGAAGATCTCTCCACGATCTTTCTTTCTCTTATCCCATCAAGATCGGGATCTCCCACTCAGCGAACTACCTTTCCAACTCGTCAACCAACGTCTCTCTCGCATTTCGGAAGAACAACAGCAGCAAACTTCTCCTCTGTGCGCGCAGGAACCGACGACCTCTAGGCAACACCTCTCCTCTGTACAAGCGGACGGATTCTTGGGTCGATCCTACGTGGCGACTCTGCAGCGTTGGTCTGGGAATAGCTGGTCGTCGTTCCCTCGACGGATTTGGTAAGTAACAGCGGCTACGTTGCTCCTTCTCTATACTCCTCTCACACATCTCTTCTTCCTTCTTACTTGGTTCGACTTGGTTGATTGTTTGCCATCTTCTTCTCTCGTCCTCCCTGTCGATACTGCAGTGGGCATACAAGGGTTTCGATTGTCTCCTCCGGCCGATCAAGAGTCGGACTTCGATCTAGTGGTTGTTGGCTTTAAGAGAATTGCTGTCAATGGGAGTTGAACCTGGGTTGTGGGCTTCTTATTTAATCTAAGTGATTGTCTGCAGTGAGACTCGAACTCAGGACCTCATGAAATGCTAGTTTAGTTTGCCCTGAAACTTTGTTGTAGAGCTGACTTTGGGAACCAGTTTTCGATGACTTAGAGCCATAATCTACCGTTGAATTTTTAGTATGTTATAGTCGGATATATCTAGGTTATCGTATTAAAATTAGGGGAAGATCCAACGGTCGGATCTGGAGTTATAAGTCTCCAAATTTGACTCGAAACTTAGTTTTGCAAGTTACGTGTGTTAGGAAGCAATTTTGGGAATTTGTGTAGAACTAGAGAAATGTTATTTTTGGATTCCGATTGTTCTAGCCTAGAGTAGGTATGACCTAGTATGTGTAAATATTTTCTTTAGAATTTTCGGAGTTCGGTACGAGGTCCTTTCAATAGGCCGAAGTTGAGTGTTTGGCGTAGTCTCGAAAAGCGAGTTTTGGACTTAAGTGTAAGTTTGAGTAAACCCTCAAACTTGCTTTCGAGTTTTGAGTCTTAGTAGAGATGACGGGGTATAAGATAGACTTGGAACCGGTTTGGGCACTTTTCGGAATTTTCCGAAAAGTGAGGGGCGTTTTGGTAATTTCCGCTAAAGTTAGGGCTTCTCGTTCCTTCGAATCTGAGAGTTTTCTCATTGCTATTGAAGCCTTCTAAAATGTATGTAGGACTTAGAATGATGATTCTAAGTCGATCTTTCTGGATCAGATAGTGGATAACGTTTGTACGAGCGGATATTAGTTGGTGATGGTTGGGAGACGTACTACTCAGGTAAGTCTTATGGACTTGCTTAGCTAATGATGTTATATGAGTGTATGTTATGTGGTGGTGTGTGTTTATTGTTTTAATGGAAATTGATTATAACGACGATATAATTTAATTAAGACCCAAGTGTATGATAATGGGTTGTGGCATCGCTGCCCAGCATTGTAAGATGCTGGGAGGTTCTCTGCGACCAGTCCATACGGTATACGGTAGAGATGCATTGGAACCATTCCGGCTGGTTTACGGGGACAGAGGCGAGGTCGATGGGATTCTCGTGCCACAAATGAAGTTGAACTAATAAAAGTGAATCACCTAATGAAAATATAAGAATTGGTTTATGTGTGTTTTCTGATGTGCGTTGTTATGTGTGTGTGCTATGTAGATATTCTTATATAGTAATTGTTAGCTAACGGTGAAAACCGATGTTTTAGACCTTGCAGGTTAGCCGCCTTGAGGGAGCCGGAGGGTGTGGTCAGCCGGGGTTTCCATATCTGGTCATTTCGTCTTTTGTTTCCTTTCGGGTTATGTGGAGTTTGTTTTCCTTTTATTTGTGTTGGATACTAGTCCTTGTCGGCTGATATACTTCTTCTTGTCATTCATGCATTAATAAAAATATTTTCCAGTTTTTTTCCGGTTTCTTTTTGTGCCTTGTTGTAAGATTTTAGTTAAATTGTTGTTCAACTAAGGTCGGGACCCATTGTGAGGTCCTAACCAGTAGCATTCCGGGTTCTAAAAATTCGGGGTGTTACAATTTGAGGAACAATGGCCATATTGCATTTGGATGTATCTTCAACTGCTCTGTTTGAACAACAGTTGATGAACTCCCTACATGATCAATATGCATCTTCTTCCCATTATTGTGTACCACATTTTTCCCTTCATATTTTTTTTTGGCAATCAACACTTGTCTATCTTTCCTCTAAACATATATCATCTCCTTTTCATCATCCTTATGTAACTGATTTTTTATTGCACATAAGGGAACACTCCAACGGTACTTGTCCATTTCATTTATCTGAATATATGTGTCAAAATCCTCTCTTATGTTGACATCCAATGGCATAAGTGCTGGATTTAAAATATTCTGGTATGATAACTTTATTGCAAATTCCGAAACACAAATTTCAAATGTTGAAGCAAGCAATCCTTTCAACTCATCAAATATGCATGCTACAACAACCAACAAAGGCTTACTCGAGACATTTTCACTATATTTTCATAGACCTTCCACTATCCAGTATCCCCCACTATATATTGTTACACACAACAATGTCATCGCAACTACATAATTACAAAACAACATTAGTTAAAAATATACTATTTTTTACGGTCACATACAACTGTCACAACTACATAAACAATGGTCCATTTACAAATACAAGTATTCAACTATCATCGTATATGTCATTTATTGTCAAAAGAAGATACACAACTATACTGTATATAAATAAAAGTGGTTGACAAAATAACTTGTTCATACAGGTACATAAGAATAATTACATGGATATTTACAAATATTAGTATATATACAAAACATCAATAAGCTAAGCTACACCTAATACACTACCAAATCTACTACATCAACTAGTTTTAATCAGTTAAACAGATGTATATAGCTAAATTGGTATTTCCACTGTTAAAAGAAGCTACATAAGTGTTCCATCTGTCAACAAATTAGCATGGCAAAATAACTTGAAGCGTATTATACTAAATAATCAACAGACATACATATTTGCAATATAACTTGCATTGTATTAGGAATATGGATATTCTTTTGTGTAATTGCTCATATATAGTCACATGAATTCATGATTTTGTAATTGTATTCAGAGCACTTACATGATGAACAAACAGACCGATTGAGAAAAATTGATGAATTGACACCTTCTATAAATAATTTATGTATGAAATTAAGAAAACAAAGTGAATCAATTATTATTACCAGGGGTTCCAAATATTGTCGATTTCCAACTCTTCGATCCAAGGGAAATATGAGCGAGACCTATTCGAATTGAATTACTCTTCGATTCAGATGAGAATTGTTCAATTAGTTGTCGCAATTAATCGAATGATCGATTACTACCATAACAATCTGCAACGAAAAATGAATAGGCGATAAATCGAGATATATTCGCCTCATCTGCGTATTTGCCGTATCTGCCATATCACTCAAGGATTTTTAATACACTGTTTGAGAGATATAATTAAAATTGTCCTAATTTACTTCTTATTTTATCCTTTTCCTGTAATTTCAAGGGACCTACTTAATCCCTACATAATACAATGAGCTCATTTAATGCTCATCTTTGTATAAAAGGGTCTCATACCCATTTCACCCAACATTTTTTTTAGTAATTCGCTAATTATTATTAATTAATCTAGTTATTCAATCAATTATCGAATGTAAATGTAGGTGGATAATATTTTTATAAAACTGAAATGAATTTAAAATTATTTTCGTTTGCCAATTTTTATTCTTTTAAAACTAAGTTTGACTAAATCAATCTATTCTTTTTGATCAATTATAATCTTTTCGCTTAATCTAATCCTCTTCTTAATTTTTGTTCTAAAAGTTCATATTCAATTATTTCGTTTGATCTCCAAATTGATCTTAAATATTTTTAAAAATTAAGTTCAGATATATAGTACATATCCACAACAAATTCACAAAGTAGTTTATATATTTTTAACATACCTTATCATGTAACCAAATTTGGTTGTTTTAAACAAAAAAATTTTCAATTATCAGGAATAAAATCGAAGATTTAAAAATAAAATTTAAATATGTTTTTTAAAATTAAAATTTTCAAAAGATTTCAGTTTTAATAAATATTTTGAAAAATGAAGTATTTAAAAAAATCCATTTTTTGTACGTGATTTTTTTTAATCAAGAATCTACATATTTAATTTGTTTTTTATTTAAAAGTTAGGATAGATTTCATTAAAAAAAACTAAATAATTTAAAGTGTCAATTCAATCTTTATTTTAAAAAAATCCATTTTTTGTAGATTCTTGAGCCGACACATCCTCTACAATTTTAAATAAATAAATAAAAAGTTAAGAATATGGATGGACACAAATTTGTTTTGAAAATTAAAATAATTTACGAGCATAACTTAATTTCTAATGAATGATATATTATAGAAAATCTGCAGGGCATTGTCGAATACGTGATGAGCATTTGAATCTCATAAGGGTGAAGAAGAGCCTATTTGTCATTCCAACCCGGAGAAGCTGGATTTTCCAACGTTAATCCTGAACTGTTGAGTAGAGAAGAGTGTGTCTTTCTAAAGATATTCCACATGTAACATTCTATCGGAATTAATGTTGAGATGTTGGAAGTAGAACCTTACAGTTTTTTTAGGGCTAATCCGCTGATAACATTTGGTTTGCTTATTAGGTGGGTGGAAATTCAACTGTCGATAGGCTGCACACTTTTGGACCGGACCGGAAAACCAGATCGGATCGGAAATTACGGTCCGGTCCGGCCCTGGACCGTAATATTTCGGTCCAGTCCAGCCTGGACCGTAATTTACATTTTATATATATATTTTGAACAGGAATTTCATACGGTCAGGTCCGGTCCGGACCGGACCGTATTGGAACGGACCGTGGTGGAACGGACCGTAACAGTCCGGTCCGATCCATGGACCGTTTCATACAAAAATGAAACGGTCCGGTCCGGTCCTTGGGTTTACGGTCCGGTCCGGTCCGGACCGTTTGAACAGCCCTAACTGTCGATGGCATTGATTTTTTTGTATCTGAATATTTTGGAGAGGGATTATATAACTCTTGCAAGGATGTGAAGTTTGGAAGTATGAATACGAGAGCCATAGATTTCATTGGGGCATTTATTTATATGACAAAGTTGTTTACTTTCTGCCATTGTTCTCATCATCATCATCCTCACGCTATTTCTGTAATTTTCTACATGCTTGACATTGGGTCATTACCCGAATGGTTTGCCTTCATTGGTCAACAAGCAGAACTCGACATGCCTGCTTCTCCTTATTCCATTAATTTCCCATCTAGTGTTCCAGACTCATCTGGATGAATGTGTCCGCATATCCTTGTGGTGATTGCCCTTCATCACCAGTATGCTCCAGTTTTGAACCTCCTCCTCCTCCCGAGGAAGATGCTTGCTCAATTAGATTAGGGGCTTTACTTTACTGTCTTCACAGTATTTGATAATGTTTGAAATGAAGTGGCATAAACCATTTGCTTTTGGATGTATCGAGTTCTACTTGGCTATCATGTTTACCATTTTGGTTTGTCCATTGCTTGGGTGGAGCTTCTTCCATCATGAAATAGATAGTGAAAGATCTGCATCTTTTGCAAAACCTCTGTTGAGTGAAGCGGATGCTGCTGATAAGGATGGCATCTCAGGCATTAAGGTATATATTTGGATCAAACATTAATTCTTACTTATGGATAATTTAAATTTGTAATTCGTGTCAGCAGATGAAATCACACCACCGCTCCATCTCTCTTCCATTCAAAAAAGATTCATTGTTGATGCTTATAGGTTAGTACAAGTTGTTATATTGTACTTTTGTGCTAACTTTCTCTATCCTTTGTTTTAAACCTTATAACTATTGGTAATTGACTGATTCAAGGTTCTATGTTCTTCAGGAAATATGGACTATGGGTTGCTAGAAATCCCACTCTTGTATTGTGCTCCTCAGTGCTGGTTGTTTTCTTACTATGTTTAGGTCTATTTCATTTCGAGTTTGAAACTCGGCCTGACAAGGTAGCTATACAAGACATTTAGAAGCCTTGAAGATTTGAGTTTCATTACAGTTTAGGTCTATTTCATTTCTTTGACAACCACCTGGCTCCCTTTTATCGAATTGAGCAGGTGCATTACAGTTTCATATCTTGATTTTAGTAGAAACATTTCCTAGTAATAAGACAAATCATGTGAATTGGGTGTGTTATATTAGCTACCAGACCAAACGCAAATAATGGAAAGCATCCAAGTATTGTGACAGATGAAAATATTCAGTTTCTCTTTGAAGTTCAAAGAAAGGTGATCTGCTAATCATATGAGATGCTTCACAGTGTAATTCCTAAGAATTAAATAATATTTAAGTCCATCTCATCAATTTGGTCTTGCGAAAATTATATGAATATTACCTGCATGACATGCCTTTTACATTCTATATGAATTCACACTTTTTGGAACATGAAGCTTTTTTCTTTTTTAACACTACATCAAAATGGATCCTTGTGATTTTGATTTATATGGAGGTGTTCAACATGCTGAATACTGCTTTCAGGTATAAACAAATATTTTTTTGGCTCTTAAGCTTGATAGTTGCTTCTGCATTTTAGAACTTAGACTGATCAATCATGATCTGTCTGTATGATAGTTTAAGTAATTGGAGGAAAGCGGCATTTCTTGATATGATCATTCATTTTATCTTCACTCTTTTTATGGATGGTGTTTTGTCTGAACTTGTTAGGGGAGTATTTTCTGAACTTGAGGTATATTACACCTGAGCTGAAGGTCTAACTTGAGCCTTGGAATTAGCCAGGAAGATCAGAAGTCATATAATGATTGCAATTCAGTCATATCCTTGGCTTTACTGGAATGAATGTCAGGCTACAGCTTTTGTTGTGACTTACCCTGTTAACAATGTCGTCGATCAAACAAGCAGTGAAAATGGGAAGGCTTTGGCTTGGGAAAGGACAAAGGTTTGATCAGTTACATATGCATACTGTAGCTGTTCGATCTGCTTTCTCTCTTTTGCTGCATATTTTTTTTCCTGTGAGTTCTTTCATTGAATTACTCCTTGTGTCTATATGTCTAACAATTGAATTACCTGGGCATCTTGGCAGGAGGAGCTTATACCATTGGTGCAGTCTAACAATCTGACATTGTCATATTCTTCTGAAATCTCAATAGAGGATGAAGTGAAAAGAGAAAGTAGTGCTGATGTCACTACAATTACAGTAAGCCACATCTTTGAATGATCTTTTTGGTTGTCCTTAAGGCTGACCATTATGTTGTTATTTCCAATGATGAATTAACATGTTACAATTATCACATTCATTCAATCTCACTACCCACCATTGGGATCAAACCAACCCAAGAACTAGATGATTAGCTTCATATTTCAGGAATAGAAATCAAAGAATTAGATTTGGACATGGGAAAACTTGCAATCTGCTATCTAAAGCATAAAACAAAACAGATTCAATTCGCAATCCTAGAACAAAACCTGGGAATCTGTAGATGACATCTCTGACAACAGTCCAATTTTCTAATAAGTTTCAGATCCCTAAAAGTTTGTCCAAAGACCTATTAATAGTGTCCAAAACATATTTACAAAATATTGATAAAAATATCATTAAAAATCTCGGTTGAAGACCGAAGATGAACATTCGTCCTTGCGCACGAGCTCAACCTTTTGTGCCGCACATGGTGCACGACCAGGTGCACGAGTACACACTTCACGCCAAACATGGTGCATAACCTCCAACTAAGTCTACAGGGTAGTGCGAGGACCGCGCGATCAGGAGCACTTCATGCCGAACTTGGTGCAAGACCTCCACCGGAAAGGCGTCTTTTTTTGTGACACTTTGAACCGAACCATCAACTCTCACCCCGTAGCTCATCTGACTCCTTTAGAATACCTCGAAACACCACCAACTCACCACCAGAATACCTGCCATGCTAGAAATATAGTGAAAACTGGCAATGAAAAACCGAAACCCATGACCAAAAATGCAAAAATAGTTCTAAATACACGTCTCTAAACTAGGTGATATCAATAATCTTTCAGCTTTGTCGACCCTTGAGTTGCATAGAACTGGAGAAAAGAAAATCAGCAAGTACATGATCACTGACAAGGATTTTTCAGGGACAACCTGTCTATAGGATCATAAAATATTGATATAGAGGACAAAATGGACATGCAATGGACACAAGCTAAACAGTTGATAGGCTCATTGCATGTCTTTTCAACATTCTGCTATAGTTTTTGAATTTATTGAATGGAATGGAATAAATTGGCTTAGTAGTGATGTTTCCTGGACACAAGTTTGATTTATTCTTGTTAATAGTTGCATTTGTTTGTTATTTTAAAAGAATTTAGTAGATTTTTTACCCACTAACGAGTATATCTATTATAAATTATAGCTATGTATATACTAAAAAATTATTTCCATGCTACGCACATGATTACTAATATTATTTTCCTGTATTTTATATCCTTTTTTTTTTTAATATTTTGTATATTTTGTGTTTATTATATATTTATTAGTTATATTTCTCGTTATTAAGTTATTAAAATATGAGTTACTTTGAGTTATTTATTTTTAAACTTATAAATATTTATATTTTACTATCTAAAATTTATTTTCTAGTTATTTATCTGACATTTGAAAGTTTTTGAAGATTACTGTTATATAAAGTTTATTCTATTTTCATGTTGAGTTATTATTATATATTTTAAAAAGTTATTATATAATATTAAAAAATAATAATTTTAGCAAAAACAAATTAAAATACTAAAAATCCTAATTTTAGAACCATCTTCGATGTGTCATTGTGTATCCAAAAAAAAAGGGTTTTTCCTCTCAGTGCACTCAAGGTTTGAACTTTTTCTCTTGGTATCCACTAAGTTTTAAAATTCCTCTTGATATCCTCATAGTTTCATTTGTTTCCTCTTTATACCCATTCTTAATATATTACATTATAAATTCATTATAAAATAAAAAAAAAATACATAAAATAAAGTTAAAATTAATTATGACTCATTAAATTTAGAAATAATATGTTTATAATATATTTATTTTTTAAAACTTTTTTCAATAAAAAAAAATTCAGAATAGTATATTTAAAGATAATTTTTATTATTTGAATTAAAACAAATCTTTTGTTTTTTAAAACTTTTATTTAAAATAAAATATATAAAATTAAATTAAAAATAGATCATTTTTAAAAAATATAAGAGTCTAGAATATATAAATATAACAATTTTATTTATTTTGAATTTTTTTTCAATTTTTTTTATTCAAAAATTTTAAAAAAATCTTTTGTTTTAATCTTATTTTTTAGTTTTAAATATAATTTTTCATACTCTTAGATTTTTTTTAAAATGAATTTTTTTACTAATTTTCGAATTAAAATAAATTGTAGAAAATTAAATTTAAAAATAAATAAAAATTTACTATATTTTAAAATTTTCTAGACTCTTAAATTTAAAAAAAATAATTATTATTTTTTAATTTATTTTTATATTTTATTTTTATATTTTATTTTAAATCGAAAATATAAAAAAATAAACTAAAAAATAAAAATTATCTTTAAATTTATTTTTCTGAATTTTTTTACTTTAAAATATATAAACTACCTATATTATAAATTTATTAGTTTAAAACTTAATGAGGTTATAATTAGTTTGTAAATTATTTTTTTTAATTTTTTATTATTTTATAATGAATATTTAATGCAATATATTAAGAATGGGTATAAAGAGGAAACAAATGAAACCATGAGGGTACCAAGAGGAATTTTAAAACTTAGTGGATACCAAGAGGAAAAGTCCAAACCTTGAGGACACCAAGAGGAAAAATTCAAATAAAAATTCATCATTCACTAATCACTATAACTCATAAACACAACTTGAAAATTGACGAATAAGAGGGTTGACACCAAAACCCTAACTCACACAAGAACTTACAAAATCACGGCTTTTCTCACAGTGTCGATAAGGATTGGGGAGGGCAAATGTGTAAATTATCTTATGGGCTAAAAACTTTAATGGTTTAGACATAAAGATTTATCTCTATTTATTTTATTTTATTATGTTTCTTTATAATTTTTGTTAAAAGACTTAATTGGATAATAATTTAAATTTTAAACTATTAGTTATAACACATTTTCTTATCTCACCTATATCAAAACTTAAATCAATATAATTTTAAAAACATTTGTGAAACCCTTAGGGGTGTATTCAATCCAGATTTTTAAAGATTTTGACTGAATTTTAATAATCCATGGAATTTGCTAATTTTGTGGGATATTTTAATTCTATATACAGTTAATACGAATTTTGTCAGATTCTATCAAATTAATACATGACCAAAAGAAATCATCCATCTAGTATGGCTCAAATTTTTAATTAGTTGATATACTAACAACTTATCCATGATCAAAAGAAATCATCTAGAAAAATAACATACAATTATTAATTTATTAAAATTCACAACCAACATCAGCATTTTAATTTCTATTGTAAGTAAGCCTAAGTACCTACTTATCAAATAATTTCTATTGATTTTCGATCGATTGCCTACTGATTTTATGATTAATTATATAACAATATATTAATATATTAAAGCATATGATAAAGTACAATTGCACTACAAAACACAGAAGATATTTTAATCATCTAATTATATATATACCGAGACTACATAAACAAAAAAAAGAGTACATACGGTACAATGCTTTTTCCGAAACCGCAGAAGTCGCAAAATGAAAAGAGAAAACTTAGAGGAACGCTCACACGTTTCTTATGACAAATCAGTAAGACGAACCCAAACACTTGAAGTCCATACAATCAACATGACGGAAAACACGAGAAAGAACTAACCTCCGACGATGCACCGAGTCCAAGCACTCAAAAACGCTCAAAAATGTTGATTTGGCCGTTAGGGTTCTTCAGTGTTGTAGTTAGGGCTGTGCAAAATTGACCCGGACCGGTTTTTTCCGGTCCGATCCGGTCCCGGAACAAATCCGGTCCGGTCCAGGATTTTAGGAAATTCTGGTCCCGGTCCAATTCCGGTCCGGACCGGAAAACCGGGTCGGACCAAAATATATATATATATATATATATATTATTTTATTTTTTTTATTATTTTTTTTTATTAATTGGATTTTTCCTCTTGATGCCCTCAAGGTTTGGACTTTTTCTTCTTGGTATCCACTAAGTTTCAAAATTCCTCTTGGTACCCTCATGGTTTCATTTGTTTCCTCTTTATACCCATTCTTAATATATTGCATTAAATATTCATTATAAAATAATAAAAAATTCAAAAAAATAATTTAAAAACTAATTATAACCTCATTAAGTTTTAAACTAATAAATTTATAATATAGGTAGTTTATATATTTTAAAGTAAAAAAATTCAGAAAAATAAATTTAAAGATAATTTTTATTTTTTAGTTAATTTTTTTTATTTTCGATTTAAAATAAAATATAAAAATAAATTAAAAAATAATAATTTTAAAAAAAATTTTAAGAGTCTAGAAAATTTTAAAATATAGTAAATTTTTATTTATTTTAAAATTTAATTTTCTACAATTTATTTTAATTCGAAAATTAGTAAAAAAATCTAAGAGTATGGAAAATTATATTTAAAACTAAAAAATAAGATTAAAACAAAAGATTTTTTAAAAATTTTTGAATAAAAAAAATTGAAAAAAAATTAAATTCAAAATAAATAAAAATTGTTATATTTATATATTCTAGACTCTTAGATTTTTTAAAAATGATCTATTTTTAATTTTATTTTATATATTTTATTTTAAATAAAAATAATATTTTTTTGTTTATTTCAAATAATAAAAATTATCTTTAAATATACTATTCTGAATTTTTTTTATTGAAAAAAGTTTTAAAAAATAAATTTATTATAAATTTATTATTTCTAAATTTAATGAGTCATAATTAATTTTAACTTTATTTTATGTATTTTTTTATTATTTTATAATGAATTTATAATGTAATATATTAAGAATGGATATAAAGAGGAAACAAATGAAACCATGAGGGTACCAAGAGGAATTTTGAAACTTAGTGGATACCAAGAGGAAAAGTTCAAACCTTGAGGACACCAAGAGGATGGTTCTAAAATTAGGATTTTTAGTATTTTAATTTATTTTTGCTAAAATTATTATTATTTTTTTAGTATTTTTAGTATTTTAATTTGTGTTTAGCTTATACAAAAAGTTAAAAAGTAAAGTGGATTAAAAATCATAAGGATTGTTTTCTCTTCTTTTTAAAGAGTGACAAACTCGGCATAGAAACACTAATATACTATTATAATAGGAGACCCTCTAAGCAGAAGAATAGAAGACGCAATATTTTTCGCGAGTTAATTTGGTGGTTGACAAGCTGGCAGATCTTGGTCACGAGGCCTCTCGGCTTGTTTCTTCTTCCATGCAGTGTGTGAACAATCTCATCCGCTTGGATGCTATAGGGAGGAAGATCTCGAGGAGATAGTCTGCCCAAATTCTTACCGTGTTGTATCCAAAAAAAATAAGAAAATAGAAGATGCAATGCAAATCACATGTACCTTTTGTGGACTCAAACAAATTCAGATTTTAGAAAGATATTGTTTGCTTAAATTCTAGAAGACAATGAAAAGTGAAGGATTAAGAAAACGTAAAGTAAAAATAGTGACACACGGATTACACCAGTTTCTCACTACCATCATTCAAGTTTTAAAAATGTGTCAGAAACTAGCAACAAGCTTTCACCAAATACACAAGTCTGCATATCACCAACAAGATCATCAAGTTTGAAAGAGGATACTAGTCTGGTCTCTTTCTTAAGCTCCATCTGCCTGGACGAAGGGGTTCGCGATTTCATCTGTGCCGTCAGTTGGGGAAACGAGCATAACAGCTGTCCCTCTACAGACCTGCAATTACGTTGGCATGAGCAAAAATATCATTAAGGATTTTCACTTCCAAAACTAAGGCAACAATGAGCAAACTTCAAGCCCAGCAAAAATAGCTTGAACAGAAGCAGCCAGAAGAGGAGGGTTTGTTAGCTAGTTATGCATTGGCCAAGATATCATTTAGTCTAACTTAGATTGAAATATAGTTGATAGTTAATAAAGCAAAATTGGCAGAGTATACAGCTCAATTAGAATCAAAATCCCAAACTGCATTAAGTATGCCACGGACTTCATAACGAATAATAAATTTTGCACTCTTTCATATAATTTGATTTAGGATCATATCATATCAAAGCCTTCTCGCGAAGAAAAAGTATTAGCAATCTACACAGATGTGAGCAGTAATGACGTAGGAAACTCACAATTAGGCCAAGGCGTCTAGTCTGATCAGTAGTTTTTAAGGGATCATCCGCATCTGCATAAATATAAGATGTTAAGTTCAATGCTTACAAAACATCATTTTCTGTTTTTACAACATCGATGCAATATGAAGAAATCATAAAGTCCTAATGAGTTCTTCATTTCTTACTGTTCTGTTATAATTCATTTTCTTCATGTAAAACGTACAACAGGTTAAAGCTAAGAAATCATAAATCATCTTCTTCCAAAACAAAAGCATAAATCATGATCAAATTGACAAATTATCACATAATTAGTAGGTATCCTGCTGTGTGTGATTGCACACATATGAATTTTACAAGTTAAAACAATATTGTCCTTTTACACTAGATAATAAGCACGATACAATCTCAATAAATAAATGAACGAGCCTGCTTACCCCTTAAATATTCAACAGCTTCATCCAAAACAAGGTTCAGCAACTGATCGTATCCCTTCAAGGTACCAGTCACTATTTACAGTAGAAAAACAGGATTAGTTGCCTAAAAACCGTGAAAGCTATGAGCAACAAAGGCCTTTTTTAATCACAAAACAGAAACTATAAAAAAAATGAACTTAATGTCAGATGTACATATTAAACCTATCCAAGAAAGAAAAGAGACAAACGGATCAGCAATAGCATCAAGTAAATCCCTGACAAAGATGTCCAACAAAACTGTGAAACTGAGGTTTAACTAAACCAATTAGATCTTACTAACAGCCGACTTATCTAAGATTTTCCCAAAATACTTTCATGCCCCAATCATTATCATTTTAATACAAGAGAGAATATGCTGCATTTTCTCTATAATTCTTTTTCAAGACCTCACCTAGAAACTTCCTTTACAGACCCATTCGCCACTTTGTTCTAAATTTTGGACTACAGAAACTTAGTTTCACAAAGTAGTTTCATACAGCTGACCAAACTCAATTAACACGGATAAGTAATTGTTGTAACTGATCATCAAAAGAAAATATTCACCGTTGCTAGAGAACACCTTCCAAGAAAAAGGTTTCGATCACTCATCGTTCAATACAAAAAACCTAAAACAGGTACAATACGCCAATACCTAATACATCATCTGGGAACATACCATACGGGTGCAATTTAAATTAATTTTTCATTTTTAGAATGTGTTGAAGTAACAACCAACCTTGTCTTCCACCAGTAAGCTTCACTTGAACACCCTTGTCAACAAATTTTGCAAGATCCAAAACAGTTTCCTTGCGACCTGACTAAAACAACATCAATGGGTGTTAAAATTGACATCACAAATCACAGATACATTCCAGAAGCAAGAAGACCCTCCTAGCATGGTATGATCAATTACACATAAGCTATTTCTTTCTCTAGCATTACATTTTCACCAGTAAAAAGTGAATAAATAAGATATAACAAAATCTACTAAATCCAAATATATTTATAGCTAACAAGATCCTAAAGGTGATAGAGATGAATGTATATAGAATATTATACCATTCTAGCATTATATACAACCCTTTTTTATTAAGCAAATAAAAGAATATACAAGTACTATTTTCACTTTTTCCCTTTAACAGGTCTATGCAATAGAATCAACTAAAAAATTTATGCAATTTCAATAACTAGATGATTCACAGACTACTAAGCTTCAGTGTTTTGATCTCACCATAGCTATTATCTTCCAACTATCCTTTCTTTATGATTGCCAGGAAGACGGTTTATCAGTGATTTTCCAACCTCAGGCTAACCTTCCGATACTATCTGCAATACAAATTATCTTTACAGTCTACTTTTTCCAAGATCAATTTATGGCTATTTTAAGTAGTAAGCAGAACCAGTAACAAAATGAACAGATAAAACCCTGGAAACACAAAGGATGTATCAATTTATTCAATTAGGGCAAGGTTTACAAGAAAAAAAGAAAATTGAAATTAAATACATGTACAAAGCTAACAGAAACAACTCAAACGAGGAAGGAAGAACTCGATTGCGTGAGATCCAAAAGCTGGCGGCCGTTCAATACCGGGAGTGAATCTCGGGAGAGGAGTTGCGAAGGGTGATGGTAGGTGAGTGACGGTCTGATTATGTGAAAGAGGGGGAAGAAAGACCAATGAGTTAGGTGTGGTTGATCGATCCAGATGAGAGCTATGTCGATGGACGAAGTTCGACGAGTAGCAGAAGAGAACGATGAGGTTGGCGATGGAGAAGGCTTTGAGGTGAGAAAAGGTTGATTAAAAACCTGGTTCAAAAACGTAATTGCGAAAAAATATAGGGGTAATAAAGTCATTTCGTACAACAAACACTAGTAAACTACTCGAAACCCTTGCTTTTATCCGTGCTTTAAAAACACTTCCGAAAAACACTAATCACTAGTGTTTTTCGGTTTGCCAATCAGCAGTTAAATTTACTTACACTCATAAACACTGTAAAACACTAGCGTTAGGTGCCTGCCAAACACAGCCTTTAAAGCAGTATACATTGTTATATTAAGGTTGATGTGGGAACAACATACATTTATTAGCCTTTTGGCTAAAGCAGTATACACTAAAGCAAAAGGCCTAAGTTTGATACACTAAAGCAAAAGGTTGATAGTGCAGGCAACAAGATAAGCAAAACAAGGTATCAAGACAGCCTCAAGTATGGTTTCAACATACCAAGTCATAAAAGACAGAACATAAGCGGTAAGACTAAAGCAAAAGGCCTAAGTTTGAAGAAGAATAACTCAAACCCGAAACCTGGAACACTAAAACGAATTCAAATTGAGAAGATCACCCGGAGGACAATACAGAAGATACCCGATTGTTCCAGTAAGCAGGAATTTGGCCAAGTACAACCATAATGAAAGACCATTTCCTTTTTACTAGCCCAAATAAGTACAATAGGGTCCAGGGATAAGATAATCAGTTTAGTGTTCATGTAGTTGATACATGAACCAACAAAGAGGCTGTTTGTTGAATAATCTTTATCAATTTGAGCCTTTTTGAGGTTTGCTTGCCTGGTCATCCTATTTATTGCTTCTAGACTTCTAGTAAATCAACTCAAGTAGAAAAATATATCCCAGAAATCAAGTTTGCATGTATGAATGCTTCAAACTTATTTGTAAACAAAAACTAAAAGCACTTGTTTCAGTATGCTGTTGAGGGTCGCTTAAACAATTTCCTAAACTGCCGCCTTCCAGTTGTAACCCTTGAAATAGCTAAAAGCTTCAAGGTATGGGCGCAATGAGCATATGAATACTAGGGTTCAGCAACTAGAAATCATGAAACTATAACACTTGTCTGCTGAATGATCGATTAACCAACAAATTACGATCCCTATTTTAGTTGTTAACCAATTATATTTGTTTATCCAAAGTTAGCCTCATTATGAGTCACCGACAAACTGAGTCTCAATAATAAGCTCGTTGAGCTAATACAATGAAGATGGGAAGACTCACCAGCAAGCAAGAACGGGCTCTGTTGTGAATCGATGATAGTTGATGTGATGATCAATTCTACCAACCAACTGAAGCAAAACACCCAAACGACCTAAAATTTCAAAAGAATTCGACTAGTTAATTAGGGTTTCCGATTGCTTAGGATTTTCGATTACAAACTTAAATCAATATTGACGCAACAGAGAATGCAAACTGGTTGAGTATTTACCTGCGTGACAGTGGTCGGCGGCAAAGTCCAGTGCAGGTCGTTGGTTTACGGTAAGAAAAATCTTAAAAGACCGACAGGGAACAAAGAGAAGACTAAGAGCGATGTATCTGACGAGAGGGTGGCCGGTGATGGCAGGAAAAGAAGCTTGAAGACGCTGGGCAACAAAACGTAGTGCTGTTGGAAAACGGACGGCGAGACCTCTTCCGTGATGGGTGACTGCAGCCTGCAGGTTAGAGATATGACGGAGACGGAGACGGAGAGAAACAGTGAGAGAAAGAGAGCGGCGGTGAAATGAGAAGAGTATGATGAAGAGGAAGAGGAACGATACTGTCAGTTAGGGACTTAGGGTATCGAACTGGAGACTTTTTCAACTATAAAAAAATAGTTGATCTCCTTCCCAGTTCCCACCAACTCAAACATTACTACTTTTAGGCTTTTAGCTATAATAATTTGATAAATAATTTATATATACTCGGATCGGATATATTTCCATCGGATCGCTTAAAGATCGGATAATACCGAGTCGGATCATCGGATTATTGGCGAATCGGATCTTTTTTGAACACCCTACTTTCAAGTTTGATTTATTTATTTTTCCAATTGGTGGCCTTTAGTTTTAATTTTTTTTGGTTGATGTCTTTCGATTTGTTTTTTTTTTTTAATGAATATTTTAATTTTTTCCGTTTGGTGTACTATATTCATTAAGAAAATAGAAAAACACTTAAAAAAATAAATTTTATGTTTTTATGATTATATAGCAAAAAAATTTAAATTTTGTGGTAAGATAAAAATAGAAACAATATTTGTATCGTCTATACTAATGACTGAGTAATGTTATTCGAGCGGCCGAAGAAAGTCAACGAGACAGTAGATTTGGACTGCACATACACCCGGATGAGGCGTATACGCAGTCCGAATGTGTGCGGCCCATTTAGGGCATGCGTTTCATGAGGCGCATGTGCACTGTTGCGTCTGGTCCGAGCGCATACAAAAAATATAATTAAAAAAAACTCGGACGCATTCAGACTTCGCATGCGTGTGACCCTAGTGCGCATGTGGACTCTGCATTGTTGACGCAAATGTAAAAATATGTCCTCCCGAATAGTAACTTTGTTAATGATTTATAAATAAATTAATTAATTAATTAGTCAAATTGTAAAATGAAGATGCATGGAAAAATGACACGTGACACGAAGGTACTCTGACACGTGAAAAAATATTTTGGCTGTAATAGTATTACTAGTTTTAATACATGTGTGCTGCCTTAGCCTTAAGAACTTTATTTAAAATTTTGTGTACATTGATTATATAGACAAAATATTATCTTACGAATATAAATGATTGAATATAATATGAAAACCGGCAATCATAACACCGTTCATCACGTAAATGAGACTATGATTGGAGGTACATCGATCCTTAACTATATTCTTAATAACAAACACGACAATAAAAGATGACTATTAATAGAAAAATGATTTTAAAAAAAAAAAAATTTAATTATATAATATATCACTAAAGGCTTATATGATAAAATGAACTAATAACAAAACATACTTATTACATTATAAGACGACTTCCCCATTGCAATCCCCCCCCCCCCCCCCCCCCCCCCCCCCCACACACACACGAACAATATTATTACGCTTATCCTTATTACATTATACGATGGACTTCCCCATTGCAATAGTCGTTTTCCTATTTTACCCAACGCACTTGACAATACCATTACGCCTACGCCCTTATTTGGTTATCGTTTTGATCGGTAGTTGTTGTTGTTTGTTAGTCCATCCCATTTAATGGACAATATATTTTGGGTCTCCTCATCTTTCAGTCCATGGCCCGTTTGTGTTAGGGTTTTTTCGAGGCCGGGATTTCCAACCTTCTAGATCTTATATTTGGATCGATCTTCCGCCTTCTTTCTGTGTGATGTTCCATCTTCTTCGTTTTCCTTCTTCCCGTTGGATTTTCGGCACTGTAAATCTACGCTTTACAAGTCTGTTGGTCTTCCCGCTTTATACGTATTGATACTTAATTAGTAATATCATGCATTGCTCATGGGCTCCAAGATCATTCGTCTCTAGACATCATAACATATATATTTATATACTTATCATGTTCATTATGCAAAAATATAATTTAAAACATCTCAATCATACATGCAATATCATATAAGCTTAAACTTATCATGTTGTCATGTCAAATCATAATTTAAAACATCACAATCATACATGCAATATCATGAAGGCTTAAACTTAATCATTTTTGTCATGTCAAATCATAATTTAAAACATCTCAATCATACATGCAATATCACGAAGGCTTAAACTTAATCATGTTCATATACAAAAGCTCACAAGTACTTGTCTCGATAATTATGTAACGGCTTTTAAGTCAAATCAATAACGTCAATCAATTTCGTCAAGCAACCTAGGCAGGTAAAATCACATAATCAACATATATACTATATGTATAAATCACAACACCATCTAATAGGTGTGAAAGTGACTTACGTAGCCCCTACGCACTTGACATATTTATTATATTTTGCATTTATAATAATAGACTTTTTATTTTGGAATTTTAATTATATAACTTAATACCGAGACTTAAATTTCGACCTTTCATATTTTAGACCTTTTATTGTCGGAACCTTAAATTCCGAGTTTTAATTCGTCAATTAATTTTCAAAGTTTTGTTTGGCTTACATTCTCTATATAAATGATGTTTGACCTCATCTGTAAAACATGTTCATTTTTAATCAAGTATATCTAAGAAGTATTTCTTCATCCATGATTTTTGGCATGAAATCTTCCTTCGATCAAAGTTCTTTCTTGGATCTTCGATCCAAGACTCACATTCGAGGATTATTTTCAAGAATCAACTATCAAATCCACCTCAACGGTTTGCTCGCTCTCCTAGATAAAATCAATCATTTGGTTCCGCATCCATCTCAATCACTTCCGCCTATCAAATTTTATCCAAGTTACAACTTGCACATCAACAAAGGAGTAGTTGAAGCTCTAGTTTGATCTAGATCCGGAGTTTGTCCTTGAGCGTATCCAAGGACACATCAATCAGGTCCTGGAGACTTTTCACTTCCCATGTTGAACATCAATTCTCTAACTTCAAGTTTCATATTGGTCTAGTTAGCCTTATGTTATTTGAGTTAGTGATTTCATGAGTAACCGTGTCTCCAAATCAACCCAATTTATATGTGTTCTTTTCAATCTTTTTTCATAAATTCATTACGTAATTCCATTCTAATGGTTATTGGGTCGTTAGTAATGACACCTCCATCGAGGGTAAAAGCCTTTGATGAAAACTTCACTTCTTTCCCCTCATGCTATTCAGTGGTGGTATCTTGTATTTTAGTCGGCAAGTTTGATACGGGATGTTTTCACTCATTGATTCCATAAACAATTTTGGAAACCGATCAAGTCATTTCTTTTACTCATGAATTGAGACTGTTTGTCTTCTAGTCTCATATTAAATCTCGAATTATGTTTTCTTGACCATCTGAAGACTTTATTCACGGGTTTTGGTTTGTCGAAATATGTTTCCAAAAGTATTTTTACTCCACGTATTTTCATTTATTTTTGAGCAATTGTGTATTCTTTGTCAATTTGTACACGTGGTTTACAAGGAATGAACACGACATGCTTGTAACCAAATTTGCAAAGTCTTTTGTTTTGTCCATATCATTTCAAATTTAAAATGCTGACTATCTTTCATAGAGAATTGTTCATGTCAATCGTTCGGCGAGCATGCTTTGAGATTGTGAATGCATGATTTTTTGTCACCAACGCTACATAATGTTCCAAAATTTGATGGTCTGCCAATACATGATCTAAATTTTATGTGTTGTTAAACCCTCTTTTTTCCATCGTCAAATGAATTCTAAGTCTTGTGATGAGAGATCATGCAAACGACACATGTATCTGAAGTTGACTAATTTGTTGAAATAGGTGGGTAACGGAGTTACACCACCGTATTTCACATAAGATTTTTGGATTTCATTTAGGTCACCCATAATAATACAATAAAAACTTGATGATCTTATCAAATTAGTGAGAGTGTCCTAGAAACATATTTAGTTGTAAAGCTAAATATTAAAACTTAAATATCCGATTCAATTTGGATAAAAACATTTGGATATCCCAAATCTCTAAGATTGGATATGGATCGATCTTTTCTAAAGTGTTAGGAAAAGATATTTGAGATTCCGGATCAGATTTGAACGATGTAGTTGTAAAGTCCTAAAAGTTGAACATGTTGGCAAGTTTTGTGAGAGCCTTACTCTTTTGGACCGAGATCGCCTTAGCCGAGTTTTGGCTTTTCCGCACCCGCGGGCATGTTGGCCGCCCCTGCGGCCCTGTGATCCGCCCCTGCGGTTTACGGCGGCTGCAGCCGGTTTTGTTGACTCCTTTGACCCGTGCTTTAACCCTTGTCTTTACCCTTTCTTACCTTGCTGAGCAAGGGTTTCACTTCTTCACTTCACCTTTCCAACTCACTTACGTCCTACTTGCTTCTTCTTCCCTCTCCTTGAGTTTGTGTGTGAGAATCCTTGAGCTTGGATGTGTTTAAGTGTGTGGATGATGATGTTGACGATGTGGGATGCTTTGTTGAGCTCCAGAGTTAGTGGTGTGGTGTGTTGATCCTCTGTGCAGCTTAGGACTCAAGTGTGGTAAGTCCTTTGCTTCTTCCCCTTCTCTTCTTCTTTGATTCCATCTCTTTAGATTAGGTTTAGATGTATGTTGATCATAGTTTGATGTTGGAACGTGTATGTATATGTTTGTATGTGGTTTTGGATGAGTGAAGACGTGATTTGATCACGTGAAGAGCTAAAGAGGAGCCGCGGAGTGTCATTTTGCACTGTCGCCGCCCCCGCGGCCAAGAGTCACCGCCCCGCGGCTACCGTGCCACAGCTCCTGCGTCGTGCCAGCGGCGTACCTGTGCTTGCATGCGTTCCGTGTCACCGCCCCTGCGGCTTCTACCTGCCGCGCCCGCGGGTGATCTTTTCCGCCCCTGCGACCTTAGTTCACGCAGGTGCGTCTTGTCCCGGGACTACTTATAATTAGGTAGTTCCTTTCCTTTCTAGTATGAGGGAACTAGTATCATGCTAGGTATCGGTTTATGACGAGTATGATATAGATATGCCGGTTATGGCTTTGAGGTTACGAGTTGGATTTGATCCCTTATGGATCCCTTGGGTCTAGGTGTGACCCTTTGTGTGTGATAGGATTGTGATATATATATATATATGTGTGCCTTGTATAGGTTGTGTTGTCCTCCAGTTGGAGTGGACGTTTCTGGGAATTGTTCGTAGCGAGATACTTCTGAGATTGAGGTAAGTCCATAGGACTTACTTAGCTACTATCCTTATATTGGATGTATGCTTGAGTGGTGTGTGTTATATGTTTTATAGCATGTGTTATTATGGTCACCGACCTATGTTATATTGACCGCCCATTGTAGTGGCTGTGACAACTTACCTTTCATCTCGTAGTGGAGTCTGGGAAGTTCTCTGTAAGCTAGTTAGTTCTGGTATACGGGAAGGGCACCTACCACTCCATATGGTATATACGGGAAAGTGCGCTGATACCACTCCAGCTAGCTATTGCACGCAGAGGCAAGAGTTATATATATACATTCATCGTGTCACGTATATTCATATACATTTATTATACGATTGAATGTTGGACTTATTAAAGATAATAAACCGGGTAAATGTGTGATATGATGATGTGTAATATTATTGACGTGTGATTGTGCTTTAGCATCTTCTTATATATGTGTATAGTTAGCTAACGGTTTTATACCGTGTTGTAGATCCTTTGCAGGTTAGGAGAGCTGCAGAGTGATCCGGAGGGGTGATCTGCTGAGGGTTCCATACACAGGGCGTACTCATGGGATTTGGGTTATTTGTATTGTACAGAGTTATGTTTTGACTTTTGTACTCAACAGTACTATGTATTACCTTTTGATCAGTATATATATATCATCAGTTTTATGTTTTGTTTTAAGCTATCGGTGCCTTGTTGTAAGATTCAGTGAAGTTGTTGTCAGGCTAGGGTCAGGATCCATTGTGAGATCCTAGCCCAGTAGCACTCCGAGTCCTACGGATTTGGGGTGTTACAAGTTTGAGGTAAAAAGAGTGATACATAAGCATGTAAAAATGACCAAACTCGATTATATGAAATAACAAGGCTAAAAACGATCTAATGTAAACATTAACAAATGCCCCAACAACCCGAATTTCAAAAAAGAACAAATTCTCGATATGTTCCGTGAACCCGGTTGGCTATCCGACCCGACTTTCACCCGAGTGAGCATTTGACTCAACTTCAATCAAATTTAAAAATACCCAAAACACAAGTAATTTGATCTTAAATCCACCAACCTTAATTGACAACTCTACTTGAATGATGGATAAACTCCGGATGCAGACAGACCTACCTGGATAATGTAACATAATCAACTCGGTGAGCTCGAAATCCAACAAACTCGGAACAAATATAACTTTCACAAACCAAGCCCAAACCGACCAAAAATATTAAACCCGAAAAATGTCATGAACCGAAAATGACCCGGAATCCGAATTATCCAAAATGTGACAAACCGAACCCAAACAACCCCAAACTTTTGCTCGAAAATAAAACAAGCTGAAAATCTTTTTCTAGGTTTAGAAAAGGACTAGTTCAGGATATTTCGGGTCATTTTCGAGATCGAGTCATACCAAAGTCTTTTTCTGAGTTTAGAAAGACTAGTTCGAAAGAATCAAGAAAGATAAGCTATTCACTTTTCTTCAAGGAGTCAAAGAGAGTCATGACATCGCCCTAGAAAAGGGAATGTGATTTAGCTTGCTTGAACAAATCCACTCTTTTTAAGCTTGAGTGGGTACGTCCAAAAAGGGGCGTGGTGGAAGATATAATGTTCCGTTCTCCACTGCGCTTTTGATTATAAGGAAATATAAGAAGCTATACTGAAAGTTTCATTTTAGCGTAAGCTTGAACTTTGAGCTTACCTTCATTCGATTTGCGGGAGCCCCACAACACATAGCTAGAAGTCATAGGGCCCAAAGCCGAACCCAATTCAAATAACCTGTTTTCCGGGGTTACTAAAAATTGGAAGTTGAGTTCATTTCACTAGACTTAGGACCTGTTTGGTATTGTATTCTTGAGAATTCATTTAGATTCTTTTATACGGGATTGTCGGGGATATAATTTTGTTGTTGTTTGATATCAGATAGAGATACAAGATTGTTTTCTTCATTTAGATTCTTTTTGCAACATAATCTTCAAAAAACAATCTTGAAAAATAAAGATTCTAGGATATTGAAGGAGATTGTTTAATTTTTATGCTTTAATACCCTAATAATCTATCTCAATAAACCTATACCAAACACCCAAATTTAACAAAATTTATCAATCTTAATAATCTCCTTCTACAAAAATTCCAACAATCTCCATCCCGATAATCTAAAAAAAATTCCAAAAATCCCCATCTAATACCAACCAGGGCCTTGGGTGTTTGGTCGGAGATGGAGGTTATTTTGAAGATTAATTTAGATGGGAATTAAAAGGGATTAAATTTTATATGGGGTTTATTAGGGATTATTTGATTTAAAATAATCTATATTAGGTTGTTTGGTACGAGATTTGTAATGGATTTAATTAATACAGTTTTACAAATTTACCCTTATTTAACCTTTTTTTTTTTTTGCAAGCTCCTTTGATGTCTTTACGTGGTTCTAAGTCGAGTTATTCCTACCCGGCCTTTTGCGTATACCTTCGACAAATTGATCCATCTTCAACCTTCCTTCTCGTCTTCAACATCCCAATTTGTTCTCCTCGTCGCCGGTGGCCTCGTCGGAACCAATTTCCCCCGCCGCTCTCCTCTATTCTCCTGGTTCGTTGGAGAACTCATGGTGGTGAGTAGGCTGTGCAAAATTGACCCGGACCGAAAACCGGTCCATCCCCATCCATGATTTTTGGAAATTATGGTCCCACTCCGGATCGGAAAAAGATCGGGTTGGACTAGGGTAAATATATTTTTATATATTAAAAGGAACGGGTCGGACTAGAGTAAAAGACCAGGTCAGACCAAAAAAAACCGGTCCCTGATCCTTTTTTTTTTATCTTATATATTAAAAAATAGTGTACATATTTCCAAAAAATATTTTTTTAAAATTATATTTTTAATTTTTGCAATTTTTTAAATATTTTATTCTATACTGGTCCGAATCCGGTCCGGACTAGAATAGACCGGAAAAACACGGACTAGAATAGACCGGACCGTAAAGGACCAAAATAGACCCCAATCTAGTCCCGGTCCGGGTTTTTGAAAAATTCGGACCAGGCCGGATGCACAACCGTAGTGGTGAGAAGAAAGAATGTCGACTGTACAAATGTCTGTGTCGTGTTTTGTTTTTTCAGCAGGGGCATGGCTCATGAGTGGAATCATGATTGATGAAGGGAGATTAATCTCCTTTAACTTGTTGATATAAGGTTATTTTTTCTTCATTTTTAATCTTCTTTAACCTCTTTTATAATCTCCCCTATAATTTCCATCTTTAATCAAACACCTTCACAAAATTAATCTCATAAATTTAATCTAAAATAACCTCCCTCCATCCATCCCTGTCCAAACACACCCTTAATTAGTTGGAAATTGGCAGAATAACGGCAATGGAGTCCGAGGAGGCATTTGCTAAATTGCTATTGCACTAAACACAGGAGAATGAGAAGACTCGCCTTGTTCAAATTTCATAATCCCCTCCGCTTCCCACCACAACCCCATTCCTCTTCTATCCTCCCTCTTCCTTGCAAATTCCTCTCCACCTTCAACCCTCCCAAAACCCTAGTTTTCTGCTCCTCATCTCCCCCTTTCCACCGCCATCACTTCGCCGTTGCCGCCATGACCACTGCAACGGCTTCTCTGACTCCCACCGTTCATGTCAAGGACGCGATTGACCTCACCGAGAAGGAGTCTCTGATTTTCAATCGCCTTCTCGACGTCCTCCGTCACTTCAATCTCGAGACTCAGCTCCGTGTCGCCGGTGGCTGGGTTCGCGATAAGGTTTTTCTGTTTTCATTTCTCCAATCTGTTTTGTGTTTAGTCAATCACGGATGAATGTCGGTTCTTTTGTTAATCGACGTGTGAAGTTTGACTTTAAAACACAGTTTTTAGTTAAATTCCATGATGCGAGTTTTGATTTTACAACGTGGATTGGTTATACATATGTTCCGTACCACGGTCCTTCGTTCCTGCATCTTATTCCATTTTCATCTCTTTCTTTTATTTACGCTACTGGGTTTTCTAGTTGCAATTGTTGAGATAGAAGCTTCAAATGTGTACAGAAGCAAGAGGGTGAAAATTTGTCTTAGATTACTGTTTTTTAATGAAACATTACGTGGATTGAGATTTATTGTATTTTGCAGAAACCTTACCTGGATTGTCATCCATACTTGCTTCTTATTTCAGTTTAGCAATATGTGAAATTGTGTCATTACACGCATGCTTTGAATCAGATGTTTGCTTTATTGTTAAGGTGAACATATCTTGTGTTGGCTTGCGTAGTTTGGGACTCTACTTATTCGAGTTCACTGAGCATCATAATTGGTTTGTGATCTGCTACTTCTGTTGGCTTTCTGGTGCAGCTACTGGGCAAAGATTGTTATGATATTGATATTGCCATTGACAACATGATGGGTAAAGAGTTCTGTGAGAAGATTAATGAGTATCTGTCCAGTACCGGTGAGGAAGTGCAAGGAGTGCATGTAATCCAGAGGTACCTCCCATATTGCTTATGACCTTCCTGTTGAGATGCCTTATCTTTGTTATGGTTTTTCTTTTGGTCAAATAAACAACTTCTAGAATGATGTGAAGTAGCAAGGTTCAGACAAAATGACACAATTACTTTTCAATGTTTTAATGCTAAACAGTACTTAGCCAATGCAGCATAATTCCTTGGATCCCATATCCAAACTCTTGAGAAGATCCTCTACAGATGAATTAGTATCTGTTTTGTAGGTTATATTCATCAACTGAGGGAACAAGCCCTGGATGTAATATTTTTGTTAGGCTTTTTTTAATTGTTATATAGTGTTCATGCCTGCTTTTTTTTTTTTAACAATCTGAAGAAGGTGACTTATGCTGTACCTAGTTTGGCAAGAAATTTATGTTACTTTTTCCCTTTATCACAAATTATATTTCCATGGTATTGTTTGCCCCCCTACGCCCTCTTTAATCCATGTCTGCTGACATCAGAACATAAACAGTGACATTTGGCTAGCGAGATTTTGTAGTTGAGATATTCTAATTACCAATTGCTGATTTAATAGCATTTCCCCATTTTTCAGTAATCCTGAACAATCAAAGCACTTGGAAACTGCCCGGATGAAACTGTTTGACATGTGGGTTGATTTTGTAAATTTGCGGTCTGAGGAATATTGCGAAACAAGTCGAATCCCCACAATGGTATATATATTACATCCTATGCCATTAGTCTCCTGCTCTTTTGCCTTCCTTGCTCACCTACCATCAGTTGACATGAAATGATTGGTTTCAAATATGTATGTTCATTTCAGAGATTTGGTACTGCTAAAGAAGATGCTTATAGGAGGGACCTAACCATAAACAGGTACTTCCTCCGATCGGGAAAAAATGGGATTTAAGCATTTAGATTTTGGTTAAGTTTAAGTGTTGTTTTATGTTTTCAAGTTCTTTAAGATAGAGTTATGAAAATTGTTTTTTATTAAAAAAAATTATAACAAAATGTTCATTCATTGGTTCAAAAGGGTGGTTAATTTTAATAAGTGGTCATACTAAGAAAAACTTAATAAAGTTAGGGCTGTTTAATACTTTCCTTAATAGTTGTGTCAATGACTAAAACTACTGTTTTCGTGATCGGAGATGGTAAATTGCTGTGTTTTTGCCGTTAATATGGGAAAGATGCGAGAGACACATTCTTAATTTTATGGTTGGAATCTCTTTAGATTGTTTTACTTAGTGTCTTTTATTTATTTATCACCCGTCTTCCCTGGTTTTCAAAGCACTTTGTCACAGGTGGAAGGGTTATAATCTATTTGAGTTTCTGGATATGCTGTTTGAATTTAATATTTTTTTTTTATGTATTGAGTTTTGTTTCGTTAACTGTTTATGGTCATGCTTTTACTACTTTTTTCGGGAGTTTTGAAGTAGATTAAAATCTGTTTCTCATGCTAGAATTTTTTCCTGACAGTTTATTTTACAATATCAACACAAATTCTGTGGAAGATCTTACTGAGAGAGGTTAGTTTTGCTCATTCACTCAACTTGATATTACCATCCTTACGACGTACCTCATTTAAATTTGTGTATTTTATATGTTTACTTTTCAAAACAGGCATTTTAGATCTGAAAAATGGAAAGATAGTGACTCCTTTGCCACCAAAAGAAACATTTTTGGATGATCCATTGCGTGTTCTTCGAGCCATTCGTTTTGGTATCGTCTCTTTCTTAAAGAAATTATTTACATTGATTCTCATCTGTATGTCATATATTAATCAATGAAGTTGTGCATGTTAGGGGCAAGGTTCAATTTTGTTTTGGATGAAGTTCTCAAAGAGGCTGCTGCCTCCAGTGAAGTTAAAACAGAGATGGCTAACAAAATAAGCAGGGAGCGTATAGGGCATGAAGTATGTAAGGCCTTTTGCATTTTCTTGCGTTCCGCATTTACATCACAAGAGATGGCATAAGAGCATGTATCTGATATTTCCTCCCCTGATTATCTTTGTGTGCAGATTGATCTCATGATATCTGGAAACCATCCAGTGAAGGCAGTGAATCATATCTGTGATTTGCAACTATTTTGGGTTGTTTTCAGTCTTCCTCCAGCTGTGCAGCCCCCAGTTCCAGAGGGATGTGAAAGGTTTGTGCTACTTGCCACTCCTCTAGTCTTGTTCAATTTTTATCACACAAATTATAAATATTTACATTTTAAAAACCAGTGTCATCTTTCAAAAAGAAAAACAGTATGTATTAGTGGAAAAACCAGTGCCATTTTAAAAACCGTGCTAATAAACTCTTAAGGTTTGTGTTTTTTAGTTCTCTGGGAGTTAATTAAGGCTAAAAGTAGTAGAGTGGGAAAAAAACAATTTTTTTTTTTTGAACCAATTAAAAAACAACAACAACAACAACAACAATTTGATTCTTGCATCACAGCCAATATTTGTAGTTATTCATATATTACTAGGTAGTAGATGTTATCTTTGCAAGCTTATAAAATATCAGTATGTTTTTTCTGGAAAATGAGAACAAATGGGTGCTGAAGTGATAAATGTTGATATATAGTAACAAAGTGTAAAAGATAAGCCTTGTTTCGAAAAAAGGTGTAAATTAGGTGCTATTAGGTTTTACACTGCCAACTCTATGTATGATATAATAGCTATATGCATATATAGAAACATACAATGGGCTGTAGTGCTGTACCGATTTTAAAAATTTTATTCTGACAATCATTGTTTTGTGCTTTTTTTAGGACGTGTGTAAATCATGCTGATGCAACAGGGAACCTCATTCAATCCATTGGAGCTGAAACCTTTAATGTGAGTTCGGAGATAAAGCAGGACTTTTCTGAGAAAACACTTTTATTTTACTTTGCTTATGAATAAGCAAATTTACTGAATTCCTATGAGGGCTATGATTCTTACTTAATTAATTGGAGCTCAAACCTCTAATGTGAAGTTCGGAGATAAAGAAGGTCTTTTCTGGGAAAAAATAACTTCTTTTTTAGTTTTCTTATGAATCAGCAAAGTTACTGAATTCCAATGGTTATTATGTCTTTCTTCTTTTGTGCCATTGTGGTTATATGACTGTCTGGCAGTATATTTAGCTCTATATGATTTAGTGGCTAATTTGGTGCTGTCCCTTATCTCTTCATTTCTTGTGCAGCATACTTCTTTTGGCACTTACGATGCCTAGGCAATTGGATGATTATCTTTTTTATGTTTATCCTGGCTTGCTCCTAAAACTAACCCTTGCATCTCGTGTATCCTAGGATGATCAGAAGCGGATCTCTCTATATGCTTCGTTGTTTCTCCCATTGAGGAAAACTGTGTACAAAGAATCTAAAAAGAAGACGGTTAGATCTCTTTCTGTTGCCTTTTGGACATTGTACTGCTGCTGATGTGGTTCATCACTTATTTGTCAAACATCTCATAAGTTCAAAACTCCATAATGAAAAAGATCAGATGTATTTAGGTTTGATTCTGGCTGTTTTCAAATATAACAGGTCCCAGCTGCTGAATTTATCATCCGGAATTCTCTGAAACTCAAGGCTAAAGATGCTGAGACAGTAAGTCCAGATACTTGACTCACAGATCCATTCTTATTATCTTAAGCCAGACTATTTTTATGACTCGTCCGGTAGTCTTGTACTCTTGTCTGTAGCTTGATGATATTGTTATTACTTTGTAGGTTACAAACATACATCGTATTTCAGAGAAATTTACAAAATTGATTCCTTTGATTGAATCAAGTGAAGATACGGAGAGCTCCAAACTCGATTGGGCCAAGATTCTTATAGATGTACCACCAAATTTGAAACTGCGAATTGCGGCAGGTGCATAATCTATTACTAAATATTGCACTTGCATCCCCTTACATTCATTACCCAATAATATGCGTCAAGGTTGTTTATACTTGATTGTTTGCTGCTCCAGTGAAGTTCTATACTTTCGTATCATCTGTATAGAGATTCAGCCTTTGCAAATTCTTGTCAATTATATAGGTGGCAGTTTTGAAAATTGAGGTGGTTATTATGATATAGCATATATTTAAGTCATTATTATTAACAGTTATAGGACACAAATATTTTAAAAACCAAAAAATTGAAAATTCACAATGAGACCAAACAGCTCCTAAGTTGATTTTTCCTCCAGGTTTGGTTCTGAAAGATATCAAGGAGTATTGGCGAGTTGCGTTACTATTATCTACATTATTATACCCAGAGGTACCAGAATCTGTGGCTTCAAATGGGAAGAATGACGATATGCACAATAGACAACGAATCTTCAAGTTGGTAGAGGGTGCTATTATTGAACTAGGCACGTAAATGAATTCCCCCGAGTTTTTTCAACTAGCTCACAATCATCAAGCTATCCATATGTGTTATCCATCTAAAAAGGTGTTGCTGAATCCCCTATAGGTCTTGATAGAGTTTGGGAGCTGAAGCCATTGATCAATGGGAAAGACATCATGGATGTAATGCACCTCAAACCAGGACCAGATGTAAAGGAATGGGTAAGTTTTAAACTTGTAACTATGATTTTATCAAACCATATTTCTTGCTTTTCCTTGTACAAGTCTGCTGAAAAATTCTTCCGTGACAGACACAAAAGGTGGTCGAATGGCAGCTTGCTTATCCGACCGGAAGAGCCGACGAGTGCATCGAATGGCTACGAGATAGCGGCGCAAAGCGAGTTAGGATGGAATAGTGTTTTTTTTGTTTCTCTGTAGGAACAAAACACTCAACATTGTTAGTTCCCAACTTTCCATATCTACAAATTCATCTTACATTCTTACACAAACCAGCTGAGTTTGGTCATCACTGCATTGAAATAAGATAATACATCAGCTCATCCGCCTGAGTTAAATATAGATAATACATCAGCTATGATCTATCTATTGTGTTATAGATATTACTCTAGTTTTAACACAAACTTATGAAGTATATGCTTGAACGGATACTCGCCTAACATTGACACAACTAACTTCCTACAACAGTTCTCATCTCCTGATTCTTTTTTGTGTCGATTGCAGGCAATGGATGATCAACTGATGTATCAATAATAGGATCTTTGCCGAAGTGTTTGTATAATATATTTATCCACGGCTCATCAAGATAAGTATTACCGTGAGAGCAAAATTATCCCCATTATATACATATTGGCCAACGGAAGACATACCCATACCCACCTTGCTTGAAAAATGCTTAAAACATACCCATCATAACAAAATTCACTCCAAACAATATTGTCCGACAAAAAAATTAGCCGACACCAATATCCTACCATACGGACCTGCTCGGTTCCTTACTTTCTTTATCATTGAGTCGAAAAAACAGAAAGGTAAACGCAGATGATCCTATGTTGAATATAACATCCGACTTCTCGTCTTCTCCCTCACAATCCCATCAATCAGTATCGTCTTGTTCTTCATTACTCGGAATAGTTTTGATAAGATCACTTTTTATGGATAAAACAATAGATTTAATCTCAACATATCTAGGGGATGTCAATAAAAAGGGAGAATGTCTTCTTCAATTCCAACATATGTATTGGATACGACGGAAAAAAACCCTGAAACTAGGTGATAAAAATACTAGCTTTTATCATAGGAAATCAACATGTAGAATAATAGAAAAACTATTGCCAATATAACTAAGAATAATGGCACGGTTTTTGGCCACAGAGGAAGAGATTAGTCTTGAATTCACAAGTGAAAAATAGATTTAAAGCTTCCTCTACCAATCAAAAAGCAATTGGAGGTTCTCCAAAATGAAGTAACTGACACGGGTATAACTAGGAATTAAAGATATCGTTCTCCACAAAGGAAATTAGAAAGAAAATATTTGAGGGTAGACCTGATGGCATGCCGTAGATTTTTACCAAAAATAATTGCATATTGTTGGCCTTGTTATAACTAGAGTAGTCAAAAGTTTCTACAGAACAAGAAAAAATATATATCCCTTCATCACCTAACCACTATAGACCTATTATAAGTTTACGCTCGATAGAGTACAAATAATTGCTAAAATTATATCTCGGAGGCTATGAAAGATTCTCCCTAAACTGATACACCTACTCTAAGGGGACCTTACACAAAATATATCAATTTATGATAATGTCCTAATATTACATGAAAATTTCCATGGATTCAACGCAAAAAAGGAAAATCTGGATTCATGGCAATGAAAGTAGACATGGATAAAGTTTATGACAAGATAGAGTGACACTTCCTACTTGCCATTCTCAATAAACTTGGCTTCTCTATTAAATTTAGATGATGAACTGATGAATGTATATCTATAGTTTTTTTTACTCCATTTTAGTCAATGATATTCCCACAAAACCAATAATACCACAAAGAAGACTTCGTCAAAGAGACCCTCTTTCGGCTTCTCCCATGCTTTTCAATTTGGGAGCAGAAATACTAACAAGAAATATCCAAAAATCAAGTAATGAAAATCGAAAACAAATTAATTTTTTCATCACAAAACAAGGCTCACCTATCCCTTTTTAGCCTATGCTGATGACATATTGCTAAATCATCAACTATAGCTAGTAATTTGATCATGTCAATCCTAACAGATTACTACTCAATCTCAGGCCAAATGATAAATTATCATAAATCGACCTTTCAAACCACAAAGAACATAAACAATGCAACAATAATGAGAATTCATATTAACACGAGAATATCATTTACAACCCGCTTAAAGTCATACCTAGGTTGTCCTATAATTAATGGAAGGGTAAATAAATAGAGCTTTGAGAGCGTGATTACAAGTTCAAGACAACAACTAACATAGTAGAAAGATTTATCATCTCTCAAGAAGGAAGAACAACTCATATAATTACAAACCTTAATGCTAAACCGACTATATAATGCAAATCTTTATATTGCTCGCTAGCATCCATAAATAATTTGGTCAAATAAGTAGAACTTTCGACTATATAATGCAAATCTTTATATTGCTCGCTAGCATTGTAAAGAGCGTAGGATTTCTCATTTGATGTTCGTTGATGATGTGGTACTATTCTGTCAGGGTGATAGAGTGTCTATTAACACTTTGTTGGAGTGTCTACATAGGTTTGAGAGGATTTCGGGCTTGGTTGTCATCCTACCCAAGTCCTCTATCTTCCTCACGTCAATGTCGGAGGAGGAGGCATCTGAGCTGACCCAGCTCTCGGGATTTGCGGCAGGAGAGTTTCCTTTTAGATATATAGGGGAACCCATTTCACCTACGATTCTTCGACCTAGAGATTATTCTCCGCTCATTGATAGGATCGGAAAACACCTTTCATCGTGGAACAAGCAACACTTGTCGTTTTCCGGACGTGTGGAGTTGATCAGGGCAGTGTTGTAGGATATAGAGAGCTTATGGTTTTCGCTTCTTTCCGTCCCAGTTTCGGTGCTTGACAGACTTACCAACCTTTGTATGCAGTTCCTACGGAGTTGGTCATGGGTTGCATGGTCTAGAGTATGCTTGCCGAAGGGGGAGGGGGGTCTAGGGTTGCTAGATTCACCACATGTAGCTATACACCATTGATCCCGAGCATTGGATTGCCACCCCTACGAGTCTCACCTTTGGTGAAGGCATTCCTCAACACTATAGATGAGATGGTTGCCTTCACATATGAGGAGGCACCTTTGAGGGAGATACTTGATTCATGTTGTCAAGGGGGATTCCGTATGGTTGAAGCTTATGAGATGCTTAGACCGCGGGGTGAGGAGGTGGACTGGTTCAGAGTCGTTTTAGATTTGGGCAATACACCAAAGTAGTGCTTTATTCTTTGGATGACGATTATTGGCCGGTTATCTACCAAAGATAGATTATAGTTCCTTGGTATTGATCCTACTTGCAGTTGGTGCACGAGTGAGATGGAGTCACAAGATCACTTGATATTTGGCTGTGGATTTCGGAATTTCGGGAGACAGGTTGGTGCGGATTTCGGAATTTCGGGAGATATCATCACCAGATCAGAGGTACTAGATTGGATGACTCACACTGTAGATGAGCAAATCTTGGATATACGCATTTTCTGTTACGGTCTACTATCTTTGGTATTCCATGAATGCCTTGGTATTTGACCAAAACAAAATACCGATAGATATCTTTGTGAAATTGATCAAGACCCACGTCTATATTTTGCTACATGAGGCATTCCCCGCATGAGTTAGAGAGAGGATTAGTAGTTGGTTTTTACCGGAGTTGTATTTTGCTCCATACTTTGATGTATTTGATATAGATATGTGTACCGGGTTTGGTTTGAGTCCGTTGATGGCCTTACTGAAGGTGGACTGGCCATTGTTTCGAGTCATGGGTACCTGATTGACTTGTGAGTGTCGTTGTCTGTTGATGGCTTTGCTGAAGGTGGACGAGCCTCATGGGTTTTGCCATATTGGTCGTATTTTCATCTTTTTCATATTCAGAGTAGTTGGTATGTTCGGTGGAATTGCATGCCTCTATATAGTACTATGTGTGATGTTATTTGGCCATAAACCATAGGTCATATGCATGTACATAATCTTTGTTATTTTCGTGTGAGTAGGTCTTAGCGAACCCGGATATACTTTTTCTTCTTCAATGAATTTACCTTTACCTAAAAAATTATGCAAGGTTTAAGGGTATACACAACCTTTGATCGAACATAGATAAAAAAAAATGAATGCAAATTCACTTAGTGCATTCATACCAAGAGAAACATCAATGGTTCATGAAACAACAATGGTTCACGAAACAACAATACAACAACGAAACAACATATTCATGATACAAATAAAAAATGATTCACGAAACAACAACTATCTATCATATTACTTACAATTTACAAATTAATTTCACCAGGCTAATTCTTAAAAAATTTCAAAAGTCATTGGTTCACGAAGTAGAGAAAGGCTTCAACGAAGTCTTCTATTGATACCCAAATTCAGTTCAATTTACTCAGAATTTACCCATCAGTTCAATAGGCTAATTCATTAAAGGGTTTCGAAATTACAAAAAGGGTATCAACTAAATACTTGTTTTTGCCGAAGGGTTTTGGAAGACTCGCCTCTACTTTTCGCCGCCGAAGGGTTCTGGTCGAAAGGTATATTCATTTCTTGCGTCTCAAATAGACGATGAAAATCATTTACCGTTGTGTACTCACTTCTTGTGTCTCGGATAGCCGATATATTAGGGCATACTTTTTACCCTTCACTTAATCATATAATATCTATTAACAAAACATATTTTTCTTTTAAAATTCATCCAAAAATATTAGGGCATACTCTGTATCCTATATTCAAAGTAGGCTCTATTACACTGATTTTCTTATTAATAAATTATTACTTGATCCCAAATCGAACCGGATCGTTGGAGTATTGCTTGAAGACACTTGCTTGATACGTTTTTAATGTATCCCATAATCTAGCCCCTATTCTTTTTAAACAATTAAATAATTGCTACATTATTAATTAAATGAAATAAATTAATTAAAAAAATCAACAAATTAACTCCTCTTTAAAATAAGTAATAAATTGAAAAAGTAAAAGATGTCATTAGTCGTATGATTCTACATGTAATTATGAACAATCGAATTGCTACATTATTTGAATTATTTTGTACCATCGGTTGAAAAGCTTTAATCTCTTTGTACCATTATTCGAATATTTCACCTTCTCCCTCGAGTTCCCACCATCGTCGTCATTCTATTCAAAATGGATTTTGACAGTGCATCTACTGTAGACTTGATGTCAGCATATCCAAGAACTCTCTTACATAAGACTGACACCCAATTTAATCATGGCAGCATTACATCATCATCATCATCGGTGATACTAGCAAATGTGTTTGCAAGTTTCGGGATTGCATTAAACACCGTTATCTACAACAAATTAATAAGTGAGTAATAAAATATCGCAAATGCATATCAAAAAAGCTACATTGGTATCAAATAAATTATTACCTGCAATGCTAGTAGAAATCCACCTCCACCTAGATTATAACAATCACTTGATCTTTTCTTTCCGGGCTTCACATGACTATATAATTTTCTTGGTTTGGAGAAATGCATAAAGATTCCATGAATGTCTATTGAATGCATCCAAGTCATTTACGAGGTGGATGATGTGTTGGGTTATTGTTGATTTCTTCTCTTTAGACACCAACACACCTACAATGAATATAATCAACGCCATTTTATAATTGTACTTGGAGCATATTGGCTCGTCTTGAAATATTTGCTCTAGTTGTATGTTAAATGTTAATACATCTATCGCACTCAAATTCAATATGTAATATCACAAATGCATAATGTGTTAAGACACCAAATTGTTATGATCCCACACAAACTATCCAAGCACCTTCAAACATTACATTAGGTACTAACATTTACTTATCCAAAAAAAACCTATTAATTAAACCTATTTTCTTTTAAAATTCATCCTAAAATATCATGACCCATATACAAAATAGACTCTACTCTAACACACCAATTTATCTTAGTACTAAGTAGGTTCTAGATTGTGTGTCGCTACATGTAATGAGTTTCACTGTTCTTTTATCTTGATATTCTTTACTTGTACTACGCTTTTCAGGATTGTTCTTTTTATCTTAGTATTCTTTAGTTGTACTACATAATTTCAGGATTTCTTCAGAGATACATCATTTACCATTGTTTCACAAGCAGCACTTTTAGTTGTCCGAGCATTAGAAAAAATTGAATAGATTATCCACTAGCTAGATCTTAAAGTGAGTGTGTTGAATAGGTTCTACATTCAAAATGACAACAGAAAGATACTTACGCTTCTTTTGATTATGTTGTTTGACGTGTAAGGCAATATCCATCGTGTTCTTTTGATGTTTTTGGTGCTGCTCAGTCTGAAAATGCACGTCCAAACCTTCCTTGATCTCAAATCCAACGTTGTAAATTTCACACATTATACTCATGATGTTCCTCTTTCTTGAGGTGTGATTAGATAAATCCACTCCATCCTTTTGTTTTGCAATACCTAAAGAAAACAATAATAAGCATGTATATCACTCAAACAACTTATACACAATACAAAATTTTAAAGGACTAATGCCCAGAAATGCAGATGAAAATGACGATGTCAACGAAAAAAGAAAGGATCGGGGCAAACACATGCAAAGTCTACACTTACGAGGTAAGATCAGGACAAAGGATATCCCACTAGTTAGATTTTTTTGGTCTAGTTACACTGATAGCAATTGTTTAGGGTTCATTTGGAACAAAAAAACACTCATAAAACTAAATTCATCACATCAAACACCTTGTGGACATCTAAAAAGAATCAACATTTAGAGCAAAATATTAAGATTAGTAGTTCTTGTTAGAACTATACAAAAGCGGGCTCTTGCTAGGCTGGTCCGGCGCGCATTTTACGAGCTAAAAACGCTACCCATGTCCACCCACGTAAAAAGCGGCCCGGTCCGGATGACCCATACGTACTTGATTGTGCGTTTTTTTCCCTAGAATTATCATTCAAAAGAAGAAATATAATGTATTTAAAATTTTCAACTCAATTATACCTACAACGTGCACTACCAAAGAGTTCAACAACAACCGACATGCAAGAATGAATAAATTCAAATACAGAAAAACAACAAGCACAATTACAGTCAATTAACCGTGCAATTTTGTATATCAAACGAGTATAACTAGTCAAAATACTCAAAACAAACTATATGAAAAATCAGAATGTGGCACTAAAAACAAACTAAATTATAGGAAAAATGACCAAGAACAATACCAACTATGAGACATGAACCAAAAATAATACAAACTTTAAAAATTACTATTTGGTATACAAACTATTTCACATTAAACCAATTTTGATACGGGGTGAAATTATGACCAATTTTATTACGAAAATGCGCCCATAACTTTTTAAAATCACATAAAATCACCCCTACATTATATATTATTTCGAAAACGACTCATATTATTTTTTGTATATCTAACGAATTATGTAATATAGGCTAGTTATCAATTTATTCTTTAATATTTTTCATTTATGTAAAATATAAAAATAAAAATGATTGAGAAGTTTTACATTTTAAAAATAAAAATTTGGTTAAAAGACTCGTACTTGGTGACATTTCCACAAATTTTGGTATGAATTAATATTGATTTTTAAAATTTAAAAATTTAAAACATGAAATGAAGTTCTTTTCCCACAAATTTACGCTAAATTTATTAGTTTTGAATTTTTCAAATTACACAAAAACTTCAATAAGTGTATATTTTTTCCATTAAATTATATCCACAACAAGTATTCCCCCTCCTCAAACTACCCATAAAAGTATAAAACAATAATGACACCAAACATGGGTCTATACAACCAAAATTTTGATTTTAAAAACTTCTTAATTTTTTAATGAATTTACTACCTTAAATATTTAAGAATAAAGTAATTACTAACCTTTATTAAATAGGTTATAATTATACAAGAATAACATAGGTGCTTTTTAAAAGAAAATAAAATATAGGGGTTATTTTGTGTGATTTAAAAATGTATGGGCGGTTTATGTAATAAAATTTGGCCACAACTTTATACCGTATCAAAACTGGTTTAATGTGAAATAGTTTGTATATCAAATAGTAATTTCTAAAGTTTGTATTATTTTTTGTTCATAATTCATAGTTGGTATTATTTTAGGTTATTTTACCTAAATTATATGTATATAACTATATACGGGCTGGGTTAGCCCGGAGCCAAAATGTCTACTCATACTTGTCCCATCAAAAAAGGTTGGGCCGGGCTAGACCTGACCGGGCCAAACTAGATGTCCATACCTATGTTTTTTACCGGGTGGACGGGTGGGTCAGCCCGGATTTGTCCAGGTCTAGTTATTTTGTATGATATATTCTTACATAATAGGATCAAAACAAGCAATGAGAATTAAAAAACAAAAAAACAAGATAACCTTATAATGAGAAGAAAAAAAAACAAATCGATTTTAATGCAAAAGAGTAAGAATAATAATACCTTGTTCAACTAGTTTAAGCTTCATTTGAGCAAATCAAAAAATTTCTGATGAAAAATGATTTGAGAGAAAGAGAGTGAAGAGAAGTGAACCGTCTTTTTTTGGTGAGAAGAAGACAAAGCGAGTGATATAGAAAGCTAAAATTCACGAAATTCTCTAAAAGGAAATTGATGGGCTTTTTGAAACTCGAGCCAAAAACTTAAAACATTTCATTCATCCTTTTAATTTTTTCAAATCAATTAAAACCCTTAGATCAATTTAATCATAAGGTCTATATTTCTCCTCATTATAAGGCACCTATATATATATATATATATAAAGCAACCCCGACTTCCTCACAACTTCGAATGGTTGGTGCAAATTCGTGTAGCCTCGACACATAGCAAGAGGTTCCCAAAAGATGCATCGCCACTAGTCATAATGTGAATCATATACATATATGCACACGACTAGAAGGTTTATTTGCAATGCAAACTAGTGTAAGTCAAATAGATTATAAGGAAAATAATCATGATACTCGAACACAATCTTACGAATAAGCATAATTATTTTATCCCATTGCTTCACAAGTTATAAAAAAAACATATAATGCATCATCTACCTATAATGTAGATCTTAAACATGTCACTTGCACATATTTGATAATAAATTGTTACCTAGTCCCAATCCTTTTTTAAAAAGTAATAACTTTACAAAGTAAAAGAGGTGTCATTAGCTTTACCTGTAAATTTGAACAATCTAATTGCTACATTGTTTGAATCTCTTTGTACCGTTAGGCGAAGAGCTTTCATTTTCCTGTTAAGAAAAAATGAATGAAGTTTATAGTCTTAATGGGAAAGAAATGGACCGCCCAATGACAAGTTTAATGACAAACTCCAAATCAAACCTCGGGTTGAAAATGGTGATCAAAAGGTGCCTAATTTCCAACGGATCAGCCCCAATTTGTTTAGCCTTCTTCATCAGTGTCCCGATGCTCCAATAAATAAATTGCTACTTCACGGATCTGCCAGTGACAAGAGAGTTGTAAGACTGAAAATTCAAGATAAGGAAGATGAATACCCATTCAGATCAAGGTTAGACAATTCCATTATTGTACTGGACAAAACTCAATTCATTAAAATGAAAAGTTTAATGGAGTTAATGTTCAAGGGGTTTCCCGTTAAATTGAGGATGACAGTGAAAGCTAGACACCGAATGATAAAAAAAAATCAAGATGAAGCAAAATCAATTGTTTTACCAATTAAAGAATTAGACACCGAATCATAAAAAACAAAGCTGTTATGCATTATGATTACAAGAAAGATAATCCCATTATTAGTTTGCCTCTGCAATTGCCGACTAAAAGAGAGATAAGCCCAGAATTTATTTGAGTTACGTTTGCCTCCAATGATCCAAACCAAAGCTGCTATGGATTATGATTACAAGAAAACAGGCAAAACAGCGCAAGAATAATGAGAAAGGAAGGAGGCCAAGAAACAAAAGGCATTCGAGAACTTACCTGCAATCACTGGATTTGTGGAAGCACTCAACACCAATTACAAATAACGGATATCGTAACAACCACTAGATCTGAAATCGGAGTTACAAATTCATGAAAGACATCCAATTTCAGAAAAAGAATGAAATAGAATAGTCAGGGTTTAGGGCTGAGAACACAAATTCAAGCTTACCGTGGATTCTGTGACGGTGGTGGCGGACTCCGGAGGCACTGACACAAGCGGAAATGTCTCGGATGGGTTGTAGCCGCTAGCGAATGGCAGTCTTTCAGAAAGAAGAGACGGAGGGAATGGTGGAATAGGGTTTCCAGTCGGTTTATTTATGATTTATAGAACAAAATTTTTCAAAGTAAATTATACAAAATCACTTATTATATATTCTATTTTTCACTTTGATAACCTATTCCGTATAGTTTTCATTTAATCTCCTTTTATTTGTTGAACTATAGAATTCGACCACCTCTGTCACTTTTCCGTCAAGTTTTAATGGGCCCACTAAAAAATAAAACTAACATTTGCTTCCGCTCAATTTTTTCCCTAAGTTTCTCCCCGACTTAGATCTCTTTGTGTCACGACGCCGGAACTCTTGTTCTACCTCACCGACAGCGACAATAGAATATACCAACAACAACGGCAGAGAAGGTATACATTGACAATTAAACACGTCTCCTTTGCAACTATGGTTACATATGATTTGCAACTGAAGACCTATACGAGGTTCTTACTCCCTACACAATAATCGCTCTTAACTTGGTAAAGATTAGTACGTCATATCCCACATATCACTACATACCACCTTCACAAACTCATCCTTTGCACCCGTACCCTGTTCACATGCCCACAATTAACACGACAAACACGACAAACACATCATCTGCAAGTTTGTAATTAGACTGAATCTCAACAAAAACAAAATGTTGCTTCAAGAATGAACTTGAATTGTCGACGCTGCCACCGGTGTATGTTATTCCCGCCGCGAGTGAGGTGGAACGAAAGAAAAGTCGGGGGAAGAGCCAAGAATAGAGAATGAACAAAAGCTATTACTCACATAGTTTAAATGTAAAATTACTAGAATAAATGATTAATGGTACACAAACAAAAATCAAACGCCTTAAACATCGTAAAGACTAAAGAAGAGAGTGTGAGTGCAAGGAAGGTGAGATTGGGTGGAGGAGGCAGAAGAATGAAAGACATTGTCCCTTAGCGGTGGATTAGTTGGTAGTCACTAACCGGTGTTGCCAGAAGCCATACATGATGTATCATTGCTGCCTTTGTGGCTCGGCATGAGGGACGACCACTCTGCTTGAAGTTGAACTCAGTGCTATCAAACTGGGACTCCAAGATGCTCTTTCATGTGGTCTTACTGTTACTAACGTGTGCATGGAATCTTATTACAAATCTACTAACGATCTTATTGGCCTCCTAGTCGAGGATATTTGATCGCTTTCAAATTTTGCTAGTTCCTATATTTTTAATTTTGTTCTACGGAATTGTAATGTCGTAGCTCACCTCATGGTCAGGGTTTATCCCTTAGTAGGTATTTCACAAACTTTAACCCGGGATTTTCCGGAGGATGTTTCGGAGCTTGCGATAATCGACATGTTTTAATATAATCCTTCGTAGGTCTTTCCAAAACAAAAAGAAAATGAAAAGAAGTTGACTAGGTCTTTCACAATTTATTTTTTTTGTAATATTGGACAATTGACCGCTAGTTTGTGTAATTTAAAAGCGATATGATTTTGTTTTGCAAAATTTGAAAAGTTGTGTAATTTGCATATTATCAAAAATGTATAATAGATCGTATGAAACTACCCACCGTAGACTTAGAGGCGAGCTTTTGACTTAATTATACCTATCTAAACTCTAAAGAGCCGTCACATGGAACAACAAGGCAATTGAGTTTAGGATATAATTTGAAGTACTTTAACATTTTTAATAATTTTTTTTAATAAAAATTAGCTGTTCGAATAATAACAATAAATATAACATTAAACATAAAAGCTTAAAAGTAATAGGAAAAATAATTGATTAAACAAATAATTATATTTTTACTTGAAAAAGCTCAAACGTAGCACGTACCTACACACTCGTTGGTACATAAATATCAACTAATCAAATAATTTTGATCTACTTGAGCATAAATGCTGCGTACGCTACAGCCAAAAAACACAATCTCCACATGTAGCACGAAACAAATTTACAACTGAATCCAAATTTATCTTCTTCAACAATAGGAAACTTAAGTGATCCTATTTCTAGTCATGTCAATAAGGCCAAAGTTTATCCGTTGCAGTAGTTTTTAGTTAATGGTAGATTAGAGTTTCAGATTCAATTAGATGTATCATACAATAGTGCAAGTATGATATACACTGTACAAGTATCTTCACTCACTCAACCCAATTAATGTCTAATTGCTTAAGTTTAGTGAGCCATTTCTGAGTATTTTGAGATACATACGGTTTAGATATCTCTGCCTTATCTTCCCCTTCTATATTACCTGATGACACCAAAATGTCATTTTTCTTCTCCTTGATCACATTTAGCTGCTTCACCGGACGTCTTAAGTTGAGTGACAGTAGGCGAGAAACTTCATGTACACCACCCCATTTTTCAAGTGCACGCGCAATATCATACCGTCCTGCAAGCTCACATGGCTTAATACTTGTCATTCAAAACGAGCATGTATCCAATGACCCGGAAAAATCTTATATGAATACCCCAACATTCAATCCCAATATTGTACAAAAGGGATTCGTCGGGTGATTGACTCGATTGTTTTGTAAAACCTCAACCGTATCCAATCACCCGGGAAATCTCGGGTCAGATTCGGATAAAACAATTCACGGATCATTTTGGATCCGTTTTTTTGGGTCGGGTCATCCAGATTAACATATTTTTGCTCACCCTTACATATTACCTGCACGTTCAAATGATTTTCTGCTAGGCATATATGATGGATCCATCCCCCAGCTTTTTTGAAATCGATCAATCTGCAAAATGGAGATTACAAATCACAAAAAAGCCAAAATGAGATGGTTGTAAACAGAAAAAACAGAAGAGGATCGGAAAGCTAGTTGAACAGAATACCTCCTCTTGCAAGTTGCCAAGATTATCCCAGTAACCTTTCGGTTTACGTTGTTTGTAAGCGAGGGAAAGTTTCATCTGAGACGCAATTTTCCTGAACCCGCCCATCCTGGTGATTGCTTTCTCAATATCAACTCTACCATGCAACCTCAGTTGCTTCCTCATAGGCATAAATCCTTCTTGACCATGTTCTGATATAAATGTTTGGAGTTCAGATTTAAGGACTTCAATGTCTCGCTGCAATCCTGCTACCTTAGGCCTTTGTTTTAATGGGTTTGGATTACTGGTATCCTGACCCTGCAAAGTCGGCTCACTATTTCGAGGATCTGGCATATCATCACGGGGAATATTACTGTATTGCTCCGCATTGGTTTCGTTGTTCATCTCGGAAGAGAATGCTTCTGTTCTCTTCTCAATGTAATCTCGAATAGCACATAAGTTTGATGGAAGATCCTCATATATCACCTAGAAGGTAAAGCAATAATAATGCTATTCATCAGGCTCCTTGGTACTGTAAGAAATTCAAAATTAGATGCTCGGAATTGTTTATTTTAGCTATTGTTAAGTTACTAGATAAGTACACAGTGCAATTATTTAACCAACTTAAGTTTTTTTTCTTTTGTCTATCACCCAGCAAGTACTTGCTATGAAAACAAAAAGGTTAGCCTAGTCCAGATGAGGAGCAACAGGAACAAATTAAACATATAAAGGAACTTATCAGCAAGAAAAAGTAGTGTAGGATTAGCAAACCTCTTCCATGATTGCTTCTGATAAGAAAGTATCTTGACGAATCTTTGATTCAACAGAGTATTTAAGCATTGTATGATGATTTCCAAGCTGTTCAAGCTGCCACTTTCCCCGAAATGAGTCAAAATCACCCTCAACTTGCTCAAAACTAACCTCTCGTTCCAACTGCTCACACAAATCCATAACAACGCGTGCATGAAGAACCATATATAATAAGCCCTTGCAGCCTTCCTGAAATAATAAACAAATTATTAGCAGTGATCCTTTCAGATTGCAAGATATTATGCACATAATTGTTTGTAAATTCTTATAAAGCCATGTTGTAGTTTACCTGAAGAATGCGAACTTTATTGTTCTCCCGTGACAGAACTTTACTGATTGCCAAGTTTGGAACTATTCTGTGAGAATTATAGCTTCTATTAGGAAACAGAATTGCAAACAAATCTTTACAAATTAGTTTAATCTCCAACTTTTCATACTATCACTCCTTCAAGATCTATATCTATAGAGTATACACATATCAAAAGAAGAAAGAAATAGAAGATGGTTTGCTACGGGATCACTTACTCAGGGAGACTTTCATAAGCAGTCAAAGCATTCCACACTTCACGTACAGAAGCCTTAATCGTTATGCTTGCAACTACACAGCGATGAACACCACCGTCTTCCTTCAACATAGAATAGATAGTCAGAGATAATTCACAGAGAAACAATTATAGTTGACGGACAATCAAGTACCAATAAGCCATCAAATCTGCGGAGATGAATTTCATCAACCATGCATGGTTTATCCAGCCTGCATACTTTACCAAATACACCCCATTTACTGTTCACATCTGATGTTTGGGATAAGGAGCCAACACTAGAGCTGGAGAAACTCTTTCTTATCTCTATTTGAGACAACGTATCCGTGTTCTTTAGACCATTGTCTAAGCCTTCATTAGCAGACTGTATGAGAGGTGCAGCTGATGAACTTTCATTTACAGATACTTTATGGATCTCTTCAAAATTACTCTCTGCTCTGCAAGCTAATGCCCGAAGATTGACAGGAAGGTCTGACTGAATTATTCTTTCCAAGAAAATTGCAGGGAAATTAAACCTTGGTATTACATTGACTTCATAAGATAATATAGCTGATGAAGGCCTACAACAAAAGTTAATTGGTTATCAGATAATATACAAATGAATATCATAACTTCGTGATGAACCAGACCTTAATTAATGTTATAATCCTGGCATGTGTACCTTTTGCTTGATTTAATCGACCATTTCCCTTCAAACTTCTTAAAATCTCCATCAACCATCGAAAAATGGAGTTCACGATCGTTTGACTGAACCACAGAAAAATGGAATTTTATGTTTCTTATAACAAATTGCATGTAAGTAATGCTATACGAACAAAAAACCTACAAACAAAGACAGCTGCTCCTTTTTGGAACCATATAGCGTCACTTAAGTTAAGGGAATGCAAATTTTACATTCCAAATTCAACTACTCACAAGTCACATGTGATGCAGCAGCTAGATATAAATCCTATTATATATAAATAATATCCATAATGTAAGACTCCTATACATGCCTTTGTGTTTTACATTGTTTACTCCTTCATGTTAACTCAAAAATTTACGTAAGGAACCATTAATGAGTTTGCAGGGAATTTTCTGACATTGCTCAGCTAAAACAAAGCATGAATAAATCTAATCAATGAAACTACACCAACTACTGGTACTTGAAGTGCCATAGAAATTGAATAATTCATGCTTACTGATATAGGAAACTCCTGCAGATCCAACACAACACGAGCCTCAATGTGCCAATACAAGGCCCTTTGAAGACCTCTTTGCTCTAACCATATCCTTCCAGGATGAGGACAAGGTATTCTTCCACTGTAAATCAGACACCAAATTGAATGAAGTTTTCATTAACATTTAACAACAACAAAAAGTAAGGAGTTGTAGTCACCTGCAAATCAGATTGGGGATAAAATCAGCGAGACGCTCATAATCTGTAAGCGCATTCCACACAGATTCGACATCAGCATTAACATTGATTTCACCTCTAATTCTACGTTCTCTCCACGAGATCACCTCCACCTCGCAATCAACCTTCCTCACCCATACACTCTCTTCCTCATCTGAATACGAATTCCTAGACAGCTTCCCACCGCCATTAATCCTCGCATTCGGTATCCAACTCCTCCTTCGCTTATCCTCATGATTCGAAAACCAAATTCTCGGGTTCCGATTCAGACTACTCCCGAAAAACGCTGAGAAACCGTCGGTGTTGCGCTGAGAAACGGTGAAATTGCTTGGAGTTGTGGGATTGAGGTTTGAGATTCTGTGAGAACTGAGATGTGGAAAGAGAGAAATGAAGATTGTGGTTGAAGCCTCGCATGAAATCATTGAGATTTGAGGAGTGTGGACTTCTCACTTGCAGTTGACTGAAGTGGAGGGAGACCCGGGGGAGCGGTTGAAGGGGTGTCGTTTTTTGTACTGTTCAGACTCGGCAAGGAAAACTTATGTGGCTGATACTTTTTTTGAGTTGGGATGTTTTTGGGAGTTTGAGGTTCGAAACTTACCAGCCATACGTTGATTGACACGTCACTACTTCAGTGAGAAAATATCCTTGAATTTTATCATATCTTGGTTTTGGATAACAGGCGTTCTACACTCTCAATGTACAGTCAGAATACCCATTGCACAATATGGTTCCACCCATTCTACTCACGTGTAATTAGTATTAATTTTTTTTAATTAAATTAAGTTAAAAAAAAACCAAAAGATGTCGTTCACAAAATCACGTTCTTTGTTTCAATTCATTCTATCGAATCTTGTTCGATCCTTTTCTTTCCGCCATTTCCGCCAACTCAATGGCGAATTCAAGGAATAAGGGAGGAAACTGTACCTGCTTCCAGAGATATTATTATTTCTTAGGAATATAATTCCCCTTTGAAGGGTCAAATTCGAGTCCTAAGAGCAAGGAAAAAAAAAGGTTTTATTATTACATTTAACTCTTAATTAATACAATTAACTCATTATAATTTTTAATATACTAGTTTATCAACCATCATCTAGTTTTATTTGACAATTTATTCATAAAAGACAACTTTAAAATTAATATTCAAAAGAAGTTGTATATTTTCTTTTCTTAAAAATATACTTTAAAATATATTTAGATGAAGATTATGTGAAGTTTCTATTAACTTCACTCTTAATTAATCGGGTTAAAATGGGATGTAGGCCTTTCACTATATAATGAGCATCAATCAGGCTCATATCACTATGGATGGACTTAGTAGGCTCAAATAAATGATAAAAATAAGGAAAAAGAAAGAAGGTGGTTAGGGTTGACCATTATATCCCTGAAAAAAGGGACGATTCATCCAACCGTATTGGCGTCCAAAAATCGGGAATGATTTCAGCCGACCTTCATTCGGCCGAAAGTCTCCTTCCAAGTTTCAAGACGATGCGGCATTAAGATACGATTTTCGATTCAAAAACTTCGATTCAGAGGCTCGATCAAGCTCGTCCAGTGAGCAAAGTTTCAATTCCTGAACAGTTTCTCTCAATGAAACAGTAATCCAGAAAATTTTCGAAAATCCAAGTATGTTATACAATTTATGTGTCGAAATTATAAATTCAAAAGTCTATTTCTCTCAATTATTTTGTTTGTTTCTAATTTAATAGATCAATTTCACCACTATCGGTCACAGTTGTTCTGTTTATTCCCAAAGTGATATGAGTTGATTACATACAAAATGGTTATGTAGATGTAACAGTAAATGAAATTTGTAACTGGATCATTGCTTATGTAACTGGGATAGTGAAATTCGTAACTAATGTTGAAATGTACTTATGTAGTTATCATGGCATTGCTTTGTATAACGACATACGGTGAAGGATATTGGATAGTGGAAGAAGGAGTTTGGAAATATAGTGGAAATGTCTCGTGTAAACCTCTATTGGTTGATGTATCATGCACATTTGATGAGTTGAAAGAAATGGTTGCTTCAACATTCAAAATTTGTGTTTCGGAATTTGGAATAGAATTATCGTACCAGAATATTTTTAATCCAGCATTAATTCCATTTGATGTCAACACAATGGAAGATTTTGAAACATATATTCAGATAAATGAAACGGACAAATACAATTGGAGTATTCCCTTATGTGTAACAAAAAAACAATTACATAAGGATGAGGGAGAAGAGATGATAGATGTTGATAGAGAAGATAGAGATGTGTTGATCAACAAAAAAAAAGATGAAAAGACAAATGCAGTACACAATGATGGGAAAGAGATACAAATAGAACATGGGGAGAGTTCATCAACTGCTACACAAACAAAGAAATTTGAAGATACATCCAAATACACTATGGCCATATTCCCCAAATAACAGGTTGTGTGCCCACAGAAAAAGATTTAAATCTTAAAATTGGGAAAACATACTGTACGAAAACTGAAGTGAAGACAACATTGTGTCTACACGTCATCTCAGAATGTTTCCAATACAAAATTGTCAAGTCAAAAATGAGAGCAGTAACAACAGTTTGTGTTGACAAAGGATATGAATGGAGGGTGCGCTTCTCTATGCTTGGACAGTCAAGTTACTTTACAACTACAAAATATAACTCTACACACACCTGTTCTTTTCAATTGAGGAGATCGGTTAAAAGGGAAGCTTCTTATCACGTAATAGCTAAGAAGGTCAAAGCAATGTGAGTGTTTTATTTTACTAAATAGATGTTGAAGTGTTCATTACATAACTTACAATAAGTTACATAAATGTATGTTCTGATTGTGTATGTATTATAACTCAAAGAAGTTACCTACAGTTGACCAAATCAACACAATTATGAAGACTTTACATAACATTGAAGCTAGTTACTGGAAGTGTTGGAAGGCCCTAGAAGAAGTAAAGGACATGATAAGAGGTACACCGGATGATAATTTTATGTTGATACCTTCATATTTGTATGTGTTGGGACAGGTCAATGAAGGCACTATTGTTACTCTAAAGCTTGATGAAGATAGACGTTTCAAGTATGTGTTTGTTGCCTATGGGCAATCAATAAGAGGATTTAAAGTAATGAGAAAGGTAATACCTTGTGTACTGCATACTCTGTTCACGCTTTATGTACTTGAAATATAAATGACCTTGTGTATCGGATATATCTCGTGTACTGAGTCCTCTGTCCAAGCTTTATGTACTTGATATGTACATGCACTTGTGTATCTGATATAACTTGTGTATTGACTCCTCTGTCGAAGCTTTATGTACTTGTACGTGTCCTTGTGTATCTGATATAACTTGTGTACCGACTCCTCTGTTCACGCTTTATGTACTTGATTTGTGTGTGTAATTGTGTAACTGATAGAACTTATGTAGTGAATCCTCTTATCATGCTTTATGTACTTGACGTGTGTGTGTTTAAATCATTATGTATGTGTAGGTAATCACAGTAGATGGAACTCATTTGAAGGGAAAATACGGGGGAGTCTTGTTTGTAGCAACTGCACAAGATGCAAATCAACAGATTTACCCAATAGCATTTGCAGTCGTTGACAATAAAAATGATGCATCTTGGGATTGGTTCTTCAAGAACCTAAAGAGGTTTGTACCAAACAATAATGAACTTTTGTTCATATCAAATCGGCATAACTCCATTAAAAAGGGAATAGCATCAAACCATGAGATGGCATTCCATGGATATTGCAATTGCCATCTTAAAGGATATTTGAGGAAAAGAACGAGATCGGACAGAATACTTGAACTGTTCATGGAAGGTGCCCAGAAATATAAGAGGACAGAATGCATGAGATTTCTAAAACAAATATCAGAGGTATGTACCATAAATCATCTTATTAGACACATTTATGTTAATTTAAGAGTTGTGTGCTTTTTTGATAAATATGTTGTGTGAATTTTGACAAACAAGAGAAGCCAAATGTAGGGGAAATGTTTAAGGAAATTGGAATTCCAACATGGGCACGTTCATTTTGTCCATTGAAAAGGTACAACATCCTTACTAGCAACAACGCAGAGTGTGTAAATGGTATCATGAAAGAAGGTAGAGAGTACCTGTTTCTAGCAATGCTTGAGGAAATAAGACAATTCATGACTAGGTGGTTTGTAGAGCGTCAAACCAAGTCTACATCTTACGTAGAGAAGTGTCCACCGAAAATAGAAGCAATAATACAGAAAATGTACGCAGAGAGTAATAGCTACTTTGTGTATGTACTAGATGTAGAAAAGCTAGATTTTGAAGTAAAGAAGGGAGATGAACAAGTTACTGTGTCTTTGCTAATGAAGAGTTTTGACTACAAGGAGTTTGATATTGAAGAGATACCGTGTGTACATGTCATGGCTGCAGCAAAACACATGGGTATGAATGCATCTGATCTAATCAGTAAGTATTATACATGTGAGAGTTGGAGGACATGTTATGTGGAGACAATTTATCCAGTTCATAACAAGTCAGAGTGGAATGTGCCTCCGTCAGTATCACAAATCTAATGTGAGCCTCCAAAGAAGCGTAAGAGGTCTGGTCGTTTGCCAAAAGCTAGGAAACGTGTTGCATGAGAATTGAAGATTAAACGGAAATGCAGCTGTTGTGGAATGGGTGGACACAACAAGAACACATGTCTCAATCAACTAAAATAGGAAATTTGATTTGCTTTGACTCTATATTGAACTGTTGCATATTATTATGCATTTATAATAACAAATTAGGGAATATTGTAATACTATATTCAGGTACATACACATACATTGTGGGACAAGCATATACTTTTTGGTTATATAATAGAGATACAAAAAATCATGACACATGTGTTTTGTAAACAGGAAATGGTTATATATGTAGACATACAATAAAAACCAGTACACAAGGTTAGCCGGATCACCACACACCGGACATGGTTATGTAGGAATACAATAAAGAACAAGTACACAAGGTCAGCTGGATCACTACACAAGGTATGTCTCAATTAAACCCATAATGTCTGAAGAAGAATTCAAGATAGGTAACAAAACATGAACAAACACAATTAGTTAAATGTTTAAAACAGAATCAAAGGCATTCAAACATAAAGTCAGTACATACAAATGTTATAACACACAAAAGATGTCCGAAAGTGATAGTGGAAATGTTTTAGAACCATCCAGTACACACAACTGTTACATCACACATATAATTGTCTTGGAACCACATATGCCAATCCTTGTCACATATAGCAAACGCTATTTGTTCTTTGTAAGCTGGGAGAGATACATCACTGATTTCTGATAGATCATGTCTTCCAGAAGCTAGGAATTGAATATACTTGATAGTGTAAATGCCACAACTACCTTTGAAATATGTAAAGTATAAACAATGTTATAAGTAAACATATATGAAGTTGTAAAATATAGGACACAAGAAATAAGTTATGTAAACATAAACATACCCATCAACGTTGTTGTTCAATCCTGTCTTCCTGACAATCTTGAATGGCATATTGAGGTTATCCCCGAGTCTTGTGTGACGAACATGAAGTTTCAACACATGGGGGAACAAAGTAGCAAGAGGAGCTAATTCTTTTTGCAGCTTATCTTCTTTCACAAGCACATCTTGAGGATCATAAACATAAATGCACCACTCAAGTAGGTTGATCTCAACAACCAACCAATGAGATTCAAGAAGGTTAAATGGGGCATAAATGAAATCCACTTCATACAAATCTTTTCTGAAAAGGGACGGTGCATCTCATTTGACAACAACATACACAGATTCATCAAACTCATAAGAATCTGCTCCAACCTCAAGAAAAGTGGCAAGTTTTGTCTTGTTGTATGCTCTTCCAAAGTTACAATCCAAAACAACTGTGCGTGCAAATAGATCTTTGAACTCCATAATCGATTTCCTCAAAAGAGATATTATTTCATCAATAACCTGTAATAAAATGAAGATACACAATAGTTTAAACACAAAGAATGCATATGCAATAGTCAATTAATAAAAATAAATAAGTACATAAACTTAACCTCACGTAATAACATAATAACATTTATAATGCATACACAAGGTTGTGCCTTAAACTTAAACTCAGTAGTCAATTAATAAAAAGAAAATCACAAAATAACATAATCACATGATAAATCAGTACATAAAGAATGCATATTTGTTATCATGAATAATCAGTTCATAATGAATACACAAGTAGCATGCATAACCAGAAATTAAAGACATTGCAGGAAAAGGGGATGCAATTTAGAATGCATACACAACTTTGTGTTGTAAACGTAAACTCAGTACATAAGTCTGTTAATAACAATAAGTAGAAAGAAACTCACATAATGTCTGTACATAAAGAATGTATAAAATGTACCTCATTCTTGATCCATCCACTTTTCTGCAGAATTGACATTATGGATGCCTTCGACAAGTTAGTGGTGTACCCCTTAATTGTGCCTTTGCTATCCTTGTCCTTGAGAAAGTTGTAGAACTTTTGTCGATCACTAGACTCTATCGTGCTACCAAAAGGAGCTTTTGGTAATACGGTAAGGAGTTCTCTTCCACTAACTTTCTTTCCTGAGCTTCAAACCCATTCGACGGGTTGGCTCTTCCTCAACAGCTTCCTCCTGACAAAACATGTAAATATATCAAACATTAATAACTGGAATAACTTTATGTATTATTATAACTCCTTAGCATAATATTGAAACTTTGATTATCAAAAAGTTAATTTTTATACCTCACTTGAGTGATAAGATGGGTCAACAACCAAGTTCTCTACATCTTTGTTAGGTGAAGGGGCATTAATTGGCTTCAGCAGCTCCAGGGGAAACAAGGTCTTTGATCAGCTTTTTAATGTTATTTTCGGTGCGTTTGCAAGCTAGAAAAAGTGTAGAATAAAGTCTCTCAAACAACGTTCCCAAGTCTTTGGAGTATGACACATGTTCTTCTATAATCCCTTGTTGATGATAAACCTTTTGACTAAGCTTAGTTTGTTCATTTTGAATTTCCAGAAGTTTGTTCATTATATCAACTAATGAAACAATTTGGGCTTCGGGAACACTAAAACATTAACAATAGATGGCAAACACATTACATACAAATATCTGTACATAATCAAAATGCAAATTCAGTCATAAAAAAATACATATTTGTTATCATGAATAATCATTTTGTAATGAATACACAAGTAGCATCCATAACTAGAAATTAAAAACATTGCAGAAGAAGGGGAAATCATTTATAATGCATACACAAGTTTGTGCCTTAAACTTACACTCAGTAGTCAATTAATAAAAATAGGTAAAAAGAAAATCACAACATAATCACATAATAAATCAGTACATAAAAAATGCATATTTGGTATCATGAATAATAATTTCTTAATGAAAACACAAGTAACATTCAGAATGAGAACTGAAAGTCAATGCAGAAGTAGGGAAACCAAGTTATAATGTATACACAAGATTGTACCTTAAAAAGAAAGTAAGTACATAAAGTGAATTAATACAAAGTAGTGGTACATAAAGAACAGATATAAACACTCATTGTGTCATTTCAAGAGTTTTTCCCTCAGTCTCTTTTGGATTCTCTTCTTGATCAGGTTTATCACCACTAGGAGGGATCATTGGTTTCTTCCCTTTAGCCTTCTTCCTTGAAACACTACAAAAAATAGAACATTATTAAAATTAAAGTAAGCAATGAATTGAAAATGTGTAATTCAGTATTGAACATGACATACGGTGAAGATGGTGGAACAAGAAGTGTTTTTGAAGCCTTCCTCTTGACATGCTTGGGGATTTCTTTTTGAATTGGTTTTTTCATCAGAATTGACTTACCCCTTGGCCTTGGGGGTGTCACAAAGTCATCATCTTCTGAAGCTTCTTGAACAGCTTTTTTGGAAAGTTTCTTCAGAGCCTTCTCACTACATAATAGCATAATCATGCAACATCAACAAACAAACAATGCATAGGTGTAATAATATGTATGCTATGAAGAAACAGTTACACAAGGCCAAGACATAAAAATTGTAAAAATATCAATACACAAGTAGAATTGAACTTACCTAATAACAGTTTCGATCTTCTCAGAAACTGGACGATTAATATGAATGATAGAAGGTTCAAAACCCTGTTCAAATAAAACATCAATTCTTTCATCTACATCCTCTTCTTCCCACCAATCGTCATCGTCATTTTCAAACCCTCCTTCAACTGTTTTGATGTCTTTTTTAGTAAGGGTATCAACTATGGCTTTAATATCAGAATAGCCGGGAAATGGCTTTCCCTTTTGGAACTTCGATTCCCACCTTCTACAGATTTGTTCAGCATGTTCATCGATAATACTTGCAAATTCCATGCCAACCTTTGGCATAGAATGGAAAGCAAGCAACTGGAAAAACAAATCAATAGATAAAATGGTTAATAGAAATTCACTAACATTTTAAAAAATGTTCAACTAAATAGACATTTAACTTGTAAAGCAAGTGAAAATCCTCCGATATTGTAGCCACCGCTTGGCCTCTCCTTACCAACCTCACAACTTTGCAAAAACCGCTTGGTTTGGATGAAGGAATGCCGACCCCAAGGGTAAACATTGAAAAGATTCAAATTACTGACAAGATTGATGGTCTGCTGGTTGACCATAGTCTTCTTGTCCTTGGAGGCAATAACGCCTTCATCAAAAATAATTAACGTCATTTTGAGCTTAAATGGTGAGTCCTCTGGCTCCTTATCAAATAAAGCTTCCAGCTGACCATTGGTATAACGATCATGACCAACGACAGAATCCATATCAACATCTTCAATATGTTCTGCTTCTCTGAGAGCTTCATCCCCACATTCCAGCCCAATAATGTTTTTAAATTCCATTAATCCAAAACGGATTAAGGTGTTATTAACACCAAACCACATTGAGTGGTTCCGCTTGGTAACTACTTCCCTCAGTAGCATAAAGTGAATTAATTGGTTGGACAACTTCAACTTTGTGCCCATTTCAATAATGTGTTTGAAAACACCAGATTTAAAACTTTCTTTGTCGGCAGAAGAAAGTTGAGATAAAATGTGAGGGATGAGAAGCATCCGCATGTAACAATTTATGCAGGCGGATACATTTTTCTCTGTTTCACTCCACTTTTATTGGAACTGAAAAATAAAAATCAAGCATATATGAAAAATAGTAAGAAATTCGAAAACATTTGTTACATGAAACATATTTCTACTATGTAGTTGTGTACACACAATAATCGGTTAATAACTACAGAAAACAATACAAAGCCGTATGTAGTTATGTACACACAATGAACAAATAATAAATACATAAAACAACATACATAATATTAAAACATACATTGAAGCCAAACAAAACCAAATAAAACAAAAATACAGAGTACACATTGTTAATCAACATAAACAAAACTAAAATTCAAACACAGATAAAAGATATACATATATATACCTCTTGTGGGGGCCAACTTTTTTGAATTTCGGAGTTTTGCCTGAGTTTTTAATAGCAGGAATTTTCACACGAGGCATTTCTTAACACTACATAAGAAACACACTGTTAAACAAGCACAATATAGATAAATTTTGCTTAAACAGATACCAAAACAGATGTTTAACAATAAATGCAACCAACATAACCACAACCTCATATATATATATATACATTGAACTTGGAATAAACAAAAACAAGAACCTAATATGTGTAGTTATGGAACAACTAAACCTAAACGAACTATAGAAAAGAGTGTTAAAACCTAATCTGAAAAAGAAGAGGCAAACACATGGAAATGAAGAAACATTAGGTTTGTATCTAAAAAAACCTAAAAAAACGATTTGGATGTACGCAATCTATCTCCTAAACCCTAATATGAAGACAGAAAGAGGGAAAACAAGTAAAATAAGACTTAAAAACAAAACAATCGGAAAGAATGAAGAGTAAGTTACGAACTAGTTGAAATTTGAGAAAAAAAAGGTCGAAGAAGAGGAGAATGCAGAAGATAGGAGAATCGTCAAGAGATTGCTAGAGATTGAGCGAGAAGAGATGAATCGTCGATGAACTTAGGAGGGAGATGAATCGTCGATGTTGGGAGGGAGATGAAGTGATTTCGGTAAGTGATTGGAGTGTTTACTTTTGCCGCCTATGGCCCGTCACTTCTCGCAGAAGATAGTCCGTCTGCAACGAAATCGAAATAACTATTTCGTTTTAAATTTCTGTTGAAATACCGATCTTGCCCAACGAAATGACAACCGGCCATTTTAGACTTTTTTAATCCGTAAAATGGGAAGGGCCTACTTGGTATCTATAAAACCAAAAAAGTCTTAGTACCCCATTTTTCTCTTAGGTGATACTAGGAAGATACAAATATGAGAAAATCTGCCTAACTAACAGAAGATCCTAACAACTTAATCTTATCAGAACTTGAACGTCTTCCTTGATCTCAACGTTGTCGGAAAAGTGTAAAGGGTTCCATATTCTGCACTAGAAATACTACTACTTAAGTACTTATACAGAAGAAGAAAAAAAAAGGTTTTGGTTTTGAAAATTAACAGAAGTGGTAGTTTACAAATAATAAATATGAACATGTGGGTCGCTTTTCAAATTCTGACCTACAAAATTGCCGGGTTCGTTGCCGCACCCGCTCATATATAAGACGGAAACCCGCTTTCATTTCGAAACAAGTACGAAGCATTTCGCTTCTCTTCCCTCTTTTTTCTCCCATTCAAGAAATTATCGGGGGAGCTTTCCTATTTCCATTTTTCTACTCTATAGCAGATCGAAATTCGTCTGTCCCAGATTTCCATCGGTTAGTTTCCCATTCGATCGCTTTAGCTGTACTGTCATTGTTCTGGATTTATAATTCTTGTACAGATCTGCTTTAATGAAACGAATCGCTTTCAAAATTGTCGAGATTGACTCAGTAACTCCATTTACACGTTTATTTGTTGTGTTGTCTCGTTTTCCTTTCATCATTATTTGTGATTTGCGGATTTGTCGAGATCAATTTTCTGGTTGGAGGTGAAGAGGATGCGATTTAAATTAGTGTTAGGCTATGAGAATAAAGTTTCCAAGCCTCGCTTACTCCAGTGAGATTGCAGTTTTGTTGTGAATCCTTCGTTTGGTGATTTTTATTCCGGTATGAATTATTTGAAAATTATACAATATATCATGTAAAAATAAAATATACCTAATATAATGATCATCCACAACTCATTGGAGGAATGAAGAGGCCAAATAGAAACTCCGGCTTTGGTCTTTTGTGGAAGCGGGAAATGTATTTACATCAAATCAAGCTCAGCCAGGTCAGAAATACTCGTTTTGGAAACTCAAAGTAACAAAAGGATCTATCAAACCATTCTGTGGCAACAATCTAGCTAAAAATACGAACAGTATTGGTGCTTTATAAGTTGTGATTATAAGATTAACATGCTGGCACATGAATTTTGTTCAGAATAGCTAGAATTATCTGCTGTGGTTATCAATTTATGTTCAACGTCTGTTTTGTATGTCTTTTTTTTGTGCTTTATAAGTTGAGAACCTTGGCATCTACAAGGAGAATTGACTCCTCTGAAACAGCCCTCTTGTCCTCAGAGCTTCTACTGTCCATTCAGTAGGAACTTGAAAGTATAAAACTACAAAATGCATATTTCTTTAGTAAGCTAGGTGGAAGTGTATGTGACTCTGCCCTATTTATATCGAATTAATTGACCTGAAAAATCCGAATAAGAAGCCTACTAATCTAACTCATGTTTTTTGCTTATATATTAGCAGTCTAGGTGCCAGAAATAAGTAGACCATTTTTATTCTTTATTTTCTTGTTTTGCACCCTCAGTGGTACTCCTTTTTTTTTTTTGCATGTATTTTTTTGTTCAGTCTGCAAGGCCTATCTCTAGTATCAATAACTAAATGCACAAATTTTATTTTCTCACTTATTGTGGTTTGATTACTTAGGTCTTTAGCGCCTTTTACAGTTTCCTGTATACTATTAATACCTCCTAGAGTGGATACTTTTGCTTCTGACGGTATCTGCTCATTAGCTTACATTTTGATGGCACTAATCTGTGGTATTAAATATTGTAGCTCATGCGAAGCAGAAAATATACACAATGGTCCTATTTGGTATTTTCAGTTCAAGGATACTCCCTGAGCTAAGTGGCTATAGTCCATTTTTTTTTAAATGGCTGCTTCCTGGGTCATTTTGCATTTTTGTTGTTGTATTCACCTTAGTCAAATGGCAGAAGAAAACATCTCTGAATGGGGTTAAAGCTTCTGCAAGAGAAAAGACAGAAAACTTGAAACTGCTAAATGTTCCTTTTTCACAGCATGTTTGGATAGATGAGTATGGTGAAATTGAAGATCCATGTACATGTTGTGTTTGCTCGACTTCTCTCTCACTCTCCGAGAACGTGGGTGGTAAAGTCGTGCTACACACCCCTGCACATCGCTGTGCTGTTTGTGGTGTAGCAGCACACTTCTATTGCTCCCACTTAGCTACTAAGGGTTGTAAATGTATTGCACAAGTTGGTAACAGTGAAGTGCAACATCACTGGTCAGAAAGATGGGTAAACTTAGATATTAACCCTGAGATATCAGCCTTTTGTTTTTACTGTGATGAACAATGTGGAGCCCCTCTTCTTGATGCTTCTCCATCCTGGCACTGCTTGTGGTGTCAGCGTCTGATACATGTGAAATGTCATGCCAAGCTGTTGAAAGAAACTGGTAACGCCTGTGATTTGGGTCCTCTTAGAAAGATTATTCTATCTCCTCTTTATGTAGAGGAAGAGGAACAAGAGGAACCTGGGCAAGTTGGAACTTTACCTATAATTAGCGAGGAAAGCACATCATCTCCAGTCTATCAACAAACGAGAAAAAGGCGCAACCTTACCAAAACTGGATCTGGTCGGTTTTTCGGCAGCATGATTCATGATACCCCAGTTCGTGAGATTTCCTTAGGGACTATGTATGATGGTTATTCTAAATTCAAGAGATGTAATAGTGAGGGAAAAATGGATTCCACGTCAAGAAACGGAAAATCATTTGAATTTAAGGGCTCACATCAAGGGCTTGTTCAGAAGAAGGGTGGAGTACTTACATATGGTCAAGTGAAGACCTACACACTAGTCGACCTACCAAAAGACACTCAGCCCCTTCTAGTTTTCATCAATGCGAAGAGTGGCACCCAGAGTAGCTCATCTCTTAGGAGGAGACTGAACCTGCTATTAAACCCTGTACAGGTAAATTCGTTATCTCCCAACAAGGAGCAGTTCAATGACTATTATTAATTGTGATCCAGTTTGTATTATGACTGAAAAAATTTCAAGTGTATCTATATACTTCTAGGGGTCTCTGATTTGGAAGGATTTTCAACTTAAAAAATACATCTGACAAAATGCTTATTATTAATTGTGAACAAGTTTGTATTATGGCATCATACCATTTTACATCAGGTGTATGTTGTATTTTAGAATATCACTAGTTACCTTCCTTGATTATATATAGCACATGCCAAATGTTTAGGATGATTAAGTAGCTTATGAAGTAATCAGCTAGGACTGTAGCACATGCCATGTTGCATCAATGATGTTTGTGTCTGTCTTCTGCACTTGTTTGAGGACTTTAACTGATTTTACCTGTTTCCTTGTCAGATATTTGAATTGAGTTCAACTCAAGGACCTGAAGTTGGTTTGAAGTTGCTCAGCAGTATACCAAACTTCAGAATTCTTGTATGTGGTGGGGATCGTTCTGTTGCATGGGTCCTTGATGCAATTGGCATGTTCAATTTTGAGTCACCTCCACCTGTAGCAGTTCTTCCTTTGGGAACAGGAAATGATTTGTCAAGGGTTTTAGGATGGGGAGGAAGTATATCAAAAATAAACGGACGAGGTTTAATCAATATTTTGGATGATGTAAGCCATGCTGCACCAGCAATGCTAGATCGCTGGAGAGTTGATATTAAAGAAGAAAGCTCTGATGAAATTTCAAACAAAACTCGGTCAAATTTCATGATGAATTATCTAGGTATATTGATTGGCTTTCCATACTACTAAACTACTGCTGTGATTTATGGTTTGTCATTTAATGTTTGTTGAAAATGTACAGGTATTGGATGTGATGCAAAAGTTGCTTACGAATTTCATCTTTTTAGAGAGGAAAATCCTGATAAGTTCTACAGTCAGGTAAAATATGTATATTTACTACGCATCTCTTCCTTCCCTTTATCTACCTTTTGTTATTACTCACTGATAAACTGTTTATATTGTGCGAAAACTCGTTTATAGTTTGTGAACAAACTGCGTTATTCTAAAGAAGGTGCAAGAGACATTATGGACAAAGCTTGTGCTGACTTACCCTCACAAGTTCATCTTGAAGTTGATGGGAAAAATGTCCAGATTCCAAAGGTATGTATTAGATAAAGGGTTCTGCCGCCTTTTATACTTTGTTTATTTTTCCCTAAGATGACTAAAAATTCTTTCTTTCCAGGATGCAGAAGGTCTAATTGTGCTAAATATAGGGAGTTACATGGGTGGTGTGAATCTCTGGCAAAATGACTACGAGCATGATGATGATTTCAATCTTCAGTCAATGCATGATAAAACGCTTGAGATTGTGTGCGTCTCTGGATCATGGCACCTCGGCAAATTACAGGTATGACCCCAGTTCACTCCATTGATAGTTTATAGTCGATACATATTGATAAGGTTGAATTTGTACTACCTCCGTTTCACAATATTTGTCCATTAGTCTCAAACACTTTTTTTAAAATAAATATCCATGAAAATTTATTTAATGTCAAAACAATAAAAACATGCATTTACTATTCCTGAAAAATGAACTTATATTTATTAATTTCTTTTAGTTTCTTATACTCTGTATTGACCAAAGTTCTTTTGATTCATTTAATGCTCTATGAGTGCAATGAATAATAAGATAAAACTGGTTCGAGCGGTTTTGTCATGGTTTAAGCTGATCGCGCATGATTAGGAAATTTGCGGGGTTAACTGGTGTTGTTTCAACAGGTTGGACTTTCTCAAGCAAGACGGTTAGCTCAGGGGAAAGTAGTAAAAATTCGTATGTCTAGTCGTTTCCCTATTCAAGTAGATGGAGAGCCATTTATTCAGAAGCCTGGCTGTCTGGAAATAACTCATCATGAACAGGTACTACATGAACTCAAGAATTCTCTATCCTACATTTTCTGCCTATTATATATTGAGTGAGCCTATTTGGTTCTCATGACTAGGGTTATGCAGATTCGAACTGGACCGGTCCCTTGACCGTAATTATCAAATCCGGTCCGGTTCCGGTCCATGATATTAGTCCGGACCGTTTTTTACACCTTCGACATTTTTTCAAAAGGTGGATACGGTCTAAACCCGGACTGCACGTATTTAACCCATATAAAATTATAAAGAAAATATAAAAAGAGTCAATACGGTCTAAACCGTATTGGACCGGACCGCTTGCACAACCCTACCCATCAGCGGCTCTGATAGACAAAAAAAAGAAAATTTCAACGAAAAAAAAAACCAATTCTAATATCACACTCAAGAGCACGAATCGAAAATTACCCACTTACTTGTATAATCCTCCTGTAATTTATGATATATACAAATTTACTTTTGCACTTTGTATTCTTACGGGTGGTGGTAAATATACAAGATATTAAACATATTCAGTAGGTCGAAAAAGCACTTAAAATTTCCAACATGGATCATGTGTCAAAAGTCAACACATAAGTTTGACCAGGTTTCATAAGGTCAGCCAACTCAATTATTATTTAGGTCAACGATCTAGGTTTAAAAGCCAACAAGCTGTCATGACCTTTGTATTTCCATACGAACGCGTCATACACTAGAATGCGTCATACATATATTTGGTGGGTTTTCATTTTAAAACCAATTTTTAATAAATGACACATTGAATATTATGTTTTGTGTAAATGACATCAGGATCGGTTATATGTTTTGCAAACCCATGCTATATTGCACCTAGGACTATTCAAAATCATATTTGGATCGGATTTGACCTGGACCAGTCTGTCACTTTTATAAAGGACCCAATATTGGACCCAACAAAATATATAAACTTATAAAGGAATTTGGCCTAACCAGTTTGGACCAGAAATTCAGGTCTGTTCTAGATCAAAAATTTTGGTCCAAGTCAAGATTCGGTTTGGACCAGATAAATAATTATAATTGTACGACTCTAGTTGTCACGTGTAATTACAATCCTATTCTTAAATAATAAGGTATGCATGCTAAAGAGAGCAACGGAAGAAGCAGGAGGGCGAACACTGGCGATCATGACAGAGTTGCTATTAGATGCGGAGGGTAAAGGCATCATCAAGGCTTCCCAAAAGAAAGAGCTCATTCAACAGATGTCCCTTCGTCTTTCTCTTACATAGTTCATAGTTTGCTCCCATGACCTCCTCTTTTTAGCCTTCATAATTTCCGACCATTTTTGGTCCATTGTGTGGTGCAATGTTCGCTTCTGGCCGGGAAAGGGTAATATTAGGAATGTTTTGAATAGTTGTGGTCGGTCTGCGTCCATTCTTTATTCTGTTGCTAATATTTTGTATTAGGCCAAGTACGTGTAGATTAAGTTAATGTAAACAACAAAAGCAATCAAAGGTGATACAGTAACAACTTCATTAGGGTAACCGGTGTTCGGACAGTGTATAGCACGGGCTTGTTCTAGTAATTTTTCGGAAAGGTGTATAATTATTTGTTAAAAAAACAATCTTGAAAAAATAGTACACTAAATTATGCCTTCATATAAACCTATATATTTTCTTTAAATATCTGCACCTAAATTGCGAAAGTAGTGTGTATTTAAAGCCACACCTGGGGTCTGAAAACAAAATTGAATTTAAATATTTAATCAATTCCGTACTTGGATCCAAACCCGAGATAAAGACATATATTTTCAAATATAAAAAAAAAGTTGTAATAACGGATTTGATTTCGCACCCAAAACGCAAAATTGGATAATTTTTATATATAAAATATATGGTATGTCTTACATATCCCAATTTAAACTATTGAAAAAAATAATTAGTATTTTCGAACATTGGATTATGTATTTTAATAGGTGGGTTTTTATTGAACATCCATATTTAATGGATTATTTGCTCAAATTTGATCAAAACTTTTTACACAAATAATTCATAAATATAAACCTATATGTTGATTGGTCGATAACATAACGATAGATTGTGTTGTAATATTCAAAATCGTATAAACATTTTAATTTGAACTTTTCGTAGGAATATCTCAGATGATATTTAATGAAAGTTTTTTTTTATTAAAAGTTTGACAAAGGCAATCACGCTTTCTAAGTGACGCATTGTAAATATTAAAGCACTCCATACCTTTATTGTTTATTTAGATGAATTCGTTACTTGTAATTAAGGTAATTCTGTTGCAAATTACTTGTAATTAAAAGGCACACACTTCTCTCTCTGTTTTAAACCCGACATATGTACCGTTAAGTAAAATTATGTATTTTAAATGTTTCCAATTTATTTTATTTCTACAATAAAGACTCCCATAAAATATGAGTTTTAGTCTTTATTATACACGCTCTCTAAAGTTTTAAACTTTAAAGCATAAAAAATATGCTTTTTTCAAAGAGAAGTAGTGGGTGATTGAGTGCGCACCATTAGTGTTAATTAAGTAAACACTACGGACCACCAAGCACCTTTATCATGATTTTACGCTAATGATTTTAACTTAATTCAAAATATTAAGCCTTCATTTAGTATATCCCGAAATCTGTAAACTGAAGCAATCTTTACCAAACATCTTATTCTACAATCATAATTCTACATGTGAAAATAGAAAATAAATATGAGAACAATCGACAATCAAAATCATTGATCATCAAATATATATATATAATTCATTATACGGTCTAAATTAAGCTCCACCCAAGCACAACCAACTTAATTACATCTTTGCTCCGGGAGAAAAGGGGAGAAGAAGAAAGAGTAAAATAAAATATACATATATATGTAAAAGCTAAAATTCAAAACCTCGTATTAATCAGAAGAACCTTAAAAAGTGGAGCACCTGAGTAATCATCAACAAGAGTTAAACGACAAGGAATGGTGAAACTGGTGGTGGTTATGGTGGCTTTGGTGGTGACGGTTGCTGCTACCACTTCCTTCTCTCTCAATGATCCACTTTAAGTGAAGAAAATCATCAACCGAACAAGGCAACCTTAAAGGACCAACCGTATGATATCCATACAATTCGTGTGTCTTCTCTAACAAACCCTTGAACGATGAATGATACAAATACGATATCGGAATCACAAACTTATGTAGATCGTCGTCTTCTAATCCGACGTGGACGGCGAGAGATCCCTTCTTCACCTTCATCTTGTTTTCATTCAACATCTTCGAGTTAATTACTTGCGTATATGATATATATATATCGGAGTATTGAAGGCTGAAGAGGTGGTTGAGGAAGGATGAGAGAGTACTTGGGAGTACAACTATATACAACAGCCTTATATAGAAAGGAGATAGAAGAGATCATGGGAATTATTTTTTAATATTTATATACTTAGATATAATTTCAGGCGTGTAGGGAGTATGATGAGTAGTTTGTATTTTTATTGGTGTGGGATTCGGAATATTGATTGTGTCTCTTTCTTGCCTTTTTTTTTTATTATTAGTTAACCAACTTTCCACATAGTTAGACTATAAATTAAGGGTTCTATTTTGAATTCAGTCTATCTAATTTATATAATATTTACTATAGATATCAAATCAAAAAAATAATTGTTATCAAAAGGTAGATAAGTTTTAGAACATGTAAAATTCTCATGATTAATGTCCTTTAAAATAGGGTTTTTTTTTAATTTTATTATCTTAGTAGAAATAAAAAGAAATTATAATAATAATCTACAAAATTCTAGTAATCATCTAACTTTTACATATAATTTTTTTCATACAATAGGTTTTCTTTATGTTAAACCACATATTTACCAATTTATTAGCCATTGAACATTCACATTCACACTCATCTTTTTCTTATTGAAAGCATGAGAAATTTATAATGAAAACACTATGAATATGTAAGAAAAATTGAAAACATATTTGATTACTCTTAATGAATGTTTTAATAAGCATCTTGGATTGTGGGTGTTATATGCTAAGCAAACATTTCCAAGGCTAAAAGTAAATTTATGTATAATTTGGGTGTTATAACGAGAATAGAAAATATGATTATAGTGGGTGGTTTGTGGGTATAAAAGAAATGGTCCAAATTGTATAGAAAAGTGATGATAATATTTGTGCGGAAAGGGGCAACATTTTGTGGACGGCCCATCGTTGCACGGAAAGATTATCATTAGTCTTACTTTGGTTATTTTTTTCAAAATTATGTGGGGTCGATGTAAATGGGTTGATTCTTTTTTTGCCAATAATTCAATTGTTATGTGTTCTTAATCAAATATTATATTTTTTTTGGATGATAAAATTGTCAAAGTAAAGTGTAAACTTTGGTGGGAGCCATGGAGATATCATTCCCTTGTCCTTGACCGCAATACCCGACTTTGCGCCCATACCACTATGTATATTCTTCGTAGTTGTGGTGGCATTGAAGCGTTTTTTGGTCGGTACTAAATTGCACTAACGTAATAGCATCTTCATTGAAATCCCTAAAAAGGTGGATTCACGTTTGTTCAAAAATTTATTGTGAAATTCCAAAATTTAGGGTGGGTATGGAATGTCATCGATGTTATCTCACGTCTTATCAGACCTAATATACATAATAACGGAATGGATCTTGTGTTTTTTAGATGAATTTTGTTTGATCCAATCCTATTGAGATTGACACGGGATCAATCTTGTTTAACCTAATAATTGTTTATAGTGTTTATATTTTGCGATTTACATACAAAATTATTTGTGTGTATTACATAATCTTCTCAAAATATAGATAATTTTTTTTAAATCTCTAAAATATAATAAACATTTGCTTAAACATCCAAAATAAAAGTCCAAACTATAACCATCACAAATGATTTGGGTCATTTGAGTATTTGTCAATTTGAACTTTGTAATTTATTTATTTTTAAATACATAAGTAATGTTTTAACCTTAGAGATTCTATTTTATTTATGTTTTAAAAATTTTTTAATCATACACGGGGTGTGTCTATTAGGATGAAGAAGTTAAAATCCGTATCCGTTCCGAATATATTTGACATGATCATTATTTTTTATGAAATTTCATCAGGATGTATGCACTCTTACTAAAAAAAATAATAATTGTTAATAAAAGGAGTAGTCACCAACCTTTATATACTAAACTTGTTATTCATTCATCATCAATGTGAGCACATTTCATCTCCACACTTATCAATGAGAATGTTGATGGGATGCATTTTCCATTTAGTTTCATACTCCGGCGTCAAGACCTACTTATTCGGGACCAAAAATTCAAATAAAGTCATATTTACCAGAAGGGGATAGAATGTGAATCCGATTGCTAATATTATCTTCTAATCTAAGGTCGGATTACTCATTCGTAACCACCCATCTTAGAGTGTGGTTTTGTAGTTGTTTTCTATTTTATTAATAAAGCACAATAAATACAAAAAACGAGTTTCAACTCAATTCTTAGAAACAAAATAAAAGAACCTTAGTAATATAACGGTATAAAAATCACTAAAACCAATCACCTAATTATATTTTATAAAATAAAATCATGTATAAAAAATAAATAAATCAAACAATAAAATATAGCTTTAATTACATTACTCCTCCTAATTTCAAAATTAAGTGGATGGTATTTTTTTAATGTAAGGCTATAGTTTTCTACTTGAATAGTGGATGGGAGGCCTTACTTTTATTGATGAGATATATGGATCAATACGTCAACGCAATCTCCATCGCATATTTATAATCTAACTTTGACTAATTCATTATGCATTTTCTACTTTTTGTCACTTCTCCTTGATTAACATAAAATCTCAAGTACACATAACATACTTAATACATATAAATCTATCTAATTAACATAAATAGATAATATATTAAAAAGAAATGTAAATTTATCCATTAACATCTATATTTAGTACTAAAAACTAAATTAAATTTGTTTATAGAAGTAATATAAAACCGAGATTGACATACACATATTGTTGGGTCGATATATATGGAATTGATAAGATTGTGTTGGTTTGGTAAATGATAAATTCGTAGACCACCCGATTCGATCGGCTTAACTGCTATACGTCCGGATTGGGTAGAAAGTCGTGGTCCATTGTTGAGGATACCCTCCCGATATCAATTTTTTCATACATGTCGCAAGGAGGATTTGAACTCGACTCTTCAAGCTAAATACTTAAGGAGCCTAACACCACATCTCACTAGACCAACTGAGTATCGGTTGATAAGATTGTGTTGGTGCAATGAGACGTGTTGGTCCATCTACAAGTTCGCATGCAATGTCGACCAAACAAGGCAAGTGGCCGGTGCCCGTTATCCCTTCCACCCACTTTTGTGTTTTCTCTTTTCTTTCTTTTTTACTAACACTTTAATTGGGGGAGTAGTCTACATATCTACATAAGATTTACTAGACTTCATAGTAGACCTACTTTTTATTATCTGAATTTACTAAACTACCCTTTATTACTACTGGTTGTTTCCACAAAACCAACCCTAAAATAAACCCTAATTCATTTGAAAATTTTAAGGTTATAAATCAGTCAAACCTATTTATATTACTAAAATCCCTTCTATTTTATGTTTGCGTCAGTTATTAAGATCGTCCACGTCAACATTCAATTTATTTATATCAATCTCATTCAACAATTACAGATTTGTCATTCTATTAAAATTGGTCATAGTTAATTTAATAATAAAGATAAATTTAATTTTAATTTAACATTAACTAAATCAATTATCAAATATTTCTAACTTGATTATTATTAATCAAATCTCTTTAAAATAGTTATAATTGTCTTTGGTTATATATATATATATATATATATATATATATATATATATATATATATATATACCATATTCATTTTAAATTTATTATAAATACTATATCTCTAATTTGTGTTAATTATTTCTTGAACGTGATAGCTTATTCATGTTCTATTTCTTTATGGATAGAAGAAAACTTAAAGAATAATCATCTTATTTGAATAATTAGTTTATTCATGTTACAATTTTAAAAAATTTATATAATATTATTTTTATAATCATAACAAAAATTAATTAAACCCGCACAAGATGCGGACACTGAACTAATATTTAGAAAATTAGTTTGAACTGAAAATTATAAGGACTCGGGAAAACACTAATTCACTTTAAATCTATCTCTGTCTTAATTATCAAATAAAAATGTTGGGAAATTATATAAAAATAATATGTAATTTTATGTAAAAAGTATTATTAGGAAATATTTTATACAAACATTTGAAAGAAAGAAAAAAAAAAGAATTGTAATTTTGTACAAGCTTTTTTTAATGAAATGTTGGACTTTTACGTAAATACAATTAAAAAAGTAATTTTATTGCATTTTTCCTCTTTATAAAATCTCCGTTTTTAAATCAAATTCAATACGTAGATTCTAAAAAAAATGAATTTTATTATATATTATTTTAGATAACATTATATGAACAAGTGTCTATAGCTACGAAACCCCTTCATTTCGTATAAGAGACACATTAGTGTCTCATTGTGGATGAATACTCCATTATCACAATCAAGATTTTAGGTCCATAGCTACAACTTGATCTCATGCAATGTCGACCAAACAAACCATACCCTTTCTATTATTTTTCTTCTTCTTCCTTTTGTTTTGCTTTAATCAATTCAAAAAAAAGATTTCCTTTTTTTAAGAATCCCTTTTGACACTTTAATTTCCCTTTACAATATTTAAATATAATAATAAACCAAATCTCAAGTTATAAACAAAAAATGTCTCTATTTGGGCTTTCTTTTTCTTCCATTTTCCCTGGATTGCAATTGCAAGTACATTATTTTTTTTTTGATATCTTAATTTATACGAGGATATGAGTGATCATCCTCGTCACACATGCACTTATTTTCAATATATATGGCTTTCGTACGGTTTACGAACCTTTCATTTTACTTATAAAGAAACTTCTAAAAATATTATATAGTTTAATTATACATTGTAGTAAAATAACATAACAATTCAAGGCTAGTGCTACAAACACAATAGCATATATGGGTAACAACATGCAAAACAAAGACTACTCTAAAAATGTATAAAAATATCAACAAACTTAAATTTTTCCAAGGTGGACTTTATATTTTGACCAATTCTAATAATTATAAATTAGATTTAGTAATCAATATATAAGTGTTTGTGAGAGTTTGCTTAATGTAGAGTTGTTTGCCTTTAGGGGATGTCCATTTCAACAAGTAGACTAGAGCATTTTTTCGAATATAAAGTTCTCGATAAATCAATGGCGAACATTAGAATTGTCGTGATCGAAAGCCGTAATAATATCAATTATAAGATTAACTTTTCCATAAAAATATTTTATAAAAATATTATTATCACCACCTTCGGTTTCAATAACAGATATACATAATACTTTTATAACTTTGTGAGAATCTCATATATGAGTTTGCGTGTAAAATACATCAAATGTATACATAACATTAATATATTACCATGCATATCTTAATTTATTCATAAAATCATATAATATAATACTCCCTCAGTTTCTCAATAGATGTTATTAGGAAAAAATCACACATATTAAGAAAACTAAAAGTAGAAAATATAGTATTTTATTGATGTACTATAATTTAAAATTTTGTATGAAAACAATGATAGAATGTAGAGAATTGTATGGGAATAGAGGAAATAGTATTTTGAAAATACAAATAATAAATGAAAAAATAGATAGAATTATATTTATAGAAAATTGAAGTATTAATAACACTTATAATATTAAATATTGTGAAATAAAATTTTAAAACTCTAATGACAAGTATTGAGAAACACCTCAAATGCAAAATTTTCACTATTTTCATAAAAAAACAATCGTCACACAATTTCAGACCATGCTTCTAATATCCTTAAATTTCGTGTACATAACATTAATATATATTTATTGATTAGGAAAATTGTCCTCCGAAGTTATAGAAAATTAAGGTGCATCATTGGGTGCGGAGAGGTCCACTGCAAGGCAAACATATGCATCGGCAAATGTGGTGGAATGACGACGATGATTAAATGAGTAACATTGTTTAATAATGAAATAAATTGAACACGTGGCCGCATTCTACTGGTCTGGAATCCAGAATATGATGAGTCAACGGAAATGTCCTCGTCTGTGGCAAGTTGTACGGATGACCGTGCATGCTACAATTCTAGGCAGTATCGCACTAGATCGCAATTATAAAGGATACAAAATTCAGACGCCACTTGTTTCTTTGGACACAAAATGTGAACACCGCTTTAACCAATTATTTTCCAACATATAATATAACAAATCTTTAATGTAAATTTATGTGTCTCAATTTATTTCATTAATGACTTAATGTTTACGTTAGGCCTTCACACTTTTGGACCGGACCGGAAATTATGGTCCGGTCCTAGACTGTAACTGTAAAGTTCTGGTCCGGTCCGGTCCAAGATATTAAGGTTCGGTCCGGTCCTGGACCGTAATATTCCGGTCCGGTCCGGTCTGAACTGTAATTTATACTTTATAAATATTTTGAACAGGAATTCCATACGGTCCGGACCGGATTTATTCTATACAAAAAAAAAATTTACTTTTTTTTTTTCTAAAAAAAATCAATACGCTCCGGACCAGACCGTAACGGTCCGGTCCATGGGCCGTTTCATACAAAAATGAAACGGTCCGGTCCTTGGGTTTACGGTCCGGTCCGGACCGTTTGAACAACCCTAGTTTACTTACCGTACAATGGTGTATAGACTCTTTATAGTATCATACCTTGATAGTTGAGATGTGTGAATTGTACTACGTCGACTAAATAAAACATGTAAGTCTAATACAAAAGTTAATGAGTTATTCTTCTATTGTCAATAGACCTAGGCATTTTCCGATCCAAGTTGAATTCGGACCGAACCTTAGCTGAAATTTTGTCTGTGTATCCAGGACAGACTCAGGTTGGGTCCTGAATCTGGAGCGCCCAACATTTCTGAACCCGGGCCACCCATGGGTCTCGGATTTTTCTAAAAAAATTAAAATAAAAAAATAAACAACTACTGCCGGTGTAGTGTTTCTCTCATTTCCTCTTCTTCTAAACTTTCTATTAAAAACGGTCCGAAGTGCAAGTCCATACCACCATGCCCAAATATTCAGATGCTAAGCTTCCAGAACGTAGAGGGTGAAGGGATATCACAATTGTTGTCAAGATGGTCCAACCCCTGCTTCCACTACTCCATTGTCATCTCTCCAGGAAATATCATTTCTCGTTTGTAATGAGTTGACAAGTTTTTCAAACGGGGAACATATATCTCTTCCAGAATTAGAGATTAGGAGTTGCGGTAAGTTGAAGAACTTGCACCTATCATTTGAGAAGGGAAGGAAGTCGAACCTTGGAGAAGGGAAGGCGAGATCTACGTGAAGGAGCTGAAGAAATGAGTCGGCCGGAGTCGAAGGAGAGATATGGGAAAATGAAGTCGGTCGGAGTAGTGTTCTAGAATTCTAGGCGAAGAGTCGAAGGAGGGAGTCGCTAGGCCGTGGGTGTAGAATAGAACTAGAGTTAATCGCAAGGGGAAAGGGAAAATGTTGGGTTATGATCTGAAATTTGAATCATATGCTTATATATAGGCAATATTTAAAATTATATTTTTTTAAAAAAAGGGCTACAAGGTAGATCCGTTCATTTTTCCGGCGCGGGAGGACCGACCTACTTTTTCCTAGGTCTAATTTGTTAATTGATTTTATGATTGAATATCGTGTGTTTATGTATGTGGATCACTGAACGTCTGCTCTCCACATCATTTGACCCCGAGACGGATACAACGTGAAGAAAATGAGATACAAAATCCGTCGAATAATTGTGGACGAGGTACAAAGGTATTGAGATGCTCTACCCAAAAAAGAAAATATGTAAAAGATTAACTAATTCGGATAATTAACACTTGAGGGGAGTGTTGATCGAGATGTGTGGATTGTCCCGCATCGACTTTATATAATATGTGAGCCTAATATAAGTCTATGGGTTATTTCCTCCACGTCGTTTGGTCCGAAACACACTTGATAATTGAATAATTTGTTACGACAAAAATCTTATTAAATAAATTTTTAAATATAGAAATATTTTGAATAAAAATTATCAAAAAATCATATTTATTTTAATGATATGTTTTTTTAATGAAGAAAAGTGGTTCGATACACTAGACGACACATCGTCTAATGGATCGAAAGGCCGATAAAATCGGAAGACAGACTAACTGTCATGAGAAAACCGGAGCATACAAAAAAAAGAGAAAAACACATCAATGGAGAATTTTGATCACAACGATCTGATCATGAAGGAGCATCAAACGAAGCACAAGACAAGCAAAGCGAGGAAGAAACAACGACAACAAGTTTGTAGAAACAATCGAGGGTACAACTCCTAGGGCCCGCCTTTTGAATTGTTCTTGCGAGCCTTCAAATTTTGATCACCTATTTATGGTTTCTTCTCACAAACACATTCAACACTTCTTTCAGATGAAGCTCACAATATCAAGAGTCAAGACATAATCCAAACCATCGGACCAGAAAGACGTAAAACAACAAAACTATATTAGTGATCGATTGATATATATTTTGAACAAGCTAAGGGAGATTGGACATGCAAAGATGGGAGTTTCACACCAAAAAATGAGTTGAACAAGGGAGATCAAGGGGAGTCAAAGGCCATCTCTTTACCAAATTGAAAGGGTCGAACATGATCCCAAGCTACTTTCGAAAAAAGGACTTCTTACACCCAAAAACCCTTTCTCACGGGGAAAAAGAGAGGATCAAAAATTTTAAACATCATTTTGTCAATAATTCTCAGCATCCCTTTCGTGACAATAATCTTTTTAAAAGACAAAACCTTCCTTTTTTTTCAGGAATCCACTCCTGGCGAGATCTCCTATTTTCAAATGACCGGCTTTGATCTTCTTGTAGACTCGAGTTGCCATTCCTTGTCCAAATCCATTGACAAAACACTGGATCTGATAAATTTGTCATCAAGGCCTTTCTTTCATTTGCAAAGGAGACGAGTGGTACTCTTATGTTCATTTTTATAGAGAATGAACATAAGTTTTAGAAGGAAGCAAATTTGTAGTCTTGTAAAGAAAGAGATTTTTGATTAGGTTTTGTTTGGAACGTTTGCTAGAAATTTTTGTTTCTGATTTTTTTTTTTGTTTTTTTAGATTTGGGGGAATGCAGAATCATGGGTAAAGGACGGTCATTCCCTTTTTGAAATCATAGGTATAAGGATATTCGAAACACAAAGTTGATGTTTAAACAAATTTGAAAGAGGGATTTTCCTCTGATTTTTCATAGTTAAGGGGTTTCCTCTATTGTGTTCAGAATTCAGATAGAAATAAAGCAACCATTGTTTTGATGATGTAAACTCTAACGTAGGTTGCGAACAAGGAGGACCGGATCAGTTGTGGATGCGCGTTTACATAGAAATTGGTGGTGAGGAGTAAGCTTTAGTGTTGTTAATGGTGGAAGGAGCAAGCTTTGGAGGTGTGTTGGTTGCTTGAGTTTGTATATTGGGTGATAATTATTCGGCCATAGTCAGCCTTTGAGAAACAAGTGTTTCCTTTTCATACAGAGTTTCCTCACATACGTGTGTTTTATCACTGACCAAAAAATTTGTAGAAGCAAATCCCCACACAAAGATCTAATCCGATATTGCTTTTATCTTTATAAACATAAGAGCAATCAAACTACCAAACCCTAAAACTTTTGATAGAAAACTTTTTAATTTTTTCCAGAATCCACACTCTCATAGATAAGGAATAAAGGAAATAACAATGTTTTCTTCGAAAAACGGATGAAAATCCATTCCTTAATCGAATAAGTGAGGTAGATTTCGTGGAATTCAGTTGCGGGTGTGCATTCTTGCAAGAAAGAATGTGTATTGGAGAGTAAATTTGTTGAAGATGTAGATAAGGTTTGACAATAAAGTATGCTATGGCCGATTGACCTTGAATTGATTGTAGCAATCCGAAGGAAAGTCGTCTCCAAAAACAAAGAATGATTGTTAATCTATGATGATAGCCGTAAATTTTGAAAGGGAGGTCATCCCTATAGAGAATAACCTTTACAACAGAGAGCGTTTTCTGGTGGCTAGGGTTTTGTATTCAACTTTATTTTAATGACATGCTACTTGTTAGACACATATGATGAGTTTTTTTTTTCTTTCTCATTATTTATTATAACTAGGATTGTTCAATTTTCGGTTCGGTCCGGATTTTGAACCGGACTGGACCGGACCGAAACAAACAGGTCCGATTTTCGGTCCAAACAGTGCGGTCCACAACCGGTGCGGTCCGGACCTATATTTTTTTTATAAAAAAAAGTTTGTGAAAAAATGAAATTAATTAAAATTTTAGTGCGAAAAAAATTAAAAAATAAATAGTTTAACACAAATTTTCCGGTCCATCCAATCCTGGACCGGTTTTGAGGTACGGTCCAATAGTCCTAATTAGAACCGTGTAAATTATATGATTTTTAAGGTATTATTTAAAAAAAAAAAATCTATAGGAGGATTTTAACATCACGAACTATGAAATTCTTTATATTAATAATAATTGTTTTTATCCTTAAATTTGTCTTTTTATAAATTGACTTATTTAATTTGTAGGAGGGTGTAAGAAATTGTATGACCGGATGTGGACAGATATTATTATGTCACAGTGATTGAGTGGTCTGAGCATTTGAACAAATAATTTAAATGGTGTTTAAGTATTAAATAATTAGTTTATGGAATAATAGTAATACACAAAATCCACTTGTGTTTCTTTGCCTTTTACAACTCTCGGAAGCCTTTGAGCAACACATCCTTAGTGACCTTAGAAAAAAGCAAGAGATAAATTAGATTTGGTATTTGTGGCTCCTTGGGCAGCATACAAAATGATTAGACTATTTATATTTTTAACATATATTTATTTTATAGACTGAAACAAACCTAGCTATCAATTTATAATAGCTTAGGGATTTTGGTTTATTATCCGTAAAAGTAAAAGGGTTTGACCTTTTAACAGTACATGTGAAGCTATATATAAAGCAGATTATAGAGTATAGATTTGGTTGGGTACGTAGTATCTAGGTCCTAGGAAGATATTTTCTCTAACAATCAAGTCTATACCACTTAAATCAGGAATACTACCCAAATCTACGTGTTAGACCCAAAAGAAATAGAAGCTAAACTACATGCACGTTTTATATGTTTTTTATGTCGGAAGAAATACGGCAACTGATACACTTTTTATTAATACTAGTTTTATCTAAATAAATATATTATATTATTTTACACAGCATATATTGAATATTGATATAATATATGATACTATGATTATAAGTTAATTGACTTAATACATAAGAAGACACGAAACAAACAAATATTAAATTATAATTAAAAGTTGTTTCAAAAAATTTAACTATGATAAATGTAAATCATTACTTTTAATTAAAATATTTTATCAATCTCCTAACATGGTATTTTATTGACCGACTTAATATTGTCAATAAAAAAATATCTTCTAATTTATCTTAAAAAAGATGAAAATAGTTATAGTCATAAATATTTATCATAATAAATTAAACCTTAAAATTTGAAAAATTACAATTCTTTTCTTGCATCATTAATTAGGTAAAGTGTAACAAAATTCAATTAATAAGATATTTTTTGTTATTTTTTAAAATTTAATTTATAATTTTAAGATATATTAGATTATTAGTAACACTGACATGCTAACGGTTTATTGATTTTAATAATTAAATATTGTGTTATAAAATAATTAATGATAATTGTGTAAATATATTGTGGTAAATCTATAAATAAAAAAATAAATTTTTTTATATAGAAGGTCACGTGGACAAAATGTGAGTTTTTTTTTAAATATAGTATATATAGATTAATTTTTTTTATTGATATTAAAAGTTGGGCTAAGTAGTAATAGCTTGACCCTCACATGCCCTAAGTTTAAAAGCATTTTTTGACAGGTTAAAAAATACAAATTAATGTTGTAACTGAAATTGAGAGTTAAACTTTAATACACGATGTTATTTGTCTCAGGGAACATATGTCAAAGACTTAAAGTTATTGTTGCACCGGGCTCACAAGTGGATGACACCGTAACTTTTGTTTATTCAATAATATAACTACAAATTGAAAAAATCTGTTTTCAAGATTACTCGCCAATATTCTTACTCTCAATCCAACTTTAGATAATGAAATGTTGCTCAAAGCTCAATCTTGAAGACCGTGCACAAACCTAAGTTGGTCAGGAGCCTTATTAAGATTTTCTGTAACACTGTTACATGTATCCTCATTAGTGATTGGATGAAGTTGAATAAATGGGGATTAAAATATTTATTCTTTACGAGAAAAATAATAAACAATGTGAAATCCACCAATCACGTGAAGGGGATACAAATGATACAAATATGAGTGATATAAAAGATCTTCACTGGTGTGCCCCTCACCCACATTGTTCATAATGAATCCCGCTGATGTGGTGTATCCGTCCTTATTAGCGATATTATTTTTGATCCTCATCCGCCTATTACCCTATGGAGCATCCCGGTGAATTTACTCTACCCTATACATTCTACTCTCCTTATGCTAAATTCTTCCTTCAAACACTCTCTTGTATTCCATCGTTGTCCCCACAGTGAATTTGGCCTTGTTATCTTTCCATTCCTCCTTTAAAACTTGAGTGTAGAGAGATTAAACGAGTTTCATTTTGGATATTTGGTCAACAATATATATTAGTATAAATACCCGAAAATAAGAATTAAAATTTAGCATTGAGTTTGAAGTAAACATTCGAATTTATGAATGATATTCTATGTCAATAACCATCATAATTCGCAAATATTTTACTAGGTCATTACTTTTCGATTCCCTTCGATGTTTGACAATTCAAATATCGTGTATGTAATATCACCGAATGACAATTTAGAATCAAAGGAAACTCATTGAATTATGGGTGAAATTGCTATGTAGCATTATGTCACTAATATTGATTAGTATATATCTTACATAGCTAAATTTATTAGCATATGACATCCTTTGAAAATTTGTGACAAAATTATCCTCATACAAGCAATTACATGATTGTGTGGTTATTATTTCCTCTTGTACATGTACATTTTCTTGTACTAATCATATATCTTTCTTGTACATGTACATTTTCATGTAATATGGTAGGTTTCGACGATATTATATAAGTTTATCAAAATTAATTGTAGAACGACTATGAGTTTTGTTTCATGGTGGATTGTCGTTCGTATATCTTGTTCATGTATATGCAAATAGGTCCTTGTAACATTAGACTTTCGTAATCATCTATTAATTTCTTGTACTAATCTCTTTAACTGCAGAGTTCTTGTACCATCACACAGGATACACCTTTCTCATACCTTGAAGTTGATCGATGTTTAGAAGTTTCTTTAAAATTTAAACTGCCTTCTTAATTTAGATTTGCAAATCATAATTAAAACATGTAGTTGCTTATTCTTGTAACCGATTTTGGATATTAGCATTTAAAATGCCTTTTTAATTTAGATTTTCAAATCATAATTAATATATTTAATTGCTTATTTTCTTAACCGAATTTGGATAATTTGAGGTAATATTAAGATTGTCATTATTTATTTAATTATGTTATTTACCTAATAAATTATATGCCTAGAATATTTACTCACTAAAAGTTATGTAAAAGTTATGAATAGGTACATTTTATTTAATTCCCTCTTGAATTATCAGGTAATATTAAGATTGTCATTATTTATTTAATTATGTTATTTACCTAATAAATTATATGCCTAAAATATTTACTCACTAAAAGTTATGTAAAAGTTATGAATAGGTACATTTTATTTAATTCCCTCTTGAATTATCAAGTAAATAAAGTTTCATTATTCCTTCATAAATATATAGAGTATTCACTTGGTTGGGTTGGATGCGTACTACACAAAATCTAGAAAGATATTTTCTCTCAGAATCTAGTCTACACGACTTAAGCCAATGTTATTCGCTAGCTAATTCTACTTGTTCGACCAAAAGAAAAGTTAAATCTATGGGCTTGTATTATTTCCTTGAAAGGAGGCCATATATCATTTGTGCTTCTAAATACGTTTTATTAATATAAAAATGGTTTATTTTGGTTTGTTTGTTTGTTCACGTCATAATGCAAAAAGTTTAGAATACCTTATGTTGGGTTAAATAATACAGTTAAATTAATGTTATAACCGATAGTTAAACTAAGCAAGTTGAGCTATAATGTTATTTGCTTTGAGGAAAACTTTTCAAAACTGGATACCAAATCTCATTTTATGAAGTTTTGACATTGTTACAGACTCGCAAATGGATGCCACTGCAATATATATTTGTTCTTGAATGTAACTAAGAAAATTTGGAATCCATCAATAACCACACTCGCAAGCTAGCCAACTTTAGATCATAGAATGCTTCCAAATTCAATCTCGGTGATTGTGTACAAATCTAAGTTGATCATGATGTCATTTGTCCCTCACCCACATTGTTCTTATGAAATCCCGCGCGTTGTGGCGTGTCCGTATTGATCTTTATCCACCCTATCCCAACTATCCCAACTATTGAATTTGCTTTACCCTGCATGTTATGCTCTCCTTCTTCTCCATTCTTCCTTCTCGCACACTCTTATATTTAATCTTCATCTCCACAAGTTGGCCTTGTTACAGAGCCGTCTCATTGTAATGTCCGGAATTTTTTTTGATTTCAGAAATCTGACTCGAGTTCCGTATTTATTTTAAATCGAACAAAATCGAACAAAACCGGTTTAAGCAAATACCCCATTTAGACCTTATAGCTGCATATAACTCATGTTGGGTCTAATCTCCACTGGCTTCCATCTTGTTATGGCCCAAGCCCGACTTTCCTTTTCTACAACTCTCTCCTCCTTCACGACCCTTCTATACGCTAGAGCTATCAAGCCAGAAGAAGCGTCTGTCCTCCCTCTTCGAACCCTTCACAAGAGAAACACTCAGAAATCGAAACCGACCAAGATTCCAGTTTCCAACCTATAGCAACCGACTTCAAGACCTCAATTAGGTATGCAAATCATGTCTGATCTAGCTGAAAATTTATTATGTTTTTATTTAGATCGTTTACGCTTTCTTTGTAAAATGTTGCGTCATTTCGACGGTTATATCTTCAGTTATGAGTTTTACAAGTTCACAGCAGAAATCTATTTTTCTGCTATCATTCTGAGCGTAGGTTTCATTGGTGTTTCAAACAGGATTAGGTGTTATAAATATTTTTAGAAAACTGGGTCTGATACTTTAAGTAGTTTGTGAGACTAATATGAAATTTCGTGGTCTAGTTCAATAGGATGAATAAGTTATGAATATTAGAATTTGGTCCGTTTATGATGGTTCAAGGATAGAGTAATGTACTTTGAAGAATTTTAGAAATAATCATGAAAACATATTTAGGGCTCAAACTGCTTGGAGATTATTCTTATTTGGGGTTAGTTTACACATAAAATTTGGTTTGAGGCTAGGTCAGAGGCTATAGTTCTATAACATAATTACTTCATTTTTAGAGAATGTCATATTTTTAAAGTTGTATTTGGATCAATTTGTATATTTATTCCTTTGGATATAACTTGTTGGATTTTCAGGATCTTAAGTATAAAAATGGCTCTTATGGATGTGACTTTAAGATTTTGTATAGATCTCGTGACTAGGATTTTATGTGTTTTGGTCCTTCTATCTAGCTTGGCATGACCTAGTATATTTAGAATTTTTTCTTGGAGTTTTTAGGAGTTGTTTGAAGGTACACATCTTAGGCCAAAGTAGAGAACTTGACTAGTTCTCTTATAAGTCCTTCCTTAAGGTTTCTTCATAAGTTGAGAGCTTTGGAAAACTTTTAAGCTGGTTATGGGTATTTTAGCGTTATAACTTGTTGACGGACTATACTTGGAGACTTAGAACCTTTTTAGACCCTTTTGGAGTTTTGAGAAAAGTTAAGGGTAAATTCGTCTTTTCTTTAAAGATAGGGTTAATTTCATATTTCATTTCCAAGTAATCTTTCCGACTTGAAAGCATTCTAGATTCTTCTAGAGGATTAATATGTGAAGTTGAGACATTTTCTCGTTTGATCAGTTGTTTGATATTTAGTGCACGTGTAGACGATAATGGGTAATGACCGATCGTCGATCAGTTCAGGTAAGTCTTATGGACTTGCTTAGAAAACTCTTCTAGCATGAGTGTGTGTTAATATAGTGGTGTATGATGAGTGAATTATAATTATAACTTGAGTAGAATGACATTACTATATAGATAAACCAAAGTGTATGAAAATGGGTCATGACATCACCGCCCAGCGTTGCCATGTTATTAGGAGGCTCTCTGCGACCAGTCCAAATCGGTATACGGTGAGGTGCATCGGATCCACTCCGGTTGGTTTACAGGGACAGAGGCGAAGGCCGGGAGACCTTCGTGCCACACAATAAGTTGAACCAATAGAAATGAATAAGCTAATTGAAGATAATAATATGGTTTGACTGTGAGCATGTTGATTGTTTAATTTCCGCATTGTGTGTGTTTGTGATAGATAATACTATATGATATTTAGAATTGTTAGCTAACGGTTTCTACCGTCGTTGATAGACCTTGCAAGATAGATAATTGCCGAGGGATCCGGAGAGAGGTGGTCAGCTGGGTTTTCATGCATGTTAGTTTGGGTGTTGGGTTTCTTTTGGTGACAAGACTCATTTCTTTTCTTTGTATTTTGTCATCTATGTTAGACGGCTGAATATTGTTTCCCTTTTTATGTCATTTTATTTATTAAAGTTTTTATTCGGTTTTTCTTTTATTTTTGTTGAAACATCCCGGAAAATTGTCATCCCGCATCATATGAATAGGGATTTGTGATTGATTTATAAGGATGAGTTGCTACTCATGTCAACAAGACTTCTTCTTTTCTAGTGGTATAGTGAGGACAAATAACTCTGGGGTTAAGCGTGCTCGTGCGGGAACAATTTCAGGATGGGTGACCTCCTGAGAAGTTTCTGCGCGTGCATGGTTGGCATGAGAACAACGTCCCTAAGACCTCCGGTCTTATAGACGGTATCAGAGTTAACCTTGAGTTACGAGTGTGCTTGCCCTAGTAGGCGGTCACTCGACTCGGTGGACGGTCCTTGGCCTAATGTGGACGTCAGGAGTTTTAGTGGGGGAGATTGTCATCCCGCATCATGTGAATGGGGATTTGTGATTCCTTTATAAGGATGTGTTGCTACTCATGTCAACAATAATTCTTCTTTTCTATCGGTAGAGTGAGGACAAATAACTCTAGAGTTAAGCGTGCTCGTGCGGTGTAACACCCCGAATCCGTAGGACTCGAAGTGCTACTGGGCTAGGATCTCACAATGGATCTTGACCCTAGCATGACAACAAGTTCACTGAATCTTACAACAAGGCACTGATAGATTAAAACAAAACATAAAACTGATGTATATATATATACATATCAAAAGGTAATACAGAGTACTGCTGAGTACAAAGTCAAAACATGAATCCGTACAACGTAAATAACCCATATCCCACGAATACGCCCAGTGTACGGAACCCTCAGCAGATCACCCCTCTGGATCACTCTGTAGCTCTCCTAACCTGCAAAGGATCTACAACACGGTATAAAACCGTTAGCTAACTATACACATATATAAGAAGATGCTAGAGCACAAACACACATCAATAATATTAACACATCATCATGATATCACACATTTACCCGGTTTATTATCTTTAATAAGTCCAACACTCAATCGTATAATAAATGTATATGAATATACGTGACACGAGGAATGTATATATAACCCTCGCCTCTGCGTGCAATAGCTAGCTGGAGTGGTACCAGCGCACTTTCCCGTATACCATATGGAGTGGTAGGTGCCCTTCCCGTATACCAGAACTAACTAGCTTACAGAGAACTTCCCAAACTCCACTACGGGATGAAAGGTAAGTTGTCACAGCCACTACAATGGGCGGTCAATATAACATAGGTCGGTGACCATAATAACACATGGTATAAAGCATATAACACACACCACTCAAGCATACATCCAATATAAGGATAGTAGCTAAGTAAGTCCTATGGACTTACCTCAATCTCAGGAGTAACTCAACTACGATCAACTCTCCGACTGGCCCACTCCAAACTGGAGGACAACAAGGCCTATACAAGACATACATACATATATCAAACTCCTATCACACAAAGAGGTCACACCTAGACCCAAGGGATCCATAAGGATCATATCCAACTCGTAAACCTCAAGGCCGTAACCGGCATATCTATATCATACTCATCATAAACCGATACCTAGCATGGTACTAGTTCCCTCATACTAAGAAAGAAAAGGAGCTACCCAACTATGGGTAGTCCCGGGACAAGACGCACCTGCGTGATCAAGGGACGCGGGGCGGAAAGGATAACCTGCAGGCGCGGAAGGGAGCAGCCACAGGCGCGGTGACAAGGAACGCAGGCGACGCAGGCAAGGCGCTGACGCTGGCGCGGGCGCTGCGGCACGGCTTCCGCAGGGGCGGTGGTTTCCAGGCGGGTGGGCGGCGACAGTGCAGAACGAAATCCCACGAGTTGTTATTCACTCTTCACGTGATTAATTCAAGTCTCCTCTCTTCCAGATTCACATCCATACATATACATACACAAGTTAACATCACCCTATGATCAATACAACTAATCCTAAGCTAAGGAAGGAAGAATCAAGCAAAGAGAAGAAGAACAAAGAATATGAAGCTTACCACAGCTGTGGTTAGCTAAGGAGTTGATCACCAACAATCTTACTGGCTTCCAAGCACAGCAACACTCATCAAAAGCATCATCATCATCAAAGCCACAACAAATCTCTTCCAAAACCAAAGAGAATCAAGAACAAGATCAAAGAAGATGAAGGAGAAGCAAGAAGGACGTGAGGGAAGCTGGAACATGGAATGAAATGGAACCCTTGCTCAGCAAGGTAAAACGAAGAAGTAAGGGTGAAAGGTAAAGCACGGTCAAAGGAGTAAAAAAAACCGGCTGCAGCCGCAAGAAACCGCAAGGGCGGTTCCATGAGCCGTAGGGGCGGAAACCCGCAGGGGCGGCAATCATGCCTGCGGGTGCAGAGAGACCAATCTCGGCCAAAGCCAATCTCGCCTAAGGTCCAATCTCGGTCCAAAAGAATAGGGCTCTCACATCTCACCCCCTAAAAACAAGTTTCGTCCCGAAGCTTGCAAAGTCCTTAAACTACTCGGACTCATAAGCCGAGGTGAAACTCTCTATAACCTCAGACATAAGCATGGAGGAAATCATCAACTCCAGCAGTAAACTATACTATCCAGGGCCTAGAGGAAAACCATCTCTAGCCGAACCATAATATATCACAAGGCATAGAGGAATCACATCTCTAGCCGTATCATATCCATAACAGAAAGGCATGGAGAAAGAACATCTCCAGCACTACTATGTCCATCAAAATAGCATGGAGGAAAGAATCATCTCCAGCTAAACCTATCATATAACAATAGCATGGAGGTTAGAACCATCTCCAGCTATAAACAAGAATCATACTAGCATAACAAGATCTAATAAGATCATAATCACCTCAAGGCTAGCATGAAATAAAACTATCATAGCATATAAGCATGTAAGCATATAAGACTCACCAAGCTAGTACTAAGATCTACTCGGTGATCCTACTGGTGCATCTAACTCAGCATAGAACTCGGGATAGTTCCTCTGGATACTATCCTCAGTCTACCATGTAGCCTCTTCAGGTCCTCGTCTCGACCACTGTATCCTCAACATAGGAATGTCCTTCGAACGCAGGCGTCTCATACCTCGCTCTAGGATTGCAATCGGATGCTCAACAAAAGTGTGGTCCGGCTCAACCACCAAATCCTCATAACTCACAATGTGTCTCGGATCTGGTATATACTCCCTCAGTTGAGACACGTGAAACACGTGAAACACAGGGTGAACACCCTCTAATCTCAGGCAAGGCTAATCTGTAAGCTGCGCTCCCAACCCGATCCAAAATCTCGAACGGTCCGACATATTGGGGGCTCAACTTCCCCTTAATGCCAAAACGCCTAACACCTCGTGTCGGGGACACTCTCAGCCACACATGGGCTCCAACCCTGAACTCTAGAGGTCTACGCCTCCTGTCAGCATACGACTTCTGACGGCCCTGTGCAGTCAGCATACGCTCTCTAATCAATGCTACTCGAGCCATATCATCCTGAATCTACTAAACCACTAACACTGCTCTGCTCATCCCAGCATAACGGGGTACGGCATCTCTGTCCATACAGTGCCTCATACGGGGCCATCCCAATAGATGCATGCCAGCTGTTGTTGTATGAGAACTCAACAAGTGGGAGATGAGTCGTCCACACTTGTCCCCAATCCAACACACAAGCTCGCAACATATCCTCCAGCGTCTGAATGGTCCTCTCTGACTGACCATCTGTTTGAGGATGGAACGCAGTCGTGAAGTGTAGACTCATCCCCAGGGCAGTCTGAATCTGCTGCCAGAATCTCGAGGTAAATCGTCCATCTTTGTCTGAGACGATCGTCCTCGGTACACCATGGAGTCTCACTATCTGCCTAGTGTACTCCTCAGCTAATCTGCTCACAAGCCACGTCTCCCTATTAGGAATGAAACGTGCCGTCTTCGTCAATCTGTCCACTATGACCCAGATGGCATCAAAACTCCGGCTCAACCTCAGTTCAGTCACAAAATCCATGGTGACGTCCTCCCACTTCCTCTGTGGAACAGCAAGTGGATGGAGCTCACTTCCAGGTCTAAAATGCTCGATCTTGACCTGCTGGCAGGTCGCACACTGTGCCACAAATCTAGCCACATCGGGCTTCAGCCCTCCCCACCGATATATACGTCTCAAGTCTTGATACATCATACTCATATCTGGATGTACCGAGTAAGGTGTACAGTGAGCCTCCTGTAAAATCCTCTGCCTTAGCTTTGTATCAGCAGGTACACAGACGCGACCGCGGCGCCTCAAAACTCCATCTGCTCCAAGCAGAAACTGGGTGCCTCATCTCGAGACATCCTATCTCTGATCCTCTGTAAAGTCGGGCAGGTCTCCTGTTTCTGTCGGATCTCATTCAACAGATCAGGAAGTACCTCTAGAGTACGCAGCTGGGCATCCTCATCAAGAAACTGGATGTCCAACTCTAACCAGATCAAGTCTCTCTGTAGCTGAGACTGTATCGTCAATCTCGCAATCGCCTATTCTCGAGGCGTCTTCTTGCTCAGGGCGTCGGCGACAACGTTCGCTTTCCCCGGATGCTACAGGATCTCTAGATCAAAATCCTTGATCAGCTCGAGCCACCTACGCTGGCGGTTATTCAATTCCCGCTGCGTGAAAATATACTTCAGACTCTTATGGTCTGTGAAGATCTGACACGTTGCACCATACAAATAATGTCTCCAGATCTTCAGTGCATGAACTACCGCTGTCAACTCCATATCATGAGTCGGGTAGTTCTGCTCATACGTCTTCAGCTGTCGAGACGCATAAGCAATAACTCTGCATCGCTGCATCAAACACATCCCAAGCCTAGCTTGGATGCATCACTGTAAACCACAAAATCCTCAGTACCCTCTGGTTGTGCCAAAATAGGAGCAGAAGTCAAACGCCTCTTCAACTCCTCAAAACTCTGCATGCACTGATCAGACCACACAAATCTGGTAGTCTTCCTCAGCAAACTCGTCAGTGGATGGGCAATCAAGAAAATCCCTCCACAAAACGTCTGTAATAACCGGCTAGGCCAAGGAAACTACGTACTTCCTTGACGTTCGTCGGTGTAGTCCATGCTGCTACTGCCTCAATCTTCGCTGGATCCACCTTGATCCTTCAGCTGAAACCACATGACCCAGGAATGCTACCTCTGGCATCCAGAACTCACACTTAGAGAACTTAGCATAAAGTTCTCTATCCCGCAAAACCTGCAATACAGTCCTCAAATGTCCTGCATGCTCCTCTCCACTGCGAGAGTATACCAGAATATCATCAATAAAAACCACCTCAAACTGATCCAGGAAGTCGATGAAGATATTGTTCATCAACTCATAAAGACGGCTGGGGCATTCGTAAGCCCAAATGGCATCACTACAAACTCGTAGTGACCATATCTGGTCCGGAATGCTGTCATGTGCACATCCTGCTCCCTCACCCTCAGCTGGTGATACCCGGAACGCAGGTCAATCTTGGAGAACACAGTCGCTCCCTGTAGCTGATCTAATAAATCATCAATGCGCGGAAGTGGATACTTGTTCTTGATGTCACCTTGTTTAGCTCTTTGTAATCTATGCATAACCTCAGTGATCCGTCCTTCTTCCGTACGAAGAGGACAGTGCTCCCATGGGGACACGCTAGGGCGAATGAAGCCCTTCTCAGCCAACTCCTCGAGTTGCTTCTTCAGCTCCAGCATCTCGACAGGCGGCCATCCGGTATGGGCCTTCGAGATGGGTCTCGTACCAGGCTCTAACTCGATACTGAAATCCACACTCCTCTGAGGCGGCAAACTGGACGGCTCAGCAAAAACATCAATAAACTCACAAACAACTAGGATATCCTCTAATGCTGGACTCTCCCCCTTCTTCATGGCATAACACCAGAAGGCCTCGCAACCCTGTGCAATCAATCTAGCTGCCCGTATAGCGCTAATAACTGTGCCTATCTTTCCAAGGTCCCAACCTCGGAAAACCTCTATTTGGCCTAACTCGGTAAAGAGGGTAACAGTCCTCCTACCTACATCTAAAATTGCAGAGTGTCTATCCATCCAGTCCATACCTAGAATGATTTCTTCATGCTCTAATGGCATGACAAAGAAGTCAACTAGTAACACACGGGTCCTACAGAAATGGGACAACCGTGAATCTCATGGGTACCTCTGACCCTACCACCATTGGGTAACCCTATAATAAAGGGCATACCCTCAACTGTATCTAACCGAAGACGCTCTACACAGGCATCAGAAATAAAAGAGTGCGTAGCACCAGTATCAAATAAAACTCTAACATGTAAAACGTGAATCAGAATGGTACCTGTAGCAGTAGGTGCAGCTGGCTCCTCTGTACTCCTCAACTCAAAAACACACCCTGTGGGCCTCTGGTATCAGTGGTGCCCCCACCACGACCTCTGCCTCTACTCGGCCAAGAGCAGATCCTGAGTCGTAGGGCGATCTGGGACCCTCTGATGTCCCTGAGTTTGCTGCTGCTGAGGTGACCTCTTCCCACCTCCTGCTGCACTGGCAGGAGAAGAACCCTGCTGAGAAGAAGCTCCGCCCTGGCGGCAGTAAACAGCCTTGTGACCTTGCCTACTACAGGTGTAGCAAGTCACTAATGGCCTCGTGCACTCTTGCCTCATATGCCTTGGATCTCCACAGTTAAAACACTGACGTCCCTTTTCTGCAACGGTGCAGATGAGGGCTGACTCTGGCATCTCTGACCACGCCAACCACTAGCAGAACCACCAGTACCACTGATCTGCCCCGTACGCTGCCTCTTCTCAGACCCTCTGGTCTGAGAAGCTCTTCTCTGACTCGCACACTCTCGCTCATAGTCGGCGGCTCTATCTTGGTAGTCCATCAAGGACTCACAATGAAATCCGGCCATATAGGCCCGGGTAATATCCCTCAGTCGTCGGGAAAAGAGGTAAATGTGTTGGTCTGCAGAAGGTGCAACTGGTCCCAATAATGCCAACTCCTCCTGAAACCTCCTGATGGCCTCAAAGACTGGTACATCCTCAAACCCAGCCTCAACAAAATCTCGCAGTTTCTCCCTCCTCAAAGAGGCAGGGCAGAAACGCTCTCTAATCATCGTCCTCATATGATCATAACTGAAATCTGACCCCGTACTAATCTCCACCAGTGCTGTGCCAAGTCCCGGAATAAAGTCTGGACCAACTCGATCTGTCCGTCATTTGGACATCGAATAGACTCTAGAGCTGAGTCTACATGCCCGATCTAGAGCTCAACCTCCAACCCCACCTTCCCAATGAAAGGGGTACACCCATATGATGGAATGCCTTCAACCCAGGTATCTGGTCTAGGCCATCTATGCTCCTTGGGTGTTTGGCAATCTCAGCAGCAGGTACCTGTACAGCTGGCACCTGAGTAACGGTGTGGGACCTCTCAAATGGTCCCTTATATGCCTGTAAATCTGGGGCACATTTACCGGCTCTGGCAGCCTCCTCTACACGTCTGATATATGCTCAGAACTCTGATCCCCCATGGAGACACGATCAGACTCGCCAGACTGGGCTCTCTGTGCCCCCTGTCTCTCAGCTGCCCCCCGTTCCTAGTCTCAAGAACGACGCTCTCAACAACCTCCTCATGTATCTCTCCCGCATGTGAACCGTTAGCAGGAGTCCTACCCGTCCTCTACCTAGAGGGGGTCTACCTCTACCTCACCTAGCTGCAGGTAAGGCTCTAGTCTGAACCATCTGCAGAAGATGTAAACCTATCTTAGAAGGCTATACATGCCGTATGTATAGATATATAACAGATCAATCACAACAGAATATCTATATATCTATACTGTCGAGATCTTCAGAGGGGCGATGGTTCACGTACACGATTACCCAAACATTTGTATTCATTTCAAAACCAAAACCTTTTGAAAAGTCAGACCCCTTTCGGGTTCTGTTTATTTATCTATTCGAACTTTATTGCAGATTACTAGTGCCATTGTTGTCAACCTGGGCTCTGATACCAACTTTGTAACACCCCGAATCCGTAGGACTCGAAGTGCTACTAGGGCTAGGATCTCACAATGGATCCTGACCCTAACCTGACAGCAAGTTCACTGAATCTTACAACAAGACACTGATAGATTAAAACAAAACATAAAACTGATGTATATATATATACATATCAAAAGGTAATACTGAGTACTCTTGAGTACAAAGTCAAAACATGAATCCGTACAATGTAAATAACCCATATCCCACGAATACGCCCAGTGTACGGAACCCTCAGTAGATCACCCCTCTGGATCACTCTACAGCTCTCCTAACCTGCAAAGGATCTACAACACGGTATAAAACGATAGCTAACTATACACATATATAAGAAGATGCTAGAGCACAAACACACATAATTAATATTAACACATCATCATGATATCACACATTTACCCGGTTTATTATCTTTAATAAGTCCAACACTCAATCGTATAATAAATGTATATGAATATACGTGACATGATGCATGTATATATAACCCTCGCCTTTGCGTGCAATAGCTAGCTGGAGTGGTACCAGCGCACTTTCCCATATACCATATGGAGTGGTAGGTGCCCTTCCCGTATACCAGAACTAACTAGCTTACAGAGAACTTCCCTGACTCCACTACGGGATGAAAGGTGAGTTGTCACAGCCACTACAATGGGCGGTCAATATAACAAAGGTCGGTGACCATAATAACACATGCTATAAAGCATATACACACACCACTCAAGCATACATCCAATATAAGGATAGTAGCTAAGTAAGTTTTATGGACTTACCTCAATCTCAGGAGTAACTCAACTACGATCAACTCTCCAACTGGTCCACTCCAAACTGGAGGATAACACGGCCTATACAAGGCATACATACATATATCAAACTCCTATCACACAAAGGGGTCACACCTAGACCCAAGGGATCCATAAGGATCATATCCAACTCGTAAACCTCAAGGCCGTAACCGGCATATCTATATCATACTCATCATAAACCGATACCTAGCATGGTACTAGTTTCCTCATACTAAGAAAGAAAAGGAGCTACCCAACTATGGGTAGTCCCGGGACAAGACGCACCTGCGTGATCAAGGGACGCAGGGGTGGAAAGGATAACCCGCAGGCGCGGCAGGGAGCAGCCGCAGGCGCGGTGACAAGGAACGCAGGCGACGCAGGCAAGGCGCGGGCGTTGCGGCACGGCTTCCGCAGGGGTGGTGGTTTCCAGGCGTGGGGGGCGGCGACAGTGAAACGAAATCCCGCGAGTTGTCTTTCACTCTTCACGTGATTAATTCACGTCTCCTCTCTTCCAAATTCACATCCATACATATATATACACAAGTTAACATCACCCTATGATCAATACAACTAATCCTAAGCTAAGGAAGGAAGAATCAAGCAAAGAGAAGAAGAACAAAGAATAGGAAGCTTACCACAGCTGTGGTTAGCTAAGGAGTTGATCACCAACAATCTTACTGGCTTCCAAGCACAACAACACTCATCAAAAGCATCATCATCATCAAAGCCACAACAAATCTCTTCCAAAACCAAAGAAATCAAGAACAAGATCAAAGAAGATGAAGGAGAAGCAAGAAGGACGTGAGGGAAGCTGGAACATGGATTGAAATGGAACCCTTGCTCAACAAGGTAAAACGAAGAAGTAAGGGTGAAAGGTAAAGCACGGTCAAAGGAGTCAACAAAACCGGCTGCAGCCGCAAGAAACCGTAGGGGCGGTTCCATGAGCCGCAGGGGCGGAAACCCACAGGGGCGGCAATCATGCCCGCGGGGTGCGGAGAGACCAATCTCGGCCAAAGCCAATCTCGGCTAAGGACCAATCTCGGTTCAAAAGAATAGGGCTCTCACATGCGGGAGCAATTTCAGGATGGATGACATCCTGAGAAGTTTCTGTGCGTGTATGGTTGGCATGGGACAACGTCCCTAAGACCTCGGGTCTTACATTTGCTTTGTGGGAAGATCCGGTGAAATTGTTGTCAAGTTAGGGTCGGGACCCATTGTGAGGTCCTATCCCGTGACATTTTGAGTTCCAAAAATTCGGGGTGTAACACTCATTGGTTTCGGAGGCCCCGTGCCAAAAGATAATTAATGTTTTTTTAAAATTTTATTAAAACTATATCTTGTTTGTCCGTCGTTTCTTCTCTTTGACGGTTAGTTCCGTCCACCAATTTCTTTTGGCCTTTCGTTTCAATGTTCCGTTTGAATTGTGATCGAATCTTTAACCTTTATCTCTAAAAAAAAAAAGAGACAAACAACAAAGTAAGACTACTACTGGCGTGAGAGTTCGAACCCCGAACCCCGCTCATTCATATCTACAAAATGAAAACATTGATACAAATTAGCCAAGAAGCACATGTATAGCTTTTACTCAATTTGTTTTATTATATAGTGGTCCTTAAAAATTCGGGGCCTTGTTCATAAGAACGGGTTGCACATGTCACAAGCCGGGTCTATTGTTGCCTTTCCATTATTCCTTAAAAACCCGAGTGTAGAGAATTTAAGTGAGTACATATGTAGAATGTTTTATGGGTATTTGCGTCAACGACATCCATTGACATAGGTACCCGAGAACAAGAATTATATTTCATGCTAACTTTGTAGTAAACAATTTTTACTATCGATATGTCCCCCATTTGCCCTACATGAGGGTCTATTCATCCAACAATCGCATTGTGATTGCTTTATTTAAATAAAAGGCTAAAATGAGAGAGTTGACCTATTTTGTCGATAAAAAATATGAATTGTACTAAATGAATTTCATGATTTGTTATGTTTTTTTTGAATCAAAATTATATCTCAAGTATTTACCCAATATTTATAACCCAGATTTAAATACTACAATGTTAATGTCCGAAACAAATACCCAATATTAATTACTCGAAATAAATACCCGATATTTATTACTCATTTTAATTAGGGTTTTAAAGTCCTTACACAATACTCATGATGGCCATTATAAATAGATATCCAAACAAATATCCTAAATTACCCATTTTAATTATGCGAACAAATACTCAATATTAATTATCCATTTTAATAACAATCTATATATATTACTTAACAAAACTCATTTTACTCACGTGTCAATCTCTTAGGTTATGCACATCAGTATTTTTTTTGATTTATTTACATATTTGTCATAACATATTACAGATTTGTCATTGATTATTTTATAATAAATTTTTTTATTAAAATAAAAATAAAAATAAATTTACTCCTAGCCAATCAAAATTAACAAATTTATATATTATAATTTGATTTTGTTGCGAAAATCTCAAGCAGATCTTTGAAATAGATTTTACACATTTTAAAAAATATTTAAAACTAAATCAAACTTTGTTTCTCTACCTTTATATAAGCAACCAATGACATTGGGATATAAATATGATACTCTTATAATAATCTTTTTAATAAATTTTTATTATGATCTTATTTATAAAAAATATATAATTTACTCCTCACATTAGTCATATTTATTAATAAAAAAATGATGAAATTTAGATAAAATATCCAATACATTATGCATAAAAATAAAAATATAATATTTTATAAATAAATATCCTATACATGCATAAAAATAAAAATAAAATATTTTTTTGTTAGACAAAACTCTCACAAGGGACACTAAACTAATTAATTCTAAAAACTAGACTAGTTAATTCTAAAAACTAGACTAATAGGAATGAGATTTTCAGGAGATTTGTAATTAACTAAGCTAATTATTACATAGTTAGATTAATTGGTAGGGACCCAATTTGTATTACTCGTACAAAAAGGTCACATTACACCGATCTTCTCAATGGAAAAACTCAATGTTATGTAAGCAAAAGTCTATATTCCCATTTATAAATTAAAACAATAAAAAAAAAATCTTAATCAAATTTCTTCATTTATATAACTAGTTATGTATTATTACTATTAAACTAAAAATTTAAAATTAACTAAAACTATTTATGTTGATGTACCAAAACATATATTAATTCTGTGTGTAACACAAATTTGATTGACTAGTTGTCGAGTAAACGAAGGCTCACTTTTTCCTTCATATTCAGTCCTTCGTTAAAAACATTTTTATTGAATAAATCATATTCCATGGAATAATTCTATTCGTGGGTCATCGTGTGAGTTATATTGAACGTGGATTCTACTTGTATAATTCACATTCTTTCACTCATTTCTGTGGCACCTTCTCAAGCAAAAACATCATCAATTAACTCACTGCAACACCGAGAGATCATGGTCGGAAATCCATCCGTTATAGCTGTCAGAATGCACAACATTGAATGATATAACCTTGATAGTGTTTCACGGTGTATCATCAATTATATAAATATATAACCAAGAGTGTAATCGAGCATGACCAATCAATAATCAGTTAGATTTGAGCAAATCAGGACTTTGGACGAACTTTTGGACTTTTTGTTCGTTTTTCTGGACCATACTCGGTTCATGCCCGTGATTTCAAGCCTAATATCTTGTCTATATTCATCTGATCGAGTTGAATTTCAGATTTTGATTCTCTCTTGAAAAATAATAAATTAAATATAAATAAATAAAAGGTTAGTGAACTACTCCTCTTATTGATTTTATGATGAAACCATGCTAAACTTATGTGTTAGACTCGGATTCAACACGTATATACCCAAGAGTATAATCGAACATGAACAATCAATAATAAAAAAAATTTGAGCAAATTCGGACTTAGGATGAACTTTTGGACTTTTTGTTCGTTTTTTTCAGGACCAAAACGGTTTTGTGTCCGTTATTTCAAGCCTAATGTCTTGTCTATATCCTTCCGAGTCGGGTTTTGGATTCCGATTTTCTTCTAAAAGAAATAAATCAAGCATAAAAATTAAAGTATTACACAAAATAAAGTAGCTAAATGACAGAAAACACTTAAAAGTTATTGAAACCTTACCTTAAGTCTCAATTCATACCTAAATCATTATTTGTATCGTTCAATTCGGATTGGTAGGCCGATCCGACTTCTCCCGGATCTAGTAATAACTTTCACAAATCTCATGCCCCGTATTCAATCGGTTTATTTAGATATTTGATTAATGAGCGCGTTGACATTTGGTTTGTTGAGCCTAGAGATTGTATAGTCCCATCAAATATCGTGAATGATTTCCACAAAGACCCGCAATTGGATGCAACTTAACAAAGTCTATAAAAAAAGTCTAACCTTAAGATGGACCCTAAATGATTCATGGCCATATATAGGTGTCTGGTAGGCAAAAGTCATAGAGCATCACCCATCACTCGATACATTTAAGATTACAAGAATATTTGGGAGTGATTCCATATGCACATGTTTTCTTTATTCTTTTGTTGTCAACACAATACGTGTTTTATAAATTTTATTTTTATACACAAATATTGGGTTACATTTTGCATTATATATTTTCCATTTAAATAAGTATAATGTATATAAAAATATGAATATGTGGTTATTAAATATATGCACTTGAAATTACTAAGTTTGTTGAAATATATTTGTTAATTATGTATGTTTAAAATGATTTTGATTTTCATATAAAATTTTATGAAATATTACTGTAAAATACTTTTGTATATAATTTTGTCCGTGTATTTTTAGTGGGACTCTAAAAGTCATGTATTCCAAATAAATTGGTACGAAAATGGAAAATGAAAAATGAAAAAAAGAAAAGAAAAAGAGTACGCCTAATTTAATCATGATGAACAATAATGTAGTTTGCGTTCTTACTTGAATGATGATATATTGGCCATGGATAATGGGCAGTATAGGGAACAAGTAAGAAGGCAAAAAGCAAGGGATCTTCTTTCCAATAATTTGGAGGAAAATATATAAAAAAATAATAACAAAGAATTAATTGATTGATGGTCATTCAATCCAATCAAGTAGATATCTCCTTTCCTATTACAATAAAGTAAAAATAAATAAATAAAAATCCAATCAAGTAGATACAGGTTAGACTAAATCGAGTGATTGACTGTGAGATTGTGACTCACCACTTTGAATGACCAACGTAAACGGACGTATTACCGTTAAGTATCACATTAAGCTTACGATTGGGCTCGTTTGGTGAACATTTTTCAAAACTTAAACCACAACCACCACATTTCTTTTCTGACGGAACGTGTTGCCTTCCGCAACTGCTATGCGCCAATCTTGTTTTTATATAACCAATGTGATTTAGGGCGTAAATAAGATTGGGCTTTTGAAATGAGGTTTATAGAATTACGGAGATGAAATGTGGAGGTTTTCTTCGTCTTCGTATACATAGATTATACGATTATGGGATTATAGGATGAAATTAACATTTCATCTTCATTCTAGGTATTACTAAACAAGTTCAATGTATTACTAGGGGTGTAAATGGGTCGGATTTGGGGCGGAGAATAACATATTCATCTCCATTCCCGTTCTCGTGAATATTCATCTCCATCGGGAAATCCCGTTCCTGTTTAATTTTTCTCATTTAATTTTTCATGGGTTCCCCGTAAAAAATCTTAGTCTCCATCCGCGTTTCCGTTTAATTTCCAGGAGTTTGATAAAAATATTAACTTAGATAATAACTGTAAAATTAGGCCATAGAATACAAAATCGTTACTTTGTTAAACTATATAAATAAAAAAAAAAGAGAACAAAAGAAGAATAGAACTCCATTTTTTTTTAATAAAATACAAATTTGCCAAAGTGAATGTATACCGTGTATATATTAGGTTTTGTTCGTTCAAGTAGAATCGAGACTCGTAGTACAAACTAGTGTAAACTAAAATATTTATATCTTACTAACCTTTAGAGATCTAAGATAAAATAATATATTATTATATCATTTTAATTTTACGGTTTAGGATTTAGGTTGCACCACCAAAAGTCTTATCGAGACTAATACACACGTAAAATAAAATCCAAAGTTTTCATACACTTGAGTCTATAACGTAAACGGGTCGTGGCATCACTACTCAACGCTGACAGTGATTGGAGAGGTTCTCTACGACCAATCCACTCGGTACACGGGGTATGCATGACCCTAGTCCGCTTTGGTAAACGGGGAAAGAGGCGAGAGACGGAGATCCCTCGTTCCACACAATAAGTAGCACATTTAGAGTGAATCACCTAAATAAAGATAATAATTGAGATGTGTGTGAAATCATGCTTATGTGTTTATTTACCGCTTTGATGTGTGTTTGTGCTAGAATAATGTTAACTAATATTAGAATTGCTAGCAACGGTTTCCGCCGTCATTTTGTAGATACGTAGCAGGATAAGACCGTTATGGAATGATCCGGAGAGAGTTGCCAGCCAGGTTTTCCGTACTTGTTAGTTTTAGTTTCTAGATTTCCTTTTTGGGGCAAACGATCATGCCATTTCAGTTTTTGTATTTCGTTTGTTACCGGTTGTTCCTTTTTGTTTTCTTTCTTTTATCATGACTATTTAATGAATAAAAACGTATTTCAGTTTCCTTTTATTTGTGGCTTGTTGAAAGATTCGGTAAAGTTGTTATGAAACTAGGTCGGGACCCATTTGTGAGGTCCTAACACGTAACATCCTGAGTTCCTAGAATTTGGGGTGTTACAATATGGTATCAGAGGTTAGGTTGACAAAAATGAAACTCGCAATCTACTAAAGGGCCAAATAAATAAATAAACAAAACCCAAAAAGGGGTTTGAGTTTTCAGAACGAATTTCGTTTCAACTCATGCATAGTCGGGTGAGATAGTCATCACGAATACCACCACTACTCTCCGCGGATCTCCTTAGTGTAGTATGACGTAGTTACTTGTGACCTTAGTAGTAATGCCTTGTTTGTTAAATGTTAGTCTTTATATACTTTGTGTAGATGGCGCGTATAGGTTAGGTATGACCGCGGGCCGAGGTAGAAGTCGTCCATCTCTCCCTCCTCCCGGATGTGGTAGGGGTGGTAGGGCTTCTGCAGTTAGAGGGTGTGGTCGTAGAGGTGGACCTACAATAGCTAGAGAACGGGAGCCAATTGCTAAAGCTGAGGAAGAGATTGTTTAGAGTGTGACGCCCATGGAGAGACCAGGGTCTTCTAGAGCGCGGTCAACCAACTCAAGTCGTGTCTCGATGGGCGCTTCGGAGTTTAGAGAGGACTAGTGCGTCCAATAGGTAGTTGATGCAGCTTGGAGAGGGTAATGAGTTCTAGATCCCCCAAGACATGCAGGGTATGTTGATGTGTCACAAGAAGTGACCTTGGTACCGGCACTAGAGAGAGTGGTTGAGGCTACCCGAACAAGCGAGGAGCTGCGAGCACCGGTGTTGGATTTGTGGTTGAAGAATTTCAACCACATGCAAATACCTGCCTTTGATGGGAAGTTGGGATTGGAGGTGGAGCATTGGTTAGGACATTGGAGACCGCATTGGAGTCGATCTTATGTCCATAAGACCAACGAGTAGAGCTAGTGTAGACATTGTTCAGATATCAGGCGCAATACTGGTGGATGATCGTCTGCGGTGGAGTTACGGGATTTGAGAAGATGCGGAGTTTGATTAGGGAGCACTTTTGTCCACAAATACTCTACTATGCCTATCTCCATCCGTTCGTTGACGATCTCACAATCCTTATTAAGAAGTGACAATATCTGTACTTCTCATTCTACATTTCCATCATTATTAAAGTACGATCTCTAGCATCACTACTCTAATCAGTCACTAGGTCCTAGGTTCTGCAGACCTAGACGTCCGTTATGTAATTCCGCATCATCTCATTATTTTGTACATATTCCAACCTTATTCTCTTTATTTCCTACAATCCACAATTCTGTACGATCTAGTCATTCCACTTATATTTCAATTTCCGCAAGATCTCATTATTTCATCCATCACTAAATTTCCGTTCCAACTTCCTTAAGTTCAAGTTCGATCTAGTTATCTACTATATCCACTATTTATTCCACATCTGAACGTACGAAAATAATTATAAGGATTCCGGATTTTAAAAAGGATAAGTCGAGGTTCATACTTGATTTCCACTTCGATCCACAACTATGACAAGGGGCTGGTACCAGATGGCACCAGGTGCCATTCGTTGGTACCAGGCGGCAACTAGTTGGCACGAGGTAAGCGCAAGAGATCTCCGTTTCGATTCATCTGGATGGGGGAACAAGGTGAGGCATTAAGGTGATCAGTAGCTTGAAGACCCAGGTTCGAGCCCTACTAATTAAAGAGAACTTAATTTATACGCTACAAGCTACCAAATTTGTCATTGTTATATCATGGTTACATGCTAATGTTGCTTCTAATGTTCTTTGTTTGTCATTGTAGGGTTTTGGAATTTGCTTCTATGTTTTGATAATATAATTAGCTTTTATGTTTCAGACATCGCATGATTGTAGTTCTGATGAATGCTTGATTTTATCACCTTGTCCATTGTCTTTGTAGACTAGGTTGTGTTTTAATGCCTTTTTTCAATGTTGTATGTAGGGCGGTGCATCCGGTCCAGATTAATGGACCGGAATTTTCAAAAAACTTGGACTGGAAATCGGATCGAGACCGAACTGGAATAAAATAAAATAAATTAAAAAATATATTTTTATAAATAAAAATTAAAAAATATATATTTTTATTAGATATATATACAAAATATATATAATTTTTTAAAATATATAAATTTAAATTATTAAAAAAATATATAAAAATAATAAATTTTGGTCCGACCTGGTTTTCCGGTCCAGACCGGGACCGAAATTGGACCGGGACCGAAATTTCCTAAAATCCTGGACCGGGGATCGGACCGGGAAAAACCGGTCCGGACCGATTCGGGTCAATTTTAAACAGCCCTAGTTGTACGTGGAACTGAAACCTTGTTATGCTCATAATTGTTCAATGCTCAACGTTCAGATCTTTTTTTATATCGAAGAAGAGGAGCAAGGTTGAAGCAATTCTACAACAATTTTAGTTTTTTTTTTTTTAAAGTTACGTTGTAGATCGAATACCATTGTAGAGTATATATTAAAAATCGGATGCGCAGTCGCCCGACTTTATTCTATGTTAAAGTCTTTTAAGTTGAAAAAAGGAAAATGGTACAATTTATAATAGCGAGTTTGCTTCTACCTACAATTTATAAGTTTGAAATGATTTTTAGTCTTTAGATCATTTATATCAAATATTTAGTTGTCCAAATCTTAAATTAGAATTTATTATTTCATATCAAGTTGAAACTAATCTTAAAATTTTATCGTTCTTGTTTGAGAAAAGAAGTATATTTCTAATGAGTTTTTAAAACATTTCCGCATGAGGACAATCAAATTTGGACAAAGTTTAGGGTCATTAATTGAAGATTTTTAACAAAGACTTTTAATAAAATTTATACCGCTTTGACAAGATAATTTCATGAGTATATAATGTAATTATTTTATGATATTTACTTGTAAACAACTAAATATTTTGTATGATGTCAATTCTAATTAAAAGAAACACGCAAGAAGACGATTCGTATGGCCTTATATAGAAGTTTGAAAATTTTAAATACATATTAAAATCTTAAAATAATAACACAAAAGAAATTAAGGTAACACGTTATTAAGATCAAGGACAAATTAATTTTCATGTACCTTTTTCAAAACACAATTATAGACTTTTTAAAAAAGCAATTGAGAGATATATCATACTAGTAAGATCGGAGAATGAAAATCTTATATTTTCTTTTGGTAGAATATTGTTCTCCTTTACACACACCTTTAATCGGAAGAATTATGAACGAGTGTTTGACGGACAAAGAAGAAATGAATAGACGGTATCTTTATGATATGTGACAACGGGATGTGGAGGCTCGTAGGATCATAAACAAGTGTTAGCAATCATACAAACCTTAACAAGCCTCTCATCCCATGTCAATAAAATATTATCTACTATTTCTTCTTTGTCGGGTAAACACAAGCAAAATCTTCTAAACCCAGTGATGTATAAATGAAAATAATTTCCATTTCGAAAAAAATATCAGAATCCCAAACTTCGATTTTGTTAGCATACATTACTCGTTTGTTTTACTAAAAAGACATATAATTGGCTTACGAAGGTTATTGGAAATTTATTCGTTTTTTTCAACAACTTTGTATTTCGTCTTCATCGATTATTTCTTGTTGTGCTACAAGAATTCATAGAATTATGCGAAGAAAGAAATACATGTAAAAAGATGTTAGGAACCATGAATGTTTTTGTGGCGTGTTTGATTAACTATGGATATATATAGAGTTACAAAATTTTCAAATCTTTTGAAACATTTAAAAAATAGGATCAAAATATAACAAATATGTAAAAAGTGACAAAATAAAAAATTTATGGTAATTTATTTTGTACTAATATTGAAAATTGATATATCGACTAAAAATATATATTATCTAAATTAAGGTTATAAAAATTGGTCCGATACATATTATATTTTAACTAGAATATATTTAAATAGAAAATATCTTTCCGTTTATGGATGGAATATCAAACAATAATACTGAGATGTTTCAATAAAAGTTTCCTTGTTACTGATTTATTTGAAGCAAAACATGAATCTTATTAAGATAAATTAACATAGTCCACATTCACAATTTCCTGGAGATAGATCGTAGTAAAAATATGTGCAACACCTCCCGATGGACATATCCTTACCGGGAGGTAGAAAGATGTGATCTTCCTTAAGATATTGATGTTTAGCACCTTGCTTGTAAATTTTTGCACATTCCTACAAGTCCAGAAAAACTCATTCAACAAAAATGAAAGCAAGCACAACATGAGTTCTGCGATTCTCCCAAACAAAAAATAAGAGTTCATAAGGTTGAGCCCATACTGAAGAAAACCGGAACCGGAAAGATGTGATCCCCACCAAGCTTCAGCAAATGACGGGCATTGTAGAACGACAACATGAAGGATAGTTTCACGTCCATAGTTACATCGGGATAAAAGGGGAGAATCAATCATATGAAGGTAATGAAGATTCGAGGCAACACTCAACAAGTTAGACGAAAATCTCCATAAAAACTGAAGTACTTTGTCGGAAAGGTTAAGTTTCGAGTTTATTCCACAATTGTTCGTCATAGTTATAGAGTATAGACCTCCATCTTGAAATGTGGATACAACTACCCAACCAATATTTTAACCGTAACTATTCCCGAAATTATCAAGCCACCACCAAATTTGTTGTGGACGGGTCTTTTATAACTAATCGCAATTCTAAGAATGTGGCATCCTCTGTAAAAAAAAATATATCAGAGCCATGAATTTACAAATGACCATCAGACGCGATGAGGCTATATATTTTAATTGATGATCCATTTCCCACCCTCTAGGTAGTCAAGATCCTTAATAAGAAATGACTTTACGCTCCAAATACTTCATCAAGAGTAGTTGGGAGACCAACCTAATGTAGAATATAGGAATTATAAAGCTTGAAGTAATGTGCCTTCATGATGGAACTAACAAGAGAGGAAGGATAATACAATAATCTCCATCCTTTCTTTCTTTTTGAGCAAGGTTGAACACTCTCAAGTCCTTAAAGCCCGTGCCACAAGATTCTTAGGAAGGGAAAGATTCACTTGACTATTAATAACATGTTTCTATGCTATCTTTATAAATGTGTTTTTGTGTGTGTTTTTCCTTAGTTTTGTATGAGAAAGAGCATTCACATCTTTGCTAGTGCTTAAATACATCAAAATAATGTTTACTCACCTTGTGGTTTGTGATTTAGGCAATTTAGGTCCAAAGTGAAGCAATAAGGATAAAATCTACCTCAATTCTATGGAGTACTCTTCACAACATATCATCGTCAAGGAGTTAAGGAAAGAAGGATTCAGGGAATTAAGGAAGGATGGATCAAAAGCTAGCAAGAAGCCAAGAAAAAGATGGAAATCCTAGCAAGAATGATGCAAGTTATAATGGTTAACCTTGTCGTTCACTTAGATAACTTGAGAGAAGAAGCACAAAAACTCGACCAAGGAAGACCATGTCCACTCAAACAAAGAAGTAACTCGTTCAATTCTAGGTCAAGTGGCCAGAAACTCGAGCAAAGAAGAAGGTGAAAACTTGCGCAAAGAGGAATATCTGGAGAAGGATTGCACTTACCTCGAGTAAAGTTGACAACTCGGGCAAGCAACGCACAAACTCGACCAAGGAAGAACCTGAAAACTCGAGATAAGTGTAAATTCCTTCAGCCGGTGAAGAACTCGACCCAAGAGTTCATCTAGCTCGACCAAAGGATATAGATGTGTAGCTTCAACTTGGATGGAGGTGACCACTTGCAACTAACTCATGCACTAGTTGTGAGATTAATTAGATCATTCTAGAATTAAGGACGGACCACAAACTTACCAAATAAACAGAGGGCATGGCTGCTTGTAGTTCATATCATCCAAGGAATAAAACAATTATCTCTAGATTAGTTTAGAAATTCTCTCATTTGTAGCAAGACGATTTTAAAGATATTGAAGTGTCCTTGGTTGTTCTTCATCAAAAGGCTTCTCTAGATCCATTTACAAACTTATTTTGTCCATATATTTGGATTGGTAAGTACAAATAACTCCATTATTTTTCATACGTTCTTATTTTTCTCCTCTAGTTTGTGATGATGCTTTTTGTTTATGTTAATTGTTACTTTGGATTTTCGGTCATGAGTTTGTAGTTTACTTGGTAGGATTTGGGGTGAAAACTCCAAATCAAGCTAGAATTATGTAGATTTATGTCGTGCCTATCGAAATATGGATAATCAAATGCATGTTTACTAGTATATTGTAGGTTTAATTCTATTGAAGTGTTCATCCATGCTAGATCTTATTTGAACGTCGGATGCTAGATTACTTGTGATATTGACTTGTTCCTATATAGCAAATTGAACATTTTCTAGAATGAATGAGTCTTTTTGATGGATTGATCATCTTGGATGAGACCAATAAGTAATTCCAAATTTATTATGCCTATTTAGATGCTTATATTGCTTGAATGATGACAAATAGGGCCGAAAGGATGACTAGCACATTTGTCATGTGAATGTTCATATTATGACTAAGTTCAATTGTTTAGACAATTAGAAAATACCATGTGATGCCTACATGCTTCAAATTAGTCACTAATAGATGAGAAGTTAATCAATCAATGAGTGAATAGCAAACACCACGCGGCACTCATTGATTGAAGCCAAATACCTTGACAAAGCATAACTAAAACCATGCTACCATAGTATTTTTGATTTAACCTCTCCATGTTTCATTAAAGCATAAGATGGTCTTACATATGTCTAGTGAAGGTTTGGAGGAATATCCCCAATTCCTAGTTGTTTTCTTTATTAATATTTGATTGTTATCACTTGTTACTTGTTATTTGATACTCAAACCTTCAAGCATATTGATCACTTGATCAACACCTTTTTCCTTTCATTTTACACATTCTATGCTTTACTAGATGAAATCGAGACGAAGTCGGGATATACATAGTCCTTAGGGATCTCGACCTTGATGTGCAACACCATATTCTTATATTGACACGGTCGTGCACTTGCGGTTCAATGTAATTTTTGTGCTATATGCACACCACATCAAGTTTTTGGCGCCGTTGTCGGGGACTATTGATGCCTGATTTTGTTTAAGAAGGTTTCTTTAGTATTGTAGAATTTTTTGTTACTTTTAAATTCACTTGTGTTTGTTGTGTCTTTGCTTGTAGGTCGCACATAATAAGTATTTGTTGTGTACGTCTTTACTTGCAAGGACCTTAATAAAACTAAGAAAGGAAAGAAAGCTAAGGGTAGCTGGGCAACTCAAGCTACGGAAAGAGATGAGTAATAAAGGCAAATGATCATTGAGATTGAAGCAATATTATTATCTTAAGAAGAAGGTGGAGAAACTATGTGCCAAGAATACTTGTTTAGAGAAGTGCCTAGGAACGACAATGCAAGAGTTTATGCACCAAGGACTTTGAGTGAGAGGATGTATGCACATCCTATTTCCGGGAGTTTTGTTTGGAAACAATGTGCCATAAAATTTTGAGCTAAAGAGTGTCATGATTCAAATGACGATGCAAAATCAATTTGGAGGAGGGATAACAAGCATCCACATCTCCACCTAGTGACATACAATGAACTCTTGAAAACGGTAAAGATTAGAGGTGTTGAATCTTCGGAATTGAAATTAAGAGTATTTTATTTTTCTCTTAGGGGAAAAGAAAAGAAATGGTATCATTCTATACCATCTGGAAGTATCACCTCATGGGAAGAGCTCTTTCACAAGTTTCTCAACAAACTCTTACTACTACTAAATAGGACAATAGAATGAGAAGGAAAATTCCAAGCTTTAAGATGGAGTGTGGAGATAATATATATCTAAATTGGGAGAAGTTCAAAGACTTGCTCATAGATTGCTCACACCATGGATAGCGAAAGCTAGTGCTCTTGAAGATATTCTACAATGGTCTAAATGATCAAATAAGAGATAACATTGATTCACTTTTATGAGGTAAATTTGTAGAGATGGATATGGATGAGGCTTGAAACTTCATTGAAAAGCAATCCAAACATTGTGGAAGATATTCATCTCAAAGGAGGATGTTCAAGGTAACCGAAGAAGTTTCTAGAGATACCAAGGAAGATGCTCTTACCAACCAAGACAATGAGTTGAAGAAAATGTTAAAAGAGAAGAACAAAAGGGAAGTGACTACTTCTTAATCTATTCTTTGTCAATTTTATTCAAGTTTAAATCATACTATTTCTAATTGGGGTTACAATAGAAGCATAGAGGACCTAAGACTAAAGGATGAGCATGGGTGTTATGTAAATTAAGGATTTGAGAGAAGGCATCAATACCAACAACAATAAAGGCAACCATTCCAACAAAGAGATTAACAAGCTTATCTACCACCACCAAGGCAAAACAACAACTACAAGTCCAACTTTGAGATGGAGGTCAAGCAATTGTTGGAGAAGCTTTTTGAAAGTTAGAAGTACTTGAAAAGGGTCAAGAGTTGGTGGAGAAGCAACTAGTTTCTCAAGCTTTCACAAGTAGAGCTGAAAGGATGTTGACGTGCCTCGAGCGTTAGATGCAAAAGATGTAAAGATATGCAATAATGTGTCACAAAAGCATGCATAACACTCAAGGGATATCACATAAAACAACAAGTGAACGGTCATGTCAATGTAAATATATATGACTTAGCATGTCAAGATCATCTCCCAAAGGGCCATGTTATTTAAATCTTGCTCTATGAAGTTAACTAAGCCAATGCAAGTATGTAACAGAAAGCAAAAATGGATCAAGTGATCACACAGAATTCAAGGCATTTAGTCAACATGGATCGAGTTTCAAGTACTCTTTAGTCGAGTAACAAGACAACTTCGATCGAGTGAGTGAATAGGGAAAAACACGTCAATCGAGTAACAAGCACGTAAGAACTCAAATTAAAATTCAATAAAAAGAAACAATTAGGGGCTGGGATTCATTCCTTCAAAACCTCAATATGCCACATATAAGTAGGTGCTATTCCTATATGGGTTATGAGAACATAATTGGACAAGTAAACAAGTGAATGCTACTAAATGAATGTAACATGATTAGGCATGTGATTAATTTAAGCATGACCATCCAAACAAACAAGTTTCACATGGTGTTTGTTATTCACAAGTTTGTAAGGAAACTATAAGTCACTAATAACTCTAAGTTAAGACATACAAGCATCACATGGCGTTTGATATTTGCAAGCATGAATCAACTTAGTTTAACATGGATTAACACAAAGCAAGCATGACAACCATCCTTTTGGCCCTGATTACACATACTCTAGCATGATAGGCATCTAAACAATTATAACTATTAACGGAATTACTTATCGGTCTCATCCATGATATCCACCCATGAGAAAAATAGAATCATGCTTGGAACTAAACAATGCACCTATAAAGAAACAATCTAGACATGAGATCTAGCATCCAACATTCAAATTAGAACAAGCATGGATTAAACATTCAAAAAAGGCTAAGTCTCTCGCATATGCTTACTAACATGCATTGATACTCATTTATTTTCCTAAGGCATAACATCAATTTAAGTGGACATAGCTTGGATTTGGAGTTTTCACCCCAAATCCCTAATAAGGCACAACTCACACATGGCCATAAAATTAAACATCATCTATCCAAAGAAATTGGAGACATTTTATGAAACTAGACAAGACATGAGGAATAATGGCGAAAGAATCAAGTGAATCGGAGTTACCAAACAAAATTTATGAGGATAACTAGGTAGCAAATGGATCAAAAACTTTAATTTCTTCAAGAACTTTAAGAACACCATCAAATAGCCAAATACTCGGTCAATGAGAGTGAAGAGAGAATTTTTTGTGATCTACACCTATAATGTGTGAGATATTTTAATCTAAAGCAACCCAACTAATTTACAGGCTTACAAATTGTCAACTCATCAAAATGAATCTTCCTCTAACAACCTAACGTGTAGGCCATTACAACTCCCGTTTTCTTCGTTTTAGTCAAGCACACCACTTGATCGACGTTGCTTCCTTAGTCGATCGAGTGACCCGTAAGGTTTCTTCTTCTTTCGAGTCGTGGTCTACTCGATCCAAGTGGAAAACTAAGTCGGTTAGTGAGATTTCTTCATCGTTCGAGTGGGATGTTGTTCGTTGGTGTTACCCCCTATAAATCCCTATCAAAAGAGATATAAATTTATAGGGTAGTAAAACAACGGTCTGCTTTAAAATTTGTAACTCGTAATATCTACTCTAAATGCAGCGAAACCACAGTGTATTATTCAATCGCAATAAGAGCAAGTATTCTAAGGTCGATCACAAGGACTAAGTTAGATGACAATAAAAGTTGATTTGGAATAGTACAAATCTAAACTAAGAAAATAGATTGGAAAAAGAAGAAGGAAGAAGGTCAAAAAGGTTTTGAAGATGGTTTGATGGATTCGCAATCAATTGTCAATATTGATTGAAAATAAAATAAATACAAAATAACAAACAATATATGTGGCAGAAAATATAGTTCTAAGGATTTAAGATCATTATTTATACATATGGACTTATGATATATAAATCTCACGTGGCATATATATGGTTGAAAAGCTCCAGGGATGAATGTTTCTCAACTAATGTTCTATTACAGTTATGTCTCAAGAACATATAAATCCGCAACCTATTACTTATTGCATTCAAGGTAAAAAGGGAGAAATCGTAAACAAACCTTATTTTCTTAATTAATGATCAAATAAACCTTTATAGTTACGTCTCAGAAATTACTTGCCTTAAGGAAGGCATAATGACACATTCAATCCAATAAAGGTTGAACCTTTATTACCTAGGAACAAGTTCTCTTATATATCTAAGAAGGAATATCTCAGTTATGACTCAATTCCAACTTAGTTTGGTGGTTTAGAATATTTCTAAACCTGACAAAAACCAAACCTTTCCATAGGATTTAAAGCGAATAACCAATTATAAGGAACGATTAATCCATCATCATCCAAGGTATAAACAAATCTCTAACTACCTTGGAACCACAAAAAGTTTCTAGCCAACAATATTCATATCAAAACCTGAAATAAATTTAATAAAAGAAAGCATACAATTGAAATAGGAAAAGGGAATGAGGAAAGTACCCAACTTTATTGAATCTGAAAAACAAACTGTCTTAAACTTGCCAATCGTATCTAAACTCTAAATAAAGAAAAGGCTGGATCTTCCTAACAACTATTGATCTAACAATGGTGAAAATAGAGCGAAGAGGAAAGGTAGGAGAAGAGTTCTCCTTAAGTCTGAAATCGAACTAACTCTCCAATCTAACACAATCGAGCCCCCTTTCGCAGTATTCGGAACTCTACTTTTATAACATAAGACCTGTCGAAAGACACGGGCTGGCCTAAAAGTCCGAAATAAAATAAAATCGACGCTCAGGGAAGAATCTCGGGCAAATATATCGGCCGAGATTTCTCAGGTCGGGACCGAGATTTCGTCTGTCATCTTCAACGTCATTGGGATCTCGGTCAAGTCACCCTGGATCGGTCTGATATATGGACCGAGATTGGTGAATAGTAGCCTCCATCACGGACCGAGATTTGTGCATCTCGGCCGAGATGGTTTCTTCACTCGGGCACTTGATCTCGTTCGTTCCAAAATCGACTTCTCCTTTCCTTAGCTCGTATGACTGCTAAGCATCCACTCCGAGGCTTGATCCTCAAAACCATCGTTTTAGCTCCAAAATGCGCCAAATAACCTAAAATGACACCAAAAGAGTGTTTAGACATCTATACTTGCAAAGTAACACTAAACAAGCATAAAAGACACAAACTAAGGCTAAAACATGCATGCGGAAAGGGAAAATCTACCTATATGCTCTACTAAACTAGGTCGATAAATCATGTTATCAGATGACAAGCCTCGATCGGGCCTCCTCCATGTGTCATGGCATTGCCATAAATCATGTCCACATTGATCGAGTGACATGTCTTCTACCTTCGAGTGGCATGTTCTTCCATAAAGTGACTCTTGCTTTAACGGAAAAATTGATTAAGATCCTTCATGGAACGTCTAAGTGTTGTGGATCAAGTGAAATTGATCTTCCGTTGTCAAGTGAGAGGTCTTCTTCCATCGAGTGGACTCTATCTTATATGGAAAAATTGAGTAAGATCCTTCATGGAACGTCTAAGTGTTGAGGATCAAATGGCATTGGTCTTCCTTTGTCGAGTGAGAGGTCTTCTTCTATCGAATGGACTCTACTCGATCCATGGCACTTGTCTTCTCCAAGGTGAGTCTTTAGTTTCTCTTTAAAGGTCTTGAACTTTTCTTCCATTCATGCTCTTGGGTTTTTTCCTTACTTTTCCTTACTTTTTCCAATAATGATGACGAGGTAGAGTGAGCTTCCTTAGACTTGATAGATTTTTCTCTTTTAAGCTTCAAAGTGGATCTAAATCACCTAAATACAAGAGAAAAAAGGGAGTAGATATTCTTTGATGCAAATAAGCTCTAGCTATGATGTAAATGCCTTATCTTATGCAAAAACTAAGAAAAACACATGAAAAGAACACTACAAAAGATAGCATGAAAGCATGCTATCAAAATACCCCATAATTAGCTCTTACTTGTCCCAAGTAAGATCCAAACACAAAGTAGGAAAAGAAAGAAAGGCAAAACAAAAGGAAAATATTTTTAGGAGCATGCTTCAACATTTTAGATCTCTTTTCAAAATATTCTTTTTTACGGCAAGGCATTGGATAAGATTAAAAGTAATGAGCATGAAAATAAACATGTAAGAATATATGCTAAGTAATTACTAACAAAACCTATAGTCAAGAATCCTAAGTTTTCTAACTTATTCATGCTACTTAAAGGTATTTATTGATACTTGCACATAACTTGTATTGTTTCACCAAATGATCAAAAACATAGCTAGAGGCTCACATTTCCTAAATGCAATCTAGATATGATCGGGTCTTTATAATGATTTTCTTCTTGGACTCGGCCTAACAAATAAAAACCTTCATGCTCTTTTGGCATGGTTTACATTCACTTTTCATTTCATCTCACTGATGCGCATACTTGACCTCATTGACATAAAAGCAAAACAAAATGAAAAATAAGCAATCATCACATTAGCCAAGTGGCTTGCCAAGTGGCATATTGAAACTTTGAGTGTCAACCAATGTAAGTTTCCCTAGTGTAAGAGCCTTAGTCCTTGGAGCCGTTTTTGGCCTTAGCCGCCCGCGGGTCTGTGAGGCCGCCCCTGCGGCGCCTCTGTTGTTCCGCCCTGCGTTCAGCAATCCCGCCCCTGCGGTTTCCGACAACTGCAGCCGGTTTTGTTGACCTCTTTGACCGTGCTTTACCTTTCTTTCCCTTCCCTTAAGTATTCCCTTGGCTTGCTGAGCAAGGGTTTTCTTCACTCCTTTCCAGCCTACGTCCTCCTTGCTTATCCCTTCTTGCTCCTTGATCTTCTTCTTGGTTTCCTTAGAGTTTGGAAGTGTTTTGGTGTGACTTTGTGTGTGGCTGATGATGAGGATGATGTTAGATGTTATTGCTGAGCTTGGGAGCCAGCTGAGGTAGTGTTGGTGATATGTTCCTGGCTTAGGACCACAGGTGTGGTAAGCTTCTTGCTTCTCCTTTCTTTCTTCTTCCTTGTTCTTCTTCCTAGCTTAGGATTAGATGCATGTTAGGGGATACTGATGTTGGTATATGTTGGTATATGTATGTGCTTGGTTTTGGATGAGAGAAGACGTGATTTGATCACGTGAAGAGCTGAAGAAGAATCGCGGGATCATATTCTGCACTGTCGCCGCCCCAGCGCCTAGACGCCATCGCCCCTGCGGGATCCTTGTCGTCGCACCCGCGCCTGGAAGCCGCCGCCCCTGCGGGAGCCGTTTCACCGCGTCTGCGGCCGAGCCTTGCCGCGCCTGCGGTTTACCTGTTCCGCACCTGCGTCTTTCCGTCACGTAGGTGTGTCTTGTCCCGGGTCTACCTAGAGTTGGGTAGATCCTTTCCTTTCCTAGTATGAGCGGTTTAGTGGGCATGCTAGGTACGTATATGAGGATAGAATGAGGTTGATCATGTTATGGTTTATGCCGGTTATGGCTTTGTGGTTTATGAGTTAGGTTACGATCCTTATGGATCCCTTGGGTCTAGGTGTGACCCCTATGATGGTTATGAGTTTGATATATGTTGTTATGCCTTGTTTAGGCAGTGTTGATCTACAAAGTTGGAGCCGATTGGGTTTGAGACTTCCGAGGTTGAGGTAAGTCCATAGGACTTACTTAGCTGCCATCCTTATATAGTTGTGTGCATGAGTGGTGTGTGTTATATGATTGATAGCATGTGTTATGATGATTACCTACCTATGGTTTAGTGACTGCCCATTGTAGGGCCGTGACAACTTGTCCTTTCATCCCGCTGGGAGTCTGGAGGTTTCTCTACGGGCATGCTAGTATGGTTCAGTGGGCAGGCCACCTGCACCACTCCCATAGGGTACACGAGAGGTGGTAACGGATCACCATTCAGCTGGCACCATTCCCGAGAGGCGAGGGTTATATTCCTCGTGTTACATATATTCATATTGATATATATATATATATATATATATATATATATATATATATATATATACGCTTGAGTGACTGGACTTTATAAAGATAATAAACCGGGTAAATGTGTGAAAGCATGATGATGTGTTATGATTCCTGATGTGTGTTTGTGCTCTTGCATTCCATATATATGCGTATGGTTAGCTAACGGTTTTATACCGTGTTGTAGATCCTTTGCAGGTTAGGAGCACTATAGAGTGATCCAGATAGGGTGATCCTGAGTGTTCCGTGCACTGGGCGTTATCGTGGGATAGGGAACATTTTGTTATGTATATTACGTTTTATTTGTACTCAGCGTACTTCTGTATCACCTTTTGATATTTATACATATCAGTTTCATGTTTTGTTTTTAATCTATCTACGCCTTGTTGTAAGATCCAGTGAACTTGTTGTCAGGCTAGGGTCAGGATCCATTTTGAGATCCTAGCCCAGTAGCGCCTCGAGTCCTACGGATTCGGGGTGTTACAAAGTTGGTATCAGAGCTTTAGGTTGACAACAATTGCACTTGCTACTTGCGATAAAGGTTGGATGGATAAATAAATAGAACCCGAAAGGGTTCTGACTTTTCAAAAGGTTTTGGTTTTGAAATGAGTACAAAATGTTTTGGGATATTGAGTACGTGAGTCATCGTCCCTCTGAAGATCTCGACAGGATAGATATATCTTGATATTCTGTTGTGATTGATTTGATATATATATCTATACATATGACATATATATAGCCTTCTAAGTTAGGTTCACGTCCTCTGCAGATGGTTCAGACTAGAGCCTTACCTGCAGCGGGGCGAGGTAGAAGTAGACCCCCTCTAGGTAGAGGACGAGGTAGAGTTCCTGCTGTTGATCCACGTGCAGTAGAGGAGATTTATGAGGACATTGCTGAGAGTGTCGTATCTGAGATTGGGAACGGAGCAGCTAAGAGACAGGGACCACAGCGAGTCCAGTCGGATGACTCATATCGTGTCTCCATGGAGGGACCATCCTTCCGCGAGTACATCAGATGTGTGGAAGAGGCTGCTAGGACAGGTAGTCGTGCTCCGGATCTGCCAGCACAGGAGGGATCATTTAGGAGATCCCATGGAGTGACTCAGGTGCCAGCTGCACAGGCACCTGTTGCTGAGATTGCTCGAGCTACAGAGGAGCATAGAGGGCCTAGACCAGACACTTGGTTGAAGGCATTTCATTAGATGGGAGTACCCCCTTTCTCTGGGAAAGGGTGGGTTAGAGGTTTGAGCTCTGGCTCGGACATGTAAACTCAGCTTTGGAGTCTATTAGATGTATAGAAAACAGGCAGATAGAGTTGGTGCAGACTCTGTTCAGGGATTTAGCACAGTACTGGTGGAGGTCTGTATGTGGACAGGTCACCAGTTATGACCAGATGAGGACCATGATCAGAGAGCGTTTCTGCCCTACCTCACTGAGGAGGGAGAAACTGCGGGACTTTGTGGATGCTGGCTTCGAGGTGTACCCGTCTCAGAGGCTATCAGGAGGTTCCAGGAGGAGCTGACATTGCTAGGTCCAGCTGCACCTCCTGCAGATTAGCATGTATATCTGATTTCCGACGACTGAGGGATACCACCAGGGCCTACATGGCAGGGTTTCATTGTGAACCCCTGATGGACTATCAGGACCGGGCTTCCGACTATGAGAGGGAGCGAGCTGGACAGAGGCGAGCTTCTCAGACCGGAGGGTCTGAGAAGAGACAGCGGACTGGGCAGACCAGTGGTGCTGGTGGAGCTGCTAGTGTCGGGCGAGGCCAGAGTCGCCAGAGTCATCCCTCATATGCACCGGCTATAGATAGGGTACGACAGTGTTTCAACTATGGTGGGTATGGACATATCCGATCAGAGTGTACGAGGTAGATAGTGACTTGCTTCACTTGTGGCGGACGAGGACATAAAGCTGTCTTCTGTAGACAAGGTTGAGCATCGTCCTAGCAGGGTTCTTCTCCTGCCAGTGTAGCGGGAGTGGGATGGAGGCCACCTCAACAACAGCAGACTCAGGGACAACAGAGGGTCCCATATCGCCCTACGACTCAGGGATCTGCTCTTGGGCCGAGTAGAGGCCGAGGTCGTGGTGGGAGCACCACTGACACCGAGGGCCACAGGGCCGAGTTTTTTGAGCTGAGAAGTGTAGAGGAGCCAGCTGCACCGACTGCTACAGGTACCATTCTGATCCATGATTTACCTTTTAGAGTCTTGTTTGATACGGGTGCTACGCATTCTTTTATATCTGATGCATGTGTAGAGCGTTTGGGATTAGATACGACTGAGGGGATACCCTTTAGTATAGGGTTACCCGATGGTAGTAGGGTCAGAGGTACCCGTGAGATCCGTGACTGTCCATTTCTGTGGGGACCCATGTATTACTCGTGGACTTCTTGGTCATTCCCTTAGAGCATGAGGAAGTCATATTAGGTATGGATTGGATGGATAGACATTCTGCAATTTTAGATGTAGGTAGGAGGACTGTTACCCTCTCTACGAGTTAGGCCAGATAGAGGTTTTTCACTTGGAAGTCAGGCATGTTTATTAGTGCGATATGGGCAACAAGACTGATTGCACAGGGTTGTGAAGCCTTCTGGTGTTATGCCATGAAGGAAGGGGAGAGTCCAGCCTTAGAGGATATCCCAGTGGTGTGTGAGTTTGCTGATGTATTTGCTGAGCCGTCCAGTTTGCCGCCTCAGAGGAGGGTGAATTTTGGCTTTGATTTAGAGCCTGGTACGAGACCTATCTCGAAGGCCCCATACCGGATGGCGCCTATCGAGATGCTGGAGCTGAAGAAGCAACTCGAGGAGTTGGCTGAGAAGGGATTCATCCGCCTAGTGTATCTCCATGGGGAGCACCTGTCCTCTTCGTACGGAAGAAGGACGGATCGTTGAGACTGTGCATTGATTACAAGGAGCTGAACAAGGTGACCATCAAGAACAAATATCCATTGCCGCGTATTGATGACTTGTGAGATCAACTTCAGGGAGCTACAGTGTTCTCCCAGGATTGATCTGCGTTCAGGATATCACCATCTGAGGGTGAGAGAGCAGGACGTGCATAAGACAACATTTCGGACCAGATATGGAAACTACGAGTTTGTAGTGATGCCATTTGGGCTTAAAATGCCCCAGCCATCTTTATGGAGTTGATGAACAACATCTTCATCGACTTCCTGGATCAGCTTGTGGTGGTCTTCATAGATGACATTCTGGTGTATTCTCGTAGTAGAGAGGAGCATGCGGGACACCTGAGGACTGTCTTGCAGGTTTTACGGGATATAGAACTTTATGCTAAGTTCTCTAAGTGCGAGTTCTAGATGCCAGAGGTAGCATTCCTGGGTCATGTCGTTTCTGCCGGAGGGATCAAGGTTGACCCGGCGAAGATCGAGGCAGTAGCAGCATGGTCGACACCGACGAACGTCAAAGAAGTACGTAGCTTTCTTGGCCTAGCCGGTTTTTACAGACGTTTTGTGGAGGAATTTTCTGTGATCGCCCGCGTCCACTGACAAGTTTACTAAGGAAGACTACCGGATTTGTATGGACTGAGCAGTGCAAGCAGAGTTTTGAGGAGCTAAAGAGACGTCTGACTTCCGCTCCTGTTTTGGCACAACCAGAGGGTACAAAGGATTTTGTGGTTTACAGTGATGCATCCAAGCTAGACTTGGGATGTGTATTGATGCAAGGAGGAGAGTGATTGCTTATGTGTCTCGACAACTGAAGACGTATGAGGAGAACTACCCGACTCATGATTTGGGATTTGCATCGGTAGTTCATGCGCTAAAGATCTGGAGACATTACCTGTGTGGTGCTACATGTCAGATCTTCACAGACCATAAGAGTCTGAAGTAAATTTTCACGCAGCGGGAATTGAATAACCGCCAGCGTAGGTGGCTCGAGCTGATCAAGAATTTTGATCTGGAGATCTGTATCATCCGGGGAAGGCGAACATTGTCGCCGACGCCCTGAGCAGGAGGACGCCTCGAGAGCAGGCGATTGCGAGATTGACAGTACAACCTCAGTTACAGAGAGACCTAATCTGGTTAGAGTTGGACATCCAATTTCTTGATAAGGATGCCCCGGTTGAGTACTTTAGAGGTTCTTCCTGATCTGTTGAGTGAGATTCAACATAAGCAAGACCTTCCCGACCTTGATGAGGATTAGAGAGAGGATGTCCCGGGATGAGGCACCACAGTTCCTTCTGGGAGCAGATGAAGTATTGAGACGCCGCGGTCTCGTCTGTGTACCTGCTGATGCGAGTTGCGTCAGAGGATTTTACAGGAGGATAATTGTACCCCTTACTCGTACATCCAGGTACGAGTAAGATGTATCAGGGATTTGAGACGTTCATACTGGTGGGGGGGCTGAAGCCGATGTAACCAGATTTGTGGCACAGTGTGCGACTTGTCAGCAGGTCAAGATAGAGCATTGCCGAACTGGAGGTGAACTCCATCCACTTCCTGTTCCACAAAGGAAGTGGGAGGACGTCACCATGGACTTTGTGATTGGCTGAGACCGAGCCGGAGTTTTGATGCCATCTGGGTCATAGTGGACAGATTGACGAAGACGGCACGTTTTATTCCTATTCGGGAGAGACGTGGCCGGTGACCAGGTTAGCTGAGGAGTACACTAGGCAGATAGTGAGACTCCATGGTGTACGAGGACGATCGTCTCAAATAGAGATGGACGATTTACTCGAGGTTCTTTGAAGGAGGTTCAGACTGCCCTAGGACGAGTTTACATTTTACTACTGCGTTTCATCCTCAGACAAATGGTCAGTCAGAGAGGACCATTCAAACACTGGAGGATATGCTGCGAGCTTGTGTGTTGGATTGGGGACAAGTGTGGACGGATCACCTCCCACTAGTTGAGTTCTCATACAACAACAACTGGCATTGCATCTATTGAGATGACCCATATGAGGCACTGTATGGGAAGAGATGTCGTACACCGTTATGTTGGGATGAGCCGAGCAATGTTAGTGGATTGACACCTGATCAGATCCAGGATGATGTGGCTCGAGTAGCACTAATTAGAGAGCGGATGCTGACTGCACAGAGGCGTCAGAAGTCCTTTGCGGATAGGAGGCGTAGACCCCTAGAGTTCCGAGTTGGAGCCATGTGTGGCGAGAGTGTCCCAGACACGAGTGTTAGGCGTTTTGGCATTAAGGGGAAGCTGAAGTCCCCGATATTCGGACCGTTCGAGGTTAGAGGGTGTTCACCCTGTGTTTCACATGTCTCAGCTGAGGGAGTACATACCAGATCCGAGACATATCATGAGTTATGATGATTTGGTGGTTGAGCCGGACCACACTTTTGTTGAGCACCCGATTGCAGTCCTAGAACGAGGTATGAGACGCCTACGTTCGAAGACATTACTATGCTGAGGATACAGTGGTCGAGACGTGGACCTGATGAGGCTACATGGGAGACTGAGGATAGTATCCAGAAGAACTATCCAGAGTTCTATGCCGAGATAGATGTACCTATAGGATCGACGAGTAGATCTTAGTACTATGTTGGTGAGTGTTATGTGCTTATATGCTTATGTGCTATGATGTGTTTATTTCGTACTAGTTGTTATGTGATGTGTGATCTTATTAGATTTTGGTATGCTAGTGCGACTGATTAGAGCTGGAGATGGTTCTTTCCTCCATGCTACTGTGATGCGATAGGTCTAGCTGGAGATGGTTATTCCTCCATGCTATTTTGATGGACATAGTGTTGTTGGAGATGTTTTTCCTCTATGCCTTGCGTTATGTGATGTGATTATGGTTGGGCTAGAGATGTTTTTCCTCTATGCCCCAGTGATATGATTATAGTATTGGATAAACATGGATTTCCTCTATATCTTGGATGGTATAGTTTTATTGTTGGAGTTGATGATTTCCTCCATGCTTGTTTGAGGATTTTACAAGTTTTGGGACGAAACTTGTTTTTAGGGGTTAGATGTAAGAGCCTTAGTCCTTGAAGCCGTTTTTGTCCTTAGCCTTCCCCGCGGGTCTGTGAGGCCGCCCCTGCGGCTCCTCTGTTGTTCCGCCCCTGCGGCCAGAAATCCCGCCATGCGGTTTCCGACGGCTGCAGCTGGTTTTGTTGACCTCTTTTGACCGTGCTTTACCTTTCTTTCCCTTCTTCCTTAAGTATTCCCTTGGCTTGCTGAGCAAGGGTTTTATTCACTCCTTTCCAGCCTACGTCCTCCTTGCTTATCCCTTCTTGCTCCTTGATCTTCTTCTTGGTTTCCTTAGAGTTTGGAAGTGTTTTGGTGTGGCTTTTGTGTGTGATGATGATGAGGATGTTGTTAGATGTTATTGTTGAGCTTGGGAGCCAGCTGAGGTAGTGTTGATGATATTTTCCTGGCTTAGGACCACAAGTGTGGTAAGCTTCTTACTTCTCTCCTTCCTTTCTTCTTCCTTGTTCTTCTTCCTAGCTTAGGATTAGATGCATGTTAGGGGATACTGATGTTGGTATATGTATGTGCTTGGTTTTTGGATGAGAGAAGACGTGATTTGATCACGTGAAGAGCTGAAGAAGAATCGCGGATCATATTCTGCACTGTCGCTGCCCCCGTACCTGGACGCCGCCACCCCTGCGGGATCCTTGTCGCCGCACCCGCGCCTGGAAGCCGCCGCCCCTGCGGGAGCCGTGTCACCGCATCTGCGGCCGAGCCTTTCCGCGCCTGTGGTTTGCCTGTTCCGCCCCTGCGTTTCCGTCACGCAGGTGCGTCTCTGTCCCGGGTCTACCTAGAGTTGGGTAGATCCTTTCCTTTCCTAGTATGAGCGGTTTAGTGGCATGCTAGGTACGTATATGAGGATAGAATGAGGTTGATCATGTTATGGTTTATGCCGGTTATGGCTTTGAGGTTTATGAGTTAGGTTACGATCCTTATGGATCCCTTTGGTCTAGGTGTGACCCCATGTGATGGTTATGAGTTTGATATATGTTGTTATGCCTTGTTTAGGCAGTGTTGATCTCCAGAGTTCGAGCGGATTGGGTTTGAGACTTCCGTGGTTGAGGTAAGTCCATAGGATTTACTTAGCTGCCATCCTTATATTGGATGTGTGCATGAGTGGTGTGTGTTATATGATTGATAGCATGTGTTATGATGATTACCTACCTATGGTTTAGTGACTGCCCATTGTAGGGCCGTAACAACTTGTCCTTTCATCCCGCTGGGAGTCTGGAGGTTCTTTACGGGCAGGCCAGTATGGCTCAGTGGGCCACCTGCACCACTCCCATAGGGTACACGGGAGGTGGGACCGGATCACCACTCCAGTTGGCACCATTCCCGAGAGGCAAGGTTATATTCCTCGTTTCACATATATTCATATTGATATATATATATATATATATATATATATATATACGCTTGAGTGACTGGACTTTATAAAGATAATAAACCGGGTAAATGTGTGAAAGCATGATGATGTGTTATGATTCCTGATGTGTGTTTGTGCTCTTGCATTTCCATATATATGCGTATGGTTAGCTAACGGTTTTATACCGTGTTGTAGATCCTTTGCAGGTTAGGAGCACTTCAGATTGATCCAGATGGGGTGATCCGCTGAGGGCTCCGTACACTGGGCGTTATCGTGGGATAGGGAACATTTGTTATGTATAGTTACGTTTTATTTGTACTCAGCGGTACTTCTGTATCACCTTTTGATATTTTTATATATATCGGTTTCATGTTTTGGTTTTAATCTGTTTTGTGCCTTGTTGTAAGATCCAGTGAACTTGTTGTCAGGCTAGGGTCAGGATCCATTGTGAGATCCTAGCCCAGTAGCGCCTCGAGTCCCATGGATTCGGGGTGTTACACCTAGGCCGCACAATTAAGAGTTCATTACCAATACACTCTATGATGAACCTAGAAAACGTTTACTTTAGCTCAAATTTCTTCAACATAGGATTCACTAAGTCATACATCAACCAATAGGAATTATAAGTGTTCAACTAAATTCATCAATCATATATATATCATGAATAAGGGTACGTAGGAACTACGGTGAAGTTATGCATGATGTAGGAATTACGGTGATTTGATTCCGTCTCAAACAGATACTTAGGAAGCTCGGTACAATGCAAAATACCCATCGAGTTATGTCACACCAATTTTATAAAATGATGGTAGGTAAAACTATGTAAGATTTGATCCCTACAAAGGGTACATAGTAACCTCAATTTGTATGACCGTTGAGTTCAATCTTAAACTTCACGTGAAAATTAAAATGAAGTTGAGTGATGAACCACGGTAACATGATTTCATCTCAAACAATTACGTAGGAAGATCGGTACAAAGGAAATCGCCTATTAATGACATCCATATTTTCCCCTATATAGATTTTAGAATCATGCATTTTCATCTCTTATATGTGATGGTCATCCTAGGACCAACTACGTTGATGACGGGGTCAGTTGTAGTAAATTGAGTGTCGAATTCACATGGATCACGTATAAGTTAAAAATTATTGATTAATAATCATTATAAGTAAATAGGGGGAGGAAAGAGTAAAGGAAGAGGTAAAATATGTTTTTGGGGTTTGTAATAGAAAGGAAAAAAGAAAGTTCAATGATTTTTGTTGGTTAAATATGGAGGGAAGCGATCTAAGGAAACATGAATCGACATTATAATGAATTAAAATAAAACCACATATATGAATATCATGAGCATTGACATGCGAATATTCCAGATAACTATCAAATGTAGCATTTGATACACACAAAAAGACCGTGTTAAGCTGTTTTGAAATCCAAGAAAAGAAAAAGACTATCTTGTGGTAGGATCCAATCCCTTAAACGAAGTTCTTTTCAATCTTTTCAATAAAAACAACACATTTTCGCGTAAGACCATTTTTTTAATCTAAAATGTTTTATAAACGTCACTTCTTTCGAAGGTAAATTAAAGATAAGAATGAAGCACTTTGACAATAAGCAAATTCACATTCTAAATTCAGTAATTCATATATGCAATCATAAATTAAATCATTATAAGGATCAACCAATTCTTAGATCAAGAGTGAGATTGTCTAGCTAGACATGATGGGATCAAAAGTAGAATTTATTATTTATGAAATATTCATGAATAGCACTAACAATTGTTTGGTTCCAACAAGGAGCGAACCTTTAAGAAGAATTTAAATCCATATAAACCTATCTCACGGCTACGGAATTTGGATCGGGATAATCAACATACCTATAATCCTAGGTTAACATGTCTATATTGGGCCAAAAGTCGGAATCCTAAGGTTACAAAATATATCTTTCTAAAGATAAGATCAAAAGATATGATCTCTTTGATAAACAACGACGTCGAGACGTTGTGGAGACGACTGGCATAGAAACGTCATGGGAGATGGTTTGATCCCGTCTGGTACCCCATGTCGAAGTGGTATGGGCCAGGATCTAAATTGGAACAATGTTGGGTTGCATGGTGAGGGAGATGAGCATGAGACGGCCACCAAATGACTTGGATTCCGTCCGGTCCATAGTTTAGCATGTGATCTCGCTTCAATATTCGTTGCAATCTTCTATATATCTTGCATTCAATGCTTCTTTAAGGGACTTTGTGTCACTTGAATCTTCCTTCCTCAGTCACGTATGATGCTCTTTGTGGCTCTGACTTCGGGGAGGAATGAATACTTCATATTTCGCACAAACGATCCCGGAATTAACCTTAAACGCCTAAAGTACAAATAACCAAGGTAGATACTGAAATATGGAAAAGGAAAGTTTTCTATACTAAAAATGAAGTATAAGAGAGCAAATGATGTATGAGATGCATGATTCTAAAGGATATATGATGTTACATTTGGAACTTGTCGAAATATCCCATACCTAAACTTTGCTCATCCACGAGTAAGATCATGACACATTTCATGCTATGTGCAAAACAAGTTATTGCCTCAACTAGGAGAAAAACGTATAACTCAAACCATGTCATCATAGCGTCAATCATTGTAAAAGGATAAAGGATGAATCATAGCTTTTTCAAACCACTAAGGATAATGTGTTTACTCTCAATCAAACAAAATGTGTTATGCTTCGCGTGGGAATTATTTAAGAATCCTCCTAGATGGTTAATGGCGGAAATGATTGTATTAAATTAGGACCATTTTACTACTTGTACACTAGTCGAATATCCCACCCAACTTCCATTTAGCTAGGTAAATTTTCTATTGTTCATTTTTATTAAAATTAAATTTGTTGAAACTTATTTTCGAAAAATTAATATTTCTTGACATAGAGAACAACATACTGAAAAAATATAATTTTTATTTAATATTGACACCAAATATATTTCAATGGTAAGATTTCACCATTAATTATTTAAATGCAAATATATTAGGTTGTAGCTAAGTTGCATGTCTAGATGCCCACGTTGGTGGGTCATGATCGCCGCGAGGTGATGGCCTTGATCGTAGAATTCGGCCATTCGGTAAAGTGGGATATACATCCATGTTTACATCCCTTGATAACGTTGGTGGATCATGGTCACCACGAGGTGATGGCCCCGATCTTTGAATTCGGTCCTTGGATAAAGGTGGGTATACATCTGCATTTACATCATTGGATGACACTAGTGGTCGTGCTGGCGGATCATGATCGCCGCGGGGTGATGGCTTGATTTTAGAATTCGGCCATTCGGTAAAGTGGGATATGCATCCAAGTTTACATCCCTTGATAACGTTGGGGGGTCATGGTCACCACGAGGTGATGGCTTTGATCTTTGAATTTGGCTCTTGGGAAAAGGTGGATCTGCATATACATCATTAAATAATTGAGATGCTCTCTTTGGTGGATCATGGTCACCACGAGGTGATGGCCCTGATCTTTGAATTCGGTCCTTGGGTAAAGGTGGGTATACATCAATGTTTACATCATTGGATAAAACTAGTGGTCGCGTTGGTGGATCATGATCACCGCGAGGTGATGGGCCTGATTTTAGAATTCGGTCATTTGGTAAAGTTGGTGGATCATGGTCACCACGAGGTGATGGCCGTGATCTTTGAATTTGGTTCTTGGGTGAATGTGGATATACATCCGCATATACATCACTTGATAGTTGAGACGCTTGCATGGGTGGATCATGGTCACCACGAGGTGATGGTCCTGATCTTTGAGTTTGGCCATTCGGTAAAGTGGGATATGCATCCAAGTTTACGTCCCTTGATAACGTTGGGGGGTCATGGTCACCACGAGGTGATGGCCCTGATCTTTGAATTTGGCTCTTGGGGAAAGGTGGATCTGCATATACATCATTATATAGTTGAGATGCTCTCACGGGTGGATCATGGTCACAACGAGGTGATGGTCCAGATCTTTGAATTTGTTCCTTGGGTAAAGGTGGATATATATCCCTTGATAACGTTGGGGGTCATGGTCACCACGAGGTGATGGCCCTGATCTTTGAATTTGATTCTTGGGAAAAGGTGGATCATGGTCACCACGAGGTGATGGCCCTGATCTTTGAATTCGATCCTTGGGTAAAGGTGGGTATACATCAGTGTTTACATCATTGGATGAAACTAGTGGTCGTGCCGGTGGATCATGATCGCCGCGAGGTGATGGGTCTGATTTTAGAATTCGGTCATTTGGTAAAGTTGGTGGATCATGGTCACCACGAGGTGATGGCCCTGATCTTTGAATTTGGTTATTGGGAAGAGGTTGATATATATCCGCATATACATCACTTGATAGTTTAGATGGATTATTTGGTTGAGCCTCAATTACAAAAGACAACGTCCAAAGAAAAATCAATACAAGTAATGTATTAAAGTCCACCATTTATTCTCTAAATGATAATTCAGGCTCGTTTTTTTGGTGATGAAACATAAAAACTCTATGTATATATATATGAGTAAAATTATTTTTAAAATAATTTTTACAAGGTATACATTTTTTTGTAAAAGGAAAATATTTTCTTTTACTATATATGTGACATATTTGTGTATATGGACCTCGCCTTCTTTTCTATTAAAACATGTTTGTGCATAATGATATGATTCCATGCAATTAGTACCATGAATTATTTCAAAAGTAGGTAAATTGTTAACAAAAATTTCCACATAAAAGATATCTACCTTTTTGTGTCGATAAGTACAAATATTTTTGTTACTATACATATGCCCCTTAATCCATTTTTGTGAATTAATTGTAATGCATTAGCTACCAGGTACCTAATAGAAAATGATTTTTACTACATGTGCTTAACCAGTTTTTTTTACATAAATTATAAATGCATTAAATACCATGAATCATGACATAAATAGGTAAAAACATATTTGTGAAAAGTTTTTCAAATTTGATATGTATCTTTCTAATTAATTTTACTTTGTACACCATTTTATTGCTTTCTTTTTTACAAATTTACGTTGAATTTGATACTGATTATATTTAAGACTATATTCATAAGTATTATAATTATCCATAGAATCGTAAAACAAATATTTCTTCACGTGTTACTTGCTATTTCTTAATTTGTATTTATTAGATTTTTTAAAATATCTTGTAATATGACTATCATTAATCCAATTATATTATTGTTTATCATGTAAGTCGTGGTAGATGAAAAATAACAAACGTTATTAAAAAGGACAAAAGTCTAATGAGTATATACATTATCCTTATAAATACATTTTAATTGTTATTAAATATATTATAATTTATATTTTCTAAAATAAAATTTAGTTGGATTTGCTTTTTAATCAAATTTGTTATTTTGTGATGATATAGTGTATAATATTTTTTATGTTCAATATTTTAAAACAAAAAGTCACTAACTTTAGATGCAAATAGATAGCCAGATTCACGAGCTGAGGACTATTTTTGTTCTATTATTAACCCGAAGTAACGACCGCTACATTTTATATAGGCACGATCTTTACTTGTTTTTCTAAACACGGTTTCAAAAACATTCTTTTGATATTTTGAATTGTAATTAATAGACTCTCCTTCCCACCCATACCAAATTTGACCATTTAGATCTTTTTCATTTTTATTCAAAATATAAAATATAATTTTTATAAGGATCGTGATGTGTACCGACCTTTTTGACCTTCTTTGCATATGCTAACATTCGTTAGCTACATTTTTTTAATAGGTAACGATCGTTAGCTACACTTGATATCAATCATTGGTACAGAAAATAAAAATAACTATAACGATCGTGCATGTATACCGCACGATTATTAGCCTACGTAATATTTTTTATGTTATTGCTAACGATCGTTAGCCTGCGAAAAGGAAGGAAAAAAAGTTGGATGTCGTTAAATATCTTTATTAGTGTTTTGTTGCACGAATGTAGCTCATGATTGTAACTAATGTATCTAAAGAGCGTCAAAAAAAAGTTGATTGAAAGTTTCCATAAATATGTTATTGTACGTCGGCCAGCGTCGGACATGACAAGTGCAGCGTCGGGCATTCTCCGCCATGACAAGGCCAACGTCGGACATGACAAGGCTACTGTCGGCCATGACAAGGCAAGCGTCGGACATTCTCGGCCCACCGTCAGGCATTCTCAGCCATGACAAGGCCAGCGTCGGGCATTCTCGGCATGACAGGCCACGTCGGCCACTCTCTCCATGACAAGGCCAGCGTCGAACAGGACAAGGCCATGACAAGGCAAGCGTCGGGCAGCTCGGCCATGACAAGGCCAAACGTCGGGCAGTCTCGGCATGACAATCCAGCGTCGACATGACAATGACAATGCCATGACAAGGCATTCTCGGACATGACAAGGCTAGCGTTGGCATTCTCGGCCAAGACAAGTCCAGCGTCGGACGTGACAATGTCATGACAAGGTCCAGCGTCGGACATGACAATGCCATGACAAGGTCAGCGTCGGCCAAGACAAGTCCAGCGTCGGACATGACAAGGCCATGACAACGTCAGGTTTGGGCAGTCTCGGCCATGACAAGGCCATTGCGTCGGCCACGTCAAGGCCATTTGCCATGAAAAATGTCATTGACAATGTCATGATGATAATAAGTCACAAGCCCAACCAACACCATGATATGTCATGTTGATAATAAGTAGGGTACAAGTCACGAGTCCGACCAACAACACCCAACGTCAAACATCTTGCTTGATAAGTCACAAGTCCAATAACACCCAATGTCCAACATCCAACCCAAGTCACAAACAAGTCCAACACTCAACGCCCAATGTCAAACATCTTGCTTGATAAGTCACAAGCCTAACCAACACCATGATATGTCATGTTGATAATAAGTCACAAGCCTAACCAACACCATGATATGTCACAAGCCTAACCAACATCAACGCCCAATGTCAAACATCTTGCTTGATAAGTCACATGGCTAAGTATTACTATCGGATCCCACCTCGTTTTTCGAAAGGGGGTTGTCTTTGAAGGGGGGGTTGGTTTGTTGAAGGGAGTTTTGATTGAAGTTGGGTTGGAGATCGGGGAAGGAGGAAGGGGGGACGAATCGAAGCGACATAGGGCTGAATCTCAGTGGATTGTGGCAACAAGGCCATTGCCACTTAAAATACCCCGTCGCGTATTTAAGTCCTCTGCGAAGGATTCAACCCGCCGCTCGGAGGAAATTATGCTTCAAGGCGGCCCGCGCGGGCGCATCCGATGCGCGGGCTGGGCCTATGACGCGTGCCCTTGGGACCGAGGTCCCTACTGTAGGTCGGCAGTCGGGCGGCGGGCGCATGCGTCGCTTCTGGCCCGGATTCTGACTTAGAGGCATTCAGTCATAATCCAATGCACGGTAGCTTCGCGCCACTGGCTTTTCAACCAAGCGCGATGACCAATTGTGCGAATCAACGGTTCCTCTCGTACTAGGTTGAATTACCATCGTGGCGTTGTCATCAGTAGGGTAAAACTAACCTGTCTCACGACAGTCTAAACCCATCTCACGTTCCCTATTGGTGGGTGAACAATCTGTAACACCCCGAATCCGTAGGACTCGAGGTGTTACTGGCTAGGATCTCACAATGGATCCTGACCCTAGCCTGGCAACAAGTTCACTAGATCTTACAACAAGGCACAAATAGATTAAAACCAAAAACATAAAACTGTGATATATAAATCAAAAAGTTTATACAAGGTACCTGTAATACCCCAAATCCGAGGGACTCGGGTGCTACTGGGCGAGACCTCACAATGGGTCCCGGCCCTTAGCTTGACAACAAGTTCACCGGACCTTTCAACAAGGCACAAATAAAGGCGAAAACTCAAACGTTTTTAATGTATGCGAAAACCGAAAAGTAAGAAACTACAACTTGGAAACTCAGCCGAGTCCTCAAAACACACACTCCAATACGAAAACTTAAACCGTACACATAAACAAAAAGGTAACCCAAAAACATCCCCGTCCTATAATGTACGGAGACCCGGCTGTCCACTCCTCCGCCTCACTCGGCGGCATCCCTGACCTGCAAGTCATCTACACAAACGGTTTAAAACCGTTAGCTAATATTCTAGGCATTAGAAAAGCGGTGAAGGCACAAACACATACATAGCACATAACATAAAACACGCAAGTCCGTTTATTATCTTTTTTTACTTAGTCATATCCCGTTCTAATTCAACTTCGGTTGTGACACGAGACCCAGTGGTCTCGCCTCGGTCCCTACTTACGGCAAAGAATGGTACGGATGCATCCGCCCATCTAACCCGCCGGGCTAGTCGCCGAGAATCCCCTAGACCTCACTATGGGCTAGGCAGTATTGTCACGCCCGTTATCATACACTTGGCCAAATATATATATAAGGTCAATGGTCCTATTTACCGATTTAATAGTTATAACAAAAACATAAACACGCACCACCAAACACACATCAATGCTAATACGTAAAATACGCTAAGTAAGTCCGGAGACTTACCTCGTCACCACACTCAAGTCACCACACTCTTGCTTCCTTAAGGAGGAAGCCCACAACCTGCTCACAAGAGATATGCATATCAATACTTACTCATACTCAAGAAGTCTTAAAATTCACTCTAGTGATCTATGCAAGATCACCTAACCCTCAAACTAAGAATGCATCCTAGGTACCAAGTATTCATCACACTCTCAACACATGCAACAGCCCACAACAGTCCATAATTCCACAAGAGTAATCCTCAACAAAGAGGCACAAGCTAGCCTATAAGGTTCATCATACTTACATGCTCATATCCATCACTTACATCGAGCCTTAAGGGCTCCTAGGTTCACAACCACTAAGTGGCATTCCAAGCTACTCTAGATCCATCCTAGGCATGCTACTAACATGGTCCAACATCCATACTAAGGAAGGAACGAAGAGGAAAGGAGAGGAGGAACCTACTGTCGAAGAAACGTAGTCGCGGAGTCAAGCTGGCGCCCGGCGGAGCAGGAGCCGCCCCTGCGGAACCAGAGGCCGCCCCAGCGGTGCCTGCCGGCCGCACCCGCGGAGGAAGGGAGCCGCCCCGCGGCGGTGTTGGTCCGTGAGGCTGCCGCCCGCCCCGCGGCATGCCGAGCCGCACCCGGGCGGTGCCTGGCCGCACCCGCGGCTGCTGCCCCCGCGCGGCCTTCCGCGCCCGCGGCGTGATGGTCCGCCCCGCGGTCGTGTTGCAGAATGTCGTCTTCTTCGTCTTCGATCGTGGCTTCTTGGCTCCAAAGTCTTTCTTCCTTGCTGGATCTTCTCCAAACACCCACCACAGGTCTTAGGCACCTCTCCTCGACCTAATCGAGCTAAGATTTCAAGCATGCAAAGGACTTGAGTGAAAACCTCTCAAAGCTTCATCCATGACCATGGATGAAGGAGGGAAGAAGAAAGGGGTGATCAGCCATGGAAAGGAAGGAAAGAAGGAAGGAAAGGGACTTACCACACCAGATCTGTAGCCTCCTCAAGCTGTCCAGCACCAAGATCTTCACACACAAATGGAAGAAGGGAATGGAAGCCATGAGAGCAAAGAGAGGAAAAGTGAGGGAAGGGAAAGTAACGTGAAAAGAGAGAGAGGAGAGAGAGAGGGAAGGGGACAAGGCTGCCAAGATGGGACAACAGCCATCTTGTCCTCTTTTCCCGGAACGAGGGGTCGGAAATCACCCCTTTTCACTTCGACTCGGAACGAAAGGTCGGAACGCGGGAAAGAGGGAAAACAACGAGTCGGCTCGGGATTTTCTTAGGAATAAATCCCGGCACTCGGCATCTCGGACCTACGGGATAACCTACAAGGCGCTCTAAGACCGGAATAAAATTCGGGCATTACAACTAACCCCCCTAAAAACAAGTTTCGTCCCGAAACTTGCTAAACCCAACACTCTCGGACAAACGCGTCACGTAACCACGTGGAACTCATAAAATGTCACTATCGGCTCTAATCCAAGTCTACGAATAGAATCACGTCAAGACCTCACAAGGTACCAATATAATCATATAACATGCCATAACACGACATAACATAAAACACAGAACAAACAAGGAAAGATCTCGGGATTATCCCGACGGTCCTATCAATGTCACTATGTCTGCATAAAACTCGGATAGTTCCTCCGGATACTATCCTCCGTCTCTCATGTAGCCTCATCGGCTCTCGCCTCGACCACTGAATCCTTAGCATCGGTATCTCCTTCGATCGAAGGAGTCTCGTACTCCGCTCTAAGACCGCTATCGGTGCTCTGCGAAAGTGTGGTCCGGCTCGACCACTAGGTCCTCGTGACTGATGATGTGTCTGGTCGTGTATGTACTCTCTCAGCTGAGAGACATGAAATACTGGGTGTAAACCCTCAACCACACCTGAGCTCTTACCCTGAACTCGAGAGGTCTACGCCTCTTATCCGCATACGACCTCTGACGGCTTTGCGGGCCAACATCCTCTCTCGGATCAAGGCAACTCTAACCACGTCGTCCTGTACCTGATCTGAAGCTACAACACTAACTCCCCGGCTCGTCCCAACATAAGGGAGCACGGCATCTCCGTCCATACAATGCCTCATACGGTGCCATCCCAATCGACGCGTGCCAGAACCTCGAGGTAAAACGCCCATCCCTGTCCGAGATGATGGTCCTCAGTACTCCATGTAATCTCACAATCTGACGGGTAAACTCCACGGCTAAACGAATCACCGGCCACGTTTCCCGTATAGGGATGAAACGCGCGGTCTTTGTCAACCACTCTACTACTATCCATATCGCGTCGAAGCTCCTACTCGGTCTCAGACGGTAACGAAATCCATGGATATGTCCTCCTACTTCCACTGCGGCACGGGCAGTGGGTGAAGCTCTTCTGTGTCTCTCTGTGTTCGATCTTGACCTGCTGGCAGGTCGCGCATCGGCCACATATCTAGCTACATCGGGCTTGAGCCCTCCCCACCAATAAAATCTCCAAATGTCCTGGTACATCTTAATCGTGCCTGGGTGCACCGAGTAAGTGTGGAATGTGCCTCATGCAAAATCCACTCTCTCAACTCCTGGTCTGACGGTACACAAGTACGTCCTTAGCGTCTCAATCGCCGTCTGCTCCCATGACAAACTGCGGCGCCTCTCCTCGGGACATCCTGTCCCGGATCCTCATCAAAATGGGACATCTCTCCTGCTTGTGCAGGATCTCTCCGGACAAGTCAGGTAGTACCTCCAACTCGGACAAACAACTGTCCGTACCCGGGTACCAGATATCCAACTCCAAACCCACCAAATCCCTTTGCAGCTGAGGCTGAACCGTAAGCCGAGCTATCACCTCGTCCCGAGGTGTGCTCCTACTCAAGGCATCGACGACTATGTTCGCCTCCCGGGATGGTTTAAAATCTCCAAGTCAAAGTCCTTAATGAGCTCCAGCCACCTCCTCTGGCGGTTATTCAACTCCCGTTGAGTGAATATATACTTCAGACTCTTATGGTCTGTGAAGATCTGGCACGTAGCCCCGTACAAGTAGTGTCGCTAGATCTTAGGGCATGAATCACTGCCGCTAGCTCAAGATCGTGGGTAGGGTAATTCTCCTCGTACGGCTTCAGTTGCCGAGAAGCGTACGCAATAACCCTACCTCTTTGCATCAAAACGCACTCCAATCCTATCTTGGAGGCATCACTATACACTACAAAAACCTCCACGCCCTCAGGCTGGGCTAAAACAGGAGCGGAGGTCAACCTCCTCTTCAGCTCTCGAAACTGTGCTGACAAGGCTCGACCAAACGAACCTGGTAGACTTCTTCAGCAAGGAAGTGAGCGGTCGTGCAATCACGGAGAAACCCTCAACAAAATGGAGGTAGTATCCCGCTAAGCCTAAGAAACTGCGCACTTCCTTGACTGTCCTAGGAGGCGGTCATGAGAAAACAAACTCTATCTTCGCCGGGTCAACCATGACACCCTCGGCGGAAACTATATGACCCAGGAATGCCACCTAGGACATCCTGAACTCGCAGTCAAAGAGCTTAACGTAAAGCTCTTTATCCTGGAGGACTCTAAGCACCGTCCTCAGGTGTCCCTCATGCTCCTCTCTACTCCGGGAGTAGACTAAGATGTCGTTTATAAACACTACCACAAACTGGTCTAAGAAGTCGATGAAGATGTTGTTCATCAACTTTATGGCCGTAACCCGTCCAAATGCCGTCTTCGGCACATCCTCCTCTCTCGATTGATACACTTGAAACGCCGGTGAACACCCTTTACTCTCGGCGGCCATGCCAGCCGGTAAAACACTTTCCAACTTGCGCTAAGATCTCAAAAAGGTCCGATGTATCGGAAACTCAACTTCCTTCTCGGTCTTCCTCACTACAACATTTCCATTATGTTTCTTCTTTGCTTGTCTCTAACAAAGAAGATCGAACTTCCAATTTACACCGTTGGCCTTGGTTCTTGTCAAACCAAACTTCGATGTTACTTTCCTCAATTCTTGTTGCAAGTTCTAAGCAATGAAGGAAGTACTTTGCTCCACACTGCTTCTACTAACGAGACATGTATGCTATAACTTTTACATCGTCTCTCGATACTCAGTCAAGACCATGTCTTGAAGAATCGCTTGTACACTTCAAACCGATCGTACCTCGAGGCAATTTCAGAACAGTTACACCAATGAATATCCTCTTAACTCCCGACGACTCCATTGTCCATTTTTGTCCCACTCAATACTTCATCGTCATCCGGAGTAGGTTAGCCATAGATGGTGTTACTTGGAGAATCTTCCCACAATCCGGTAAATGATCAGCCATCCAAGAAACTTGCAACTTCTTTCACATCCTTCGGGGTTGTCATCCCGAGACAACTGGTCATACAACTTCTCTCTTCTTCGAGAGTAGACCAGAGTGTCCTATTCGGGCATTAGTAAGCCCATATGGAATCACTACAACTCGTAGTGACCATTTTTGTAACACCCCAATCTCGACTTCTCAATTGGTGACAATCAACCTTAACCCGATTTTAGAAGAGACCACCGACCCTTGCAACCTGTCGAGTAGATCATCTACACGTGGTGAGAGGGTACTTGTTCTTCATTGTAATCTTGTTCGGCTCATTGTAGTCGATGTACAAATGGAGATAACCGTCTCTCTCCCCAAACTGGTGTTCTCCATAACAACTTCAAAACAAGAGTTTAAGATATAATCTAATCTCTTGTTACCGTTCCTTTAGGATTCCACAGCCTGGTTACTCTCCCCCACACTCATCCATAGACCACCCGCACATGCGCGTTCTCGGTTGTCACCAATTAGTTGGTAAATGACCTTCTCCTATGTCAAGACTTACCATTTTATGTGCTTCCATGTTACCATTCTCATGAAGCTACCTCTCGGGGTACCTTAAACTCCTTTAGCTCATTTTCATTCCACGCTTCCTTTTTCTTATGCGAGATAAATATACCTTCTCGCGTGTTGTTGAGTCACATGACTCGCCTTCATAGGCTTAACCGCGCTTCATGATGTCTTGTAAGCGCGTTTCCTCAAAATCTCTAACATTAGTAGCATCACGTCTTGCTCTCATCTTCTTAGGATCATCATTTATACACACTTCCTCCTTTTTGGTGTTTCTTCGCCTTATCGTCATAAGGGAAACCGGTCAACCGCGTGAATCCCCACCTTGCCATTCTTCTCATAACTCTCGTAAAGTTAACTCTTCGCTAATGGTACCTCGTAAGCTTAACTTACGGTATCCTACATCTTTCACACTTGGTTCGATCGCGTTCTCATCTTGATTTCAAAGCTTAGGAGCGTCTAAGGACAGCTTCACTTCTCGTGATGGAACACCGCCTTTTTAATCTTGTTGGAATGCACCCATCTTTCCTAGATTCGCACCTTTAGTTGTCCACGCGTCTTCTTGAAGAACTTAAGTTTGCTATCTCCATTGTTCTTGTCGTACGTAGTCCTCAAACACGGTAGCTCCAATGGATGCTCCTTGGTCCTGGCAGATGGAGAACTCTGGGCCCGGACCTCCCAACGGTCCTAACCCTAGCCTCGGGAACGATGCTCTCGGAGACGTCCTCTACGGGAACCTTATCTACTGGTGGATCCAAACTGGCGGGTCCGCAATGGGGATACGTCCCCGACCTCTCGTGCCTGGAGGTCTTCCTACTCGTCCCCGTCTCGGGACGGTAGGGGAAAGAGAGGGTCTCTAGCGGGTCCTACGTAAGCGGTAGCTCTCGTACGTGCTATCTAATAGCGTATGGAGTTACTTATTTATAAACACATAGGTGCTATTATGATCTCGTATGATAATACTTCTAAAAAGCATAAGGTAAACATAGTCATAAAGTACATCCAAAACATACAAGTCCAAAACATCCTAAGGCCACATACGTAGCTAGGTACATACAAATCCACAAACATCCTAAGGTCATATATATAACTATATATACCTATTTCTAATCCAAAGATCTATGTCGCCGAGGTTTGCGGAAGGAGTGGTGGTCCCGTACATTCTAACCCAAACCCGACTCATGCATATGATTTTGAAAACGAAAAGTCAGAACCCGTGTGGGTTCTGTTTTATACCTCATTCGGCCTTTAAAAAGATTGCGAGTGCCATTGTTGTCAACCTAGGGCTCTGATACCACTTTTGTAACACCCCAAATCCGCGGGACTCGGGTGCTACGGGCGAGACCTCACAATGGGTCCCGCCCTTAGCTTGACAACAAGTTCACCGGCCTTTCAACAAGGCACAAATAAAGGCGAAAACTCAAACGTTTTTAATGTATGCGAAAACCGAAAAGTAAGAAACTACAACTTGGAAACCAGCCGAGTCTTTAAAACACACACTCCAATACGAAAACTTAAACCGTACACATAAAAAAAAAGGTAACCCAAAAACATCCCCGTCCTAATGTACGGAGACCCCGGCTGTCCACTCATCCGCCTCACTCGCGGCATCCCTAACCTGCAAGTCATCCACACAAACGGTTTAAAACCGTTAGCTAATATTCTAGGCATTAGAAAAGAGGTGAAGGCACAAACACATACATAGCATAACATAAAACACGCAAGTCCCGTTTATAATCTTTTTATTACTTAGTCATCCCGTTCTAATTCAACTTCGGTTGTGACACGAGACCCAGTGATCTCGCCTCGGTCCCTACTTACCGGCAAAGAATGGTACGGATGCATCCACCCATCTAACCCGCCGGCTAGTCGCCGAGAATCCCCTAGACCTCACTATGGGCTAGGCAGTATTGTCACCGCCCGTTATCATACACTTGGGCAAAATATATATATAAGGTCGGTGGTCCTATTTACCGATTTAATAGTTATAACAAAAACATAAACACGCACCACCAAACATACATCAATGCTAATACGTAAAATACGAGCTAAGTAAGTCCGGAGACTTACCTCGTCACCACACTCAAGTCACCACACTCTTGCTTCTTAAGGAGGAACCCCACAACCTGCTCACAAGAGATATGCATATCAATACATACTCACACTCAAGAAGTCTTAGACTTCACTCTAGTGATCTATGCAAGATCACCTAACCCTCAAACTAGGAATGCATCCTAGGTACCAAGTATTCATCACACTCTCAACACATGCAACAACCCACAATAGTCCATAATTCCACAAGAGTAATCCTCAACCAAAGAGGCACAAGCTAGCCTAGAAGGTCCATCATGCTCTCACATGCTCATATCCATCACTTACATCGAGCCTTAAGGGCTCCTAGGTTCACAACCACTAAGTGGCATTCCAAGCTACTCTAGATCCATCCTAGGCATGCTACTAACATGGTCCAACATCCATACTAAGGAAGGAACGAAGAGGAAAGGAGAGGAGGAACCTACTGTCGAAGAAACGCAGTCGCGGAGTCAAGCTGGCGCCCCGGCGGAGCAACCGCCGCCCCCGCGGCGTCTTGTCTGGATCCCCGGAGTCCGCTGCCGCCCCGCGGCCATGCCGAGCCGCCACCCGCGCGGTGCTGGTCCGTGAGTTTGCCGCTGCCCCCGCGGCCATGCCGAGCCGCACCCGCGGCGGTGCCTGGCCTCACCCACGGCTGTGCTGAGCCGCCCCCCCCGCGGCCGCCGCGCCGCGGCGTGATGGTCCGCCCCGCGGTCGTGTTGCAGAATGTCGTTTTCTTCGTCTTCGATCGTGCTTCTTGGCTCCAAAGTCTTTCTTCTCTTGTTGGATCTTATCCAAACACCCACCACAGGTCTTAGGCACCTCTCCTCGACCTAATCGAGCTAAGATTTCAAGCATGCAAATGACTTGAGTGAAAACCTCTCAAAGCTTCATCCATGGCCATGGATGAAGGAGGGAAGAAGAAAGGGGTGATCAGCCATGGAAAGGAAGTAAAGAAGAAGGAAAGGGACTTACCACACCAGATCTGTAGCCTCCTCAAGCTGTCCAGCACCAAGATCTTCACACACAAATGGAAGAAGGGAATGGAAGCCATGAGAGCAAAGGGAGGAAGAGTGAGGGAAGGGAAAGTAACGTGAAAGAGAGAGAGAGGAGAGAGAGAGGGAAGGGGACAAGGCTGCCAAGATGGGACAACAACCATCTTGTCCTCTTTTCCCAGAACGAGGGGTCGGAAATGACCCCTTGTCACTTCGACTTGGAACGAAAGGTCGGAACGCGGGAAAGAGGGAAAACGATGAGTCAGCTCGGGATTTTCTTAGGAATAAATCCCGGCACTCGGCATCTCGGACCTACGGGATAACCTACAAGGCGCTCTAAGTCCGGAATAAAATTCCGGGCGTTACAGTACCGTTGAGTACAATCAAAATATATGTTGTACATATCAAAAGATTCCACATCCCACGATAACGACCTAGTGTACGGAGCCCTCAGCGGATCACCAACTCTGGATCACTCTACAACTCTCCTAACCTGCAAAGGATCTAACACGGTATAAAACCGTTAGCTAACCATACATATATGAGATAATGCATAAGCACATACACAGTCAGGAAATCATAAACACATAATCATGTTGTCACACATTTACCCGGTTAATTATCTTTATATAGTCCAACACACAATCATATAATATCTGCATATGAATATAAGTGGCACGAGGAATATATATAATCCTCGCCTCTGAGTGCTATAGCCAGCTGGAGTGGTATAAGCGCACCATCCCGTATACCATAAGGAGTGGTAGATACCCTTCCCGTATACCAGATCTTGCCTGACTACAAAGAACCTCCTAGACTCCACTACGGGATGAAAGGCAAGTTGTCACAGCCACTACAATGGGCGGTCACTAAACAATAGGTCGGTAATAATCAATATCGCATGCTATAAAGCATATAACAATAATAACACATGCATACATCCAATATATGGATGGTAGCTAAGTAAGTCCTATGGACTTACCTCAACCTCGGAATGTACTCAACCTGATCAGCTCCAAACCGGAGAACAGCACTGCCTATAACAAGGCATAAAGAGATATCAAATCTCCTATCAATCAAAGGGGTCACACCTAGACCCAAGGGATCCATAAGGATCATATCCAACTTATAACCTCGATCATCAACTAGACCTTAAAGCCATAACCGGCATATAACGTTATCATACTACTCATCATTCTATCCTCATACACGTACCTAGCATGCTACTAACCCGCTCATACTAGAAAAGGAAAGGATCCACACTACTCTAGGTAGATCTGGACAAGACGCACCTGCGTGACAAGAGGACGAAGGGGAAAGCAAGGCAACCGCAGGGCGCGCGACACTCGGCCGCAGGCGCGGTGACAGTGGCCGCAGGCAAGGCAGGCGCGGCAGCACAATGCGCAGGCGCTGGGACCGTGGCCCTGGGGCGCGGCTTCCGGGCGCGGGTGAGGTGACAAGGTTCTCGCAGGGCGGCGGCTTCCAGGCGCGGGGCGGCGACAATGCAGAACGTAGCCTCCCGACTTCTCTTCCGCTCTTCACGTGATCAAATCACGTCTTCATCCATCCATAGCCACATCCATTCATACATACATACATACATACATACATACATACATACATACATACATACATACATACATACATACATACATACATACATACATACATACATATATATATATATATATATATATATATACATACATACAAACATCACTTTATATCCAAACACATCTAATCCTAAGCTAGGGAAGAGGAATCAAGGAAGAATGAAAGAAGAAGAAGAAGACTTTACCACACTTGTGGTCCTAGGCAGCAAGGAAGGATCAACAACACACTCTCAGCTGGCTACCAAGCTCAGCAACAACATCCATCATCATTAACATCATCAAACTCACAACAAAACTTCCACACCAAAGGGAAAGCAAAAGCACGATCAAGGAGGAGAAAGGGAGAAGCAAGAAGGACGTAAGGATAGCTCGGAATGAAGTGAAGAAGAAACCTTGCTCCCAAGATAAGAAGAAGGTAAAGCATGGGTCAACCGGTCAACAAAGCCAGCTGCAGCTGCAGGAAACCGTAGGGGCGGTCCCCTGAGCCGCAAGGGTGGAAAACACACTTAGCCGCAGGGGCGGCTAAGCTCCTAAAGGTCAAGGCTCTTACATCTCACCCCCCTAAAAACAATGATATGCCCTCGGATGGCGAGGTCATCCGTCCGCAAGCGGCATGTCTAGCCATGGCATGAATCTTGTCATTTTGAGTATTTTCCTTTATTCATTATGTAATAAAAGAAGGAATATACTTGTGGAATATTCTCTCTTGATTAGGGCTGAGCCGAACTCGGTCGGTTGAAGAGAACCGAACCGAACCGCCAGGTTTTGGTTCAAACCGAACCAAAAACCTATATATTAGGTTCGGTGTTCGGTTCAACATTTTTATTAAATCGGTTTTCGGTTCGGTTTAGGTTCTGAACCGAAAAAACCGCGTTCAAACCGATTTTTATTATTAAAAAAAGCGAGCAGCGGAGTAGGTCATCTACTAGGGTTAAGGGCAGAGTTCCACGGTTCCACCACACTTGTTTTGAGGGCGGCTATTCTCATTCTCCAGTTCTCCAATTCTCCTATTCTCAATCTTCTCTGTTCCTCTCTTCAAAGTCCGATGAGACTGCCGCCGGCGCGACGGAGAGAGTAGGGTTTGGGTTCTTGTTCCTGAGTTCCCTCCTCACCCCCGACTCCTCAGTTCCCTCCTAGGCCTCCACGACGCGAACTCGCTTCCCCTACGAGTGACGAAGACGACTTCAACGACGATAACACTAGCGACTCAAGTTCCCTACTTCCCTCACGCAGGTTCGTTTCTTTTCTTCCGTCATTTTTTCGTTCAACTTTCCCTGATTTTTGAGTCTCCAACCTCTACGCAGCGACTACAACAGCATATCTGAACGGCGAGGCTGATACCAGCAACAGGCGAGGGCTTCGAGGTTTAGGCGAGGTAACGGGATCTGGATCTGGATATCCCGTGAGGGCTGTGAAAGCGAGATGACGGGATTTGGATCTCAATTCTTCATTGTTCTTCATGCTTTTTTCTTTGTTATCTGATTTTGTTCCAATCTCGAATCCAGATTTGTAATTGAATATTTCATTGTATATCGAATCCAGATTTGTAATTGAATGTCTTTGATGTGCTTTTTTTTGCCCTAAAATTGAGTTTGGATCTACCATCTACATCTTGGTTGGTAACTCTAGGTCTTCGTTTTCTGTTCAACCGAAACCGAAAATTTCTGTTCAAACTGAAACCGAACCAAGATTTTCGGTTGCGGTTTTCGGTTCAGGTTTTACGAGGTTTCGGTTTTCGGTTCGGTTCGGTTTTTGTCGGTTCGGTTCGGTTTTGAACCGATGCTTAGCCCTACTCTTGATCTTATCTTTTAGGTTATCCCTTTTTGGGATTTTTGTTATAAACTTGTTTTGGTCTGTTAGCCCATAAGTAGGCAACACCCTCTATATAAGGATGTGTTGACTTTCATTGTAATGCATGTCTAATTTGAATCCAAGAATAGTGAAGGGAAATACTCCTCTTGGTTTAGGCATCACTCTTCTTCCCCCCCTCCTCAAATATTTATCTTGGATCTAGTCTTTGATCCAAGAACTCATACTCGAGGATCCTTTTGAAGGATCAACTATCCGGCCCACTTCGTGGATGATTCGATCAACCTAGATCGGATCGACCGTACGCTTCCGCATCCATTTCTAAAGCCCCATTAACCAAGTTCTATCGTTTGATCCGCCACGAATGACCAAGAAGGAGTAGTTGAAGTTTCTCCTCGATCTAGATCGCCCCCGTTTGTATCAAACAAGCTTCGTCCCGAAACTTGTAAAATCCTGAAACCACTCGGACTCAGAAGCCGAGGTATAACTGTCTCTATCGGAGGCATCACATCTCCGCATGTATAGTATCAACCTATATCACTCTATAATCTCAAACACAAGCATGGAGGAAATCATCATCTCCAGCTACAAGATCACTATACTATCCAAGGCATAGAGGAAAACCATCTCTAGCCCAAACTATAATCATATCACAAGGGCATAGAGGAAAAACATCTCTAGCCATATCATCATCACATCGCAAAGGCATAGAGGAAAAACATCTCTAGCCGTATCATCAGCATAACAAAAGGGCATGGAGGAAAAACATCTCCAATAATACTATGTCCATCAAAATAGCATGGAGGAATAACCATCTCCAGCTAAACCCTAATCGTATCACAATAGCATGGAGGAAAGAGCCATCTCCAGCTATAAACATCAATCATATTAGCACAACGAGATCTACTAAGATCACATATCACATTATAGCTAGTACGAAAATTAAAACACATCATAGCACATAAGCACATAAGCATAACATTCACCAAGATAGTACTAAGATCTACTCGTCGATGCTACAGGTACATCTATCTCGGCATAAAATTTGGATAGTTCCTTTGAATACTATCCTCAGTCTCCCATGTAGCCTCATCAGGTCCTTCTCTCGACCATTGTATCCTCATCATAGGAATGTCCTTCGAACGCAGGCGTCTCACACCTCGTTCTAGAACTACAATCGGATGCTCAACAAAAGTGTGGTCCGGCTCGACCACCAAATCATCATAACTCACAATATATCTCGGATCTGGTATGTACTCCCTCAACTGAGATACACGTGAAACACAGAGTAAACACCTCTAATCTCGGAGGCAAAGCTAATCTGTATGCTGCGCTTCCAACCCGATCCATTATCTCAAACGATCTGATATATCGGGGGCTCAACTTCCCCTTAATGCCAAAACGTCTAACGCCTCGTGTCGGAGACACCCTCAGCCACACATGGGCTCCCACTCTGAACTCTAGGGGTCTACGCCTCCTATCTGCATATGACATCTGATGGCTCTTGCAGTCAGCATCCGCTCTCTAATAAGTGCTACACGAGCCACATCATCCTGAATTTGATTAGGTGTCAAAACCACTAACACTTCTCGGCTCATCCCAGCATAACGGAGTACGTCATCTCTGTCCATACAGTGCCTCATATGGGGCCATCCCAATCGATGCATGCCAGCTGTTGTTGTACGAGAACTCAACTAGTTGGAGATGATCCGTCCACAGTTCTAGCGTTGTATCTCCAGATCAGGCACAGGACGACGTGGCTAGAGTTACTTTGATTCGAGAGAGGATGTTCGCCGCGCAGAGCCGTCAGAGGTCGTATGCGGATAGGAGGCGTAGACCTCTCGAGTTCAGGGTAGGAGCTCAGGTGTGGTTGAGGGTATCACCGACGCGGGCCGTCAGGCAATTCGGCATTAAGAGGAAGTTTAAGCCCCCGATATGTCGGTCCATTCGAGATCTTGGAGAGAGTCGGTGAGGTGGCATACCGGTTAGCACTGCCACCGCAGTTGGAGGGTATACATCCGGTATTTCATGTCTCTCAGCTGAGAGAGTACATACACTACCCGAGGCACATCATCAGCCACGAGGACTTAGTGGTCGAGCCGGACCATACTTTTGCAAAGCACCGATAGCAGTTTTAGAGCGAGTGCGAGGCGCTTCGATCGAAGGAGATACCGATGTTGAGAGTGCAGTGGTCGAGGCGAGGAGCCGATGAGGCTACGTGGGAGACGGAGGATCCGGAACTATCCTGAGTTTTACGAAGATTTAGCGACATCGATAGGACCGTCGGGTTAGTCCCGAGATCTTTCCTTATTTGATCTGTGTGTTTGTGTTATGATGTGTTATGTCAGTTTGTATGAGTTTATGTGTACCTTGCGAGGTCTTGATGTGATTCTATACGTAGACTTGGATTAGAGCCGATAGTTGACGTTTTATGAGTTCACGAGGTTACGGGACGGGTTTGGGTGAGAGAGTTGTGTTTAGCAAGTTTCGGGACGAAACTTGTTTTTAGGGTGTGTTAGTTGTAACGTCGGGAATTTTATTCCGGACTTAGAGAGCCTTGTAGATCTTCCCGTAGGCACGAGATCCGAGAGCCGGAATTTATTCCTAAAATCCCGAGCCGACTCGTCGTCTTTCCCTTTTCCCGCTTTATGACCCTTCGTTCCGGGTCGAAGTTACAAGGGGTCATTTCCGACCCTCGTTCCGGGGTGATGTGACATGACAACTGGTGTCCCCTCTCCGTTGACAGCCCTTGTCCCCTCCCTCTCTCTCTCCTCTCTTTCTCTTTCACGTGACTTTCCTTCCCTCACTCTTCATCTCTTTGCTCTCTTGGCTTTCATTCTCTTCTTCCATTTTTGTGTGAAATTTTGGTGTTGGACAGCTTGAGGAGGCTCCAAATCTGTTGGTAAGCTTCTCCCTCTTCCTTCCTTCTTCTCCATGGCTGCTCATCCCCTTTCTTCTTCCCTCCTTCATCCATCGCCATGGATGAAGCTTTTGAGAGGTTTTTCTCAACTCTTTGCATGGCTGCGTTCTTAGCTCGATTAGGTCGTGCAGAGGAGCCTAAGATCAGTAGGGAGTTTTGGAGAAGACCCAGCAAGGAAAGAAGGACTTTGGAGCCAAGGATTCACGATCTTAGACGAAGAAGACGACGTTCTGCACAGAACCCGCGGGGAGGACCATAACGCCCGCAAGCGCGGCCAGCCGCAGGGGCGGCACACAGCACGGCCGCGGGGAGCGGCCCAGCACAGCAGCCGGGCGCGGCTTAGCACCGCCGCGGGGGCGTCTCCTTCCGCCGCGCGGTGCGGCTGGCAGCGCCGTTGGGGGCGGCTCCTGATTCCGCAGGGGCAGCCTCTGCTCCGCTGGAGCGCCAGCTTGACTCCGCGGCTGCGTTTCTTCAACAGTAGGTTCCTCCTCTCCCTTCCCCTTCGTTCATTCCTTAGTATTGTTGTTGAACCATGTTAGTAACATGCCTAGGATGGATCTAGAGTAGCTTGAAATACCATTTAGTGGTTGTGAACCTAGGAGCCCCTAAGGCTCGATGTAATTGTTGGATATGAGCATGTGAGCATGATGGATCTTCTAGGCTAGCTTGTGCTTCTTGGGTTGAGGACTAACATCTTTGAGGTTATGAACTGTTGGGTGTTACTTTCATGTGTGGAGAGTGTGATGAGCATAATAGACCTAGTAGGCTTTCACTCGTTCTTTGGTTTTGAGTATGATCATATGAAAGTTAGTAGGTTGTTGAGATATCTCCTCATGCGTTGAGTGAGATGTGAGTATGAGAGATTCTAGGATGCGGTCCTAGAATGAGAGTCAAATGATCTTGCGTAGATCATTTGTGTGGAAGTCCTAGACTTCTTGAGTTGAACGGGTTTTGATGGTTATCTTGTTGTGAGCAGGTTGTGTGCTTCTTCCCAAGGGAAGCGAGAGCGTTTTGTGATTTAGCATTGGGACGAGGTAAGTCTCCGGACTTACTTAGCTCGTATTCTATGTATTAGCATTGATGTGTGTTTGGTGGTGTGTGTTTAGGTTCTTGTATGACAATGAAACCGGTAATTAGGACCACCGACCTTATATATATGTTGGCCCAAGTGTATGATAACGGGCGGTGACATCAACTGCCTAGCCCTGCGGGAGGTCTAGGAGGTTCTCGCGGACGAGTTCGGCGGGTTAAATGGACGGGTGCATCCGTACTATTCCTCGCCGGTAAGGGACCGAGGCGAGACCACGGTGGTCTCGTGTCACAACCGAAGTTGAATTAGAACGGGATACGACTTAATAATAAAAAAGATAATAAACCGGACTTGTGTGATTCATGTTTGTGTTATGTATGTGTTTGTGCCTTCACCGCTTTTCTAATGCTTCGAAACGGTTTTAAACCGTGTTGTAGATGACTTGCAGGTTAGGGACGCCGCCGAGTGAGGTGGAGGAGTTGACAGCCGGGTCTCCGTACATTATAGGACGGGGATGGTTTTTGGGTCATGTTTCCTATCGTTGTTCATGGATGTTGTCGTACGTTAGACTTTCGTATCGTTTTGTATTATTTTGAGGACTCGGCTGAGTTTCCACCTTGTATTTGTCACTCTTCGTTTCGCATGCACTACAAACATTTTAAGTTTTCACTTTTATTTGTGCCTTGTTGGAAGGTCCGGTGAAATTGTTGTCAAGCTAAGGGTCGGGACCCATTGTGAGGTCTCGCCCGTAGCATCCCGAGTCCCGCGGATTTGGGGTGTTACAGCTGAACTGTCAGCCTCGTAATCGCCTTCTCTTGAGGCGTCTTCCTGCTCAGGCGTCGGCGACAACGTTCGCCTTCTCCGGATGGTACAGAATCTCCAGATCAAAATCCTTGATCAGCTCAAGCCATCTACGTTGGCGGTTATTCATTTCCCGCTGCGTAAAAGTATATTTCAGACTCTTATGGTCTGTGAAGATCTGACATGTAGAACCATACAGGTAATGTCTCCAGATCTTCAGTGCATGAACTACAGCTTTCAACTCCAGATCATGAGTCGGGTAGTTCTCCTCATACGTCTTTAGTTGGATGCATCACTGTAAACCACAAAATCCTCTGTACCCTCTGGCTGTGCGAAAATAGGAGCGGAAGTCAAATGTCTCTTCAAATCCTCAAAACTCTGCCTACACTGCTCAATCCATACAAATCTGGTAGTCTTCCTCAGCAGACTCGTCAGTGGACGGGCCATCAAAAAAATCCTTCCACAAAGTGTCAGTAATAACCGGGGTAGGCCAAGAAAGCTACGTACTTCCTTGACGTTCGTCGTGTCATCCATGCTGCTACTGCCTCGATCTTTGCCGGATCCACCTTGATCCCTTCAGCTGAAACAACATGATCCCGGAATGCTACCTCTGCCATCCATAACTCGCACTTAGAGAACTTAGCATAAAGTTCTTTATTTTGTAAAACTTGCAACACAATCCTCAGCTGCTCTGCATGCTCCTCTATGTTGCGAGAGTACACCAAAATGTCATCTATGAAGACCACCACAAACTGATCCAGGAAGTCGATGAATATGCTGTTCATCAACTCCATAAAAACTTCTGGGGCATTCGTAAGCCCAAATGGCATCACTACAAACTCGTAGTGTCCATATCTGGTCCGGAATGTTGTCTTATGCACATCCTGCTCTCTCACCCTCAGCTAGTGATACCCTGAACGCAGGTCAATCCTGGAGAATACTGTCGCCTCCTTGTAGCTGATCTAACAAGTCATCAATACGAGGCAATGGATACTTTTCTTGATGGTCACCTTGCTCAGCTCTTTGTAATCTATGCACAATCTCAACGATCCGTCCTTCTTCCGTACGAAGAGGACAGGTGCTCGCCATGGAGATACGCAAGGGCGGATGAAACCCTTCTCAGCCAACTCCTCGAGCTTCTTCTTCAGCTCGAACATCTTGACAGACGCCATCCGATATGGGGCCTTCGAGATTGGTCTCGTACCAGGCTCTAAGTCAATACCAAAGTCCACACTCCTCTGAGGCGGCAAACTGAACGGCTCAGCAAATACATCTGTAACCTCGCAAACCACTGGGATATCCTCTAATGCTGGACTCTCCCACTCCTTCATGGCATAACACCAGAAGGCCTCACAACCTTGTGCAATTAGTCTCGCTGCCCGTATCGCCTTGATAACCATGCCAGATTTTCCCAGGTCCCAACCTCGGAAAACCTCTATCTGTCCTAACTCGGTAGAGAGGGTTACAGTCCTCCTACTTACATCTAACACTGCCTGGTGTCTATCCATCCAATCCATACCTAAAATGACTTCTTCATGCTCTAATGGCATGACAAAGAAGTCGACAAGTAATACACGGGTCCTACAGAAATGGGACAATCACGAATCTCACGGTTACCTCTAACCTTACTACCATCGGTAACCCTATACCAAAGGGTATCCCCTCAGTCGTATCTAGACTCAGACGCTCAACACATGCATAAGATATAAAAGAATGCATAGCTCCAGTATCAAATAAACTCTAACAGGTAAACCATGAATCAAAATGGTACCTGTAGCAGTCGGTGCAGCTGGCTCGTTTGCACTTCTTAGCTCAAAAGCTCTACCCTGAACTCCTCTGGGGTCAGTGGTGCTCCCACCACGACCTCTACCTCTACTCGACCCAGGAGCAGATCCCTGAGTAGTAGGCGATCTGGGGACCCTCTGTTGTCCCTGTGTCGACTGCTGCTGAGGTGGCCTCTGCCCACCTCCCGCTACAGTGTAGGAGAAGAACCCTGCTGAGATGAAGCTCTGCCCTTTCTACAGAAAACAGCTCTGTGACCTGGTCTGCCAGAAGCAAATCACTGTCTGTCTCGTACACTCTCTTCGTATATGGCCATACTTACTACAGTTAAAACACTGTCGACCCGTAGCTGCAACCTGTGCAGATCCGGGGTTACTTGGGCGTCTCTGGTTTAGTTCAGAACCAACAACTCCATCAGCACCACTGGTCTGCCTAGTTCGTTATCTCTTCTCAAACCTTCTATGCTCCTCTGAAACTTGAGTAATCTCAGTAGCACGTACCGGTACAACTGGCACCGGGAGTAACTCCATGGAATCCTACAAATGATCCCCACTGTACTGACATATCCGTAGTAAATCTACCTGCTCTGGCAGTCTCCTCCACTTGTCTAATATACGCACGGAAATCTGGTCCCCTCATATAGACATAATCCGAGTCATCTGACTGGACTCGTTGTGGTGTATGTCTCCCAGCTATACCGTTCCCAGTCTCAGGAACGACACTATCAGCAACAACCTCACGGACCTCCTCCGTTGCCAGATGGATCATCAGCGGAATCTGACTCTGTCCTACGTCTACTGTGAGGAAGAGGGGATCTACCCCTACCTCGTCCATCTACAGATACAGCTCTAGTCTGAGCCATCTGTAGGTCAAGTACACCTAACCTATCAGGCTATATATATGCCATATGTATAGATATATAAGTCCATCACAACATCACATAAGGTAATATCTATATATATATATCTATACTGTCGATATCTTCAGAGGGACGATGGCTCACATACACACTATCCCAAAACACATAGTACTCATTTCAAAACCAAAACGTTTTGAAAAGTCAGACCCCTTTCGGGTTCTGTTTATTTATCTATCCAATCTTTATCGTAGATAGCAAGTGCCATTGTTGTCAACCTAAGGCTCTGATACCAACTTTGTAACACCCCGAATCCGTAGGACTCGAGGTGTTACTGGGCTAGGATCTCACAATGGATCCTGACCCTAGCCTGACAACAAGTTCACTAGATCTTACAACAAGGCACATATAGATTAAAACCAAAACCTAAAACTGTGATATATAAATCAAAAGGTTTATACAAGGTACCGCTGAGTACAATCAAAATATATGTTGTACATAAAAAAGATCTCACATCCCACGATAACGACCTAGTGTACGGAGCCCTCAGCGGATCACCCACTCTGGATCACTCTGCAGCTCTCCTAACCTGCAAATGATCTACAACACGGTATAAAACCGTTAGCTAACCATATATGAGATAATGCATAAGCACATAAACAGTCCGGAAATCATAAACACATAATCATGTTGTCACACATTTACCCGGTTAATTATCTTTATATAATCCAACACACAATCGTATAATATTTGCATATGAATATAAGTGACACGAGGAATATATATATAATCCTCGCCTCTAAGTGCTATAGCTAGCTGGAGTGGTATAAGCGCACCATCCCGTATACCGTAAGGAGTGGTAGATGCCCTTCCTGTATACTAGATCTGGCCTGACTATAGAGAACCTCCCAGACTCCACTACGGGATGAAAGGCAAGTTGTCATAGGCACTACAATGGGCGGTCACTAAACAATAGGTCGGTAATAATCAATATCGCATGCTATAAAGCATATAACAATCACCACTCATGCATACATCCATATAAGGATGGTAGCTAAGTAAGTCCTATGGACTTACCTCAACCTCGGAATGTACTCAACCTGATCAGCTCCAAACCAGAGAACAACACTGCCTATAACAAGGCATAAAGAGATATAAAATCTCCTATCAAGGAAGAAAGAAAGAAGAAGGGGCAAAGCAAGGCAAAGCAAGGCAACACTACTCTAGGTAGATCCGGGACAAGACGCACCTGCATGACAAGAGGGACGAAGGGCCAAAGCAAGGCAACCGCAGGCGCGGCGACACTCGGCCGCAGGCGCGGTGACAGTGGCCGCAGGCAAGCGCAGGCGCGGCAGCACAATGGCGCAGGCGCTGGGACCGTGGCCGCGGGGCGGCGGCTTCCGGGCGCGGGTGAGGTGACAAGGTTCCCGCAGGGGCGGTGGCTTCCAGGCTCGGGGGCGGCGACAATGCAGAACGTAGCCTCCCGACTTCTCTTCCGCTCTTCACGTGATCAAATCACGTCTTCATCCATCCACATCCACATCCATACATATATATATGCATACAAACATCACTATACATCCAAACACATCTAATCCTAAGCTAGGGAAGAGGAATCAAGGAAGAAAGAAAGAAGAAGAAGAAGAAGAAGAAGACTTACCACACTTGTGGTCCTTGGCAGCAAGGAAGGATCAACAACACACTCTCAGTTGGCTCCCAAGCTCAGCAACAACATCCATCATCATCAACATCATCAAACTCACAACAAAACTTCCACACTAAAGGGAAAGCAAAAGCAAGATCAAGGAGGAGAAAGGGAGAAGCAAGAAGGACGTAAGGATAGCTGGGAATGAAGTGAAGAAGAAACCCTTGCTCCAAAGATAAGAAGAAGGTAAGGAAAAGAAGGTAAAGCACAGGTCAACCGGTAAACAAAGTCGGCTGCATCCGCAGAAAACCGCAGGGGCGGTCCCCTGAGCCGCAGGGGCGGAAAACACACTTAGCCGCAGGGTCGGCTCCACAAACCCACAAGGGCGGCTAAGCTCCTAAAGGTCAAGGCTCTTACAAATCCAACACTTGGTGAATTATGCTTCACAATGATAGGAAGAGCCGATATCAAAGGATAAAAAAGCAACGTCGCTATGAACGCTTGGCTGCCACAAGCCAGTTATCCATGTGGTAACTTTTCTGACACCTCTAGCTTCAAATTCCGAAGGTCTAAAGGATCATTAGACCACGCTTTCACGGTTCGTATTCGTACTGAAAATCAGAATCAAACGAGCTTTTACCCTTTATTTCCACACGAGATTTCTATTCTCGTTGAGCTCATCTTAGGACACCTGCGTTATCTTTTAACAGATGTGCCGCCCCAGCCAAACTCCCCACCTGACAATGTCCTCTGCCCGGATCGGGCCACATAAGAGGCCCTTGGGTCTAGAAAGAGGGGCGATGCCCCGCTTCCGGCTCACGGAGTAAGTAAAATAACGTTAAAAGTAGTGATATTTCACCTTCCCCGCTATTAAAGTTTGAGGCAATAACAGGTATGTGATGCCCTTATATGTTCTGGGCCTCACGCGTGCTACATTGATGTATTCAACGAGTCTATCACCTTCGTCGACAGGTCCGGGTAATCTTTGAAATTTCATCGTGATGGGGATAGATCATTGCAATTGTTGGTCTTCAACGAGGAATTCCTAGTAAGCGCGAGTCATCAGCTCGCGTTGACTACGTCCCTGCCCTTTGTACACACCGCCCGTCGCTCCTACCGATTGAATGGTCCGGTGAAGTGTTCAAACCGCAACGACGTGGGCGGTTCGCTGCCGGCGACGTCGCGAGAAGTCCACTGAACCTTATCATTTAGAGGAAGGAGAAGTCGTAACAAGGTTTCCGTAGGTGAACCTGCGGAAGGATCATTGTCAAAACTTGCACAAGCAGAAAGACCCACGTACCCGTTCTCAAACACCCCCGCGGGGTGCCTCCCCCGACTCCAGGAGAGATCCCGGGAGAGGAGGAGGTGTCCCGCGGTGCCGGTGGGGCGAACTCTCCCGAATAACCAAGTACGGTTTGCGGACCCTTCCCAACTCCAACGAATCCCGGCAGGGACCGCGCCAAGGACCACAAACAGAAGCACTTCCCATGCCTCCAGGTCCGCGGGAGGGGCGGCGATGTCGCATCGTTTCTAAGAAATAGAACAACTCTCGGCAACGGATATCTCGGCTCTCGCATCGATGAAGAACGTAGCGAAATGCGATACTTGGTGTGAATTGCAGAATCCCGTGAACCATCGAGTCTTTGAACGCAAGTTGCGCCCGAGGCCTTCCGGCTAAGGGCACGCCTGTCTTGGCGTCACGCATTGAGTCGCCCCCTCTCCCTCCTCCCTTCCTGGAAGGCGGGCGGTAAGGGGCGGACAGTGGCCCCCCGTGCGTCTATGCGCGGCCGTCCTAAACGCAGACCTCGTGGCCGCGAACGGCCACAACGATTGGTGGTGTACTAGACTACGCATCGCGTCGCGTCCCCGCGAGCCCTTAGATGTAAGAATATATGCTAAGTAATTACTAACAAAACCTATAGTCAAGAATCCTAAGTTTTCTAACTTATTCATGCTACTTAAAGGTATTTATTGATACTTGCACATAACTTGTATTGTTTCACCAAGTGATCAAAAACATAGCTAGAGACTCACATTTCCTAAATGCAATCTAGATATGATCGGGTCTTTATAATGATTTTCTTCTTGGACTCGGCCTAACAAATAAAAACCTTCATGCTCTTTTGACAAGGTTTACATTCACTTTTCATTTCATCTCATTGATGCGCATACTTGACCTCATTGACATAAAAGCGAAACAAAATGAAAAAAATAAGCAATCATCACATTAGCCAAGTGGCTTGGCAAGTGGCATATTGAAACTTTGAGTGTCAACCAATGTAAGTTTCCCTAGGCCGCGCAATTAAGAGTTCATTACCAATACACTCTATGATGAACCTAGAAAACGTTTACTTTAGCTCAAATTTCATCAACATAGGATTCAATAAGTCATGCATCAACCAATAGGAATTATAAGTGTTCAACTAAATTCATCAATCATATATATATATTTCATGAATAAGGGTACGTAGGAACTACGGTGAAGTTATGCATGATGTAGGAATTACGGTGATTTGATTCCATCTCAAACAGATACTTAGGAAGCTCGGTACAATGCAAAATACTCATCGAGTTCTGTCACACCCAATTTTATAAAAATGATGGTAGGGAAAACTATGTAAGATTTGATCCCTACAAAGGGTACATAGTAACCTCAATTTGTATGACCGTTGAGTTCAATCTTAAACTTCACGTGAAAATTAAAATGAAGTTGAGTGATGAACCACGGTAACATGATTTCATCTCAAACAATTACATAGGAAGATCGGTACAAAGGAAATCGCCTATTAATGACATCCAAATTTCCCCTTATTTAGATTTTAGAATCATGCATTTTCATCTCTTATATGTGATGGTCATCCTAGGACCAACTACGTTGATGACGGGGTCAGTTGTAGTAAATTGAGTGTCGAATTCACAAAGATCACGTATGAGTTAAAAATTACTGATTAATAATCATTATAAGTAAATAGGGGGAGGAAAGAGTAAAGGAAGAGGTAAAATATGTTTTTGGGGTTTGTAATAGAAAGGAAAAAAAGGAAGTTCAATGATTTTTGTTAGTAAAACATGGAGGGAAGCGATCTAAGGAAACATGAATCGACACTATAATGAATTAAAATAAAACCACATATATGAATATCATGAACATTGACATGCGAATACTCCAGATAACTATCAAATGTAGCATTTGATACATACAAACAAAGACCGTGTTAAATTGTTTTGAAATCCAAGAAAAGAAAAAGACCAAAAAAAGACTATCTTGTGGTAGGATCCAATCCCTTAAACGAAGTTCTTTTCAATCTTTTCAATAAAAACAACACGTTTTTCGCGTAAGACCATTTTTTTTAATCTAAAATGTTTTATAAACGTCACTTCTTTCGAAGGTAAATTAAAGATAAGAATGAAGCACTTTGACAATAAGCAAATTCACATTCTAAATTCAGTAATCCATATTTGCAATCATAAATTAAATCATTATAGGGATTAACCAATCGTTAGATCAAGAGTGAGATTGGCTAGCTAGACATGATGGGAACAAAACTAGAATTTATTATTTATGAAATATTCATGAATAGCATTAACAATTGTTTGGTTCCAACACAAGGAGTCGAACCTTTAAGAAGAATTTAAATCCACTATAAACCTATCTCACGGCTACGGAATTTGGATCGGGATAATCAACATACCTATAATCCTAGGTTAACATGTCTATATTGGGCCAAAAGTCGGAATCCTAAGGTCACAAAATATATCTTTCTAAAGATAAGATCAAAAGATACGATCTCTTTGATAACAACGACGTCGAGACGTTGTGGAGACGACTGGCATAGAAACGTCATGGGAGATGGTTTGATCCCGTCTGGTACCCCATGTCGAAGTGGTATGGGCCAGGATCTAAATTGGAACAATGTTGGCTTGCATGGTAAGGGAGATGAGCATGAGACGGCCACCAAATGACTTGGGATTCCGTCTGGTCCATAGTTTAGCATGTGATCTCGCTTCAATATTCGTTGCAATCTTCGATATATCTTGCATTCAAGGCTTCTTTAAGGGACTTTGTGTCACTTGAATCTTCCTTCCTCAGTCACATATGATGCTCTTTGTGGCTCTGGCTTTGGGGAGGAATGAATACTTCATATTTCGCACCAAATGATCCTGGAATTAACCTTAAACGCCTAAAGTACAAAATAACCAAGGTAGATACTGATATATGGAAAATGAAAGCTTTCTATGCTAAAAATGAAGTATAAGAGAGCAAATGATGTATGAGATGCATGATTCTAAAGGATATATGATGTTACATTTGGAACTTGTCAAAATTTCCCATACTTAAACTTTGCTCATCCACGAGTAAGATCATGACATATATCATGCTATGTGCAAAACAAGTTATTGCCTCAACTAGGAGAAAAACATATAACTCAAACCATGTCATCATAGCGTCAATCATTGTAAAAGGATAAAGGATGAATCATAGCTTCTTCAAACCACTAAGGATAATGTGTTTACTCTCAATCTAACAAAATGTGTTATGCTTCGCGTGGGAATTATTTAAGAATCTTCCAAGATGGTTAATGGCGGAAATGATTGTATTAAATTAGGACCATTTTACTACTTGCACACTTGTCGAATATCCCACCCAACTTCCATTTAGCTAGGTAAATTTCTATTGTTCATTTTTATTAAAATTTAATTTGTTGAAACTTATTTTCGAAAAATTAATATTTCTTGACATAGAGAACAACATACTGAAATATATAATTTTTATTTAATATTGACACCAAATATATTTCAATGGTAAGATTTCACCGTTAATTATTTAAATACAAATATATTAGGTTGTAGCTAAGTTGCATGTCTAGATGCCCACGTTGGTGGGTCATGATCGCCGCGAGGTGATGGCCCTGATCATAGAATTCGGCCATTCGTTAAAGTGGGATATACATCCATGTTTACATCCCTTGATAACGTTGGTGGATCATGGTCACCACGAGGTGATGACCCTGATCTTTGAATTTGGTCCTTGGATAAAGGTGGGTATACATCTGCATTTACATCATTGGATGGCACTAGTGGTCGTGCTGGCGGATCATGATCGACGTGAGGTGATGGGCCTAATTTTAGAATTCGGCCATTCGGTAAAGTGGGATATGCATCCAAGTTTACATTCCTTGATAACGTTGGGGGGTCATGGTCACCACGAGGTGATGGCCCTGATCTTTGAATTTGGCTCTTGGGGAAAGGTGGATCTGCATATACATCATTAAATAATTGAGATGCTCTCACGGGTGGATCATGGTCACCACGAGGTGATGGCCGTGATCTTTGAATTCGGTCCTTGGGTAAAGGTGGGTATACATCAGTGTTTACATCATTGGATAAAACTTGTGGTCACGTTGGTGGATCATGATCGCCGCGAGGTGATGGGCCTGATTTTAGAATTCGGTCATTTGTGTAACGCCCCAAAAATGGAAAAGACGTCACAACGCCAGGAGTCCTGGACAAGGACTCCCTAGATCTATGAGAACATAAATAATATGAATTACTAAAGCATGACCAAACCACGTAAAGGATAAAGAAATCCAAAAGACGTCTTAAGACGACAACCTCGAAGGTTCCAAACCATATCAACACAACCACCAAAGTCCATCCAAGGTCAACAAAACGGAGTCTAGCTCATAACAATCCAAAAGATCCAAAAACGGGAGTGAACACAAGTACTGAGGTTTTCTACTATTCCCAAGATCAACGCACATAACTCTCTCTAGGGTTCCTGACCTCCATGCTCCTGAACCGGCCATGTACCTGATTATGTCAAAACATAACCAGCCCCACCGTAGTGGGGTTAGTCTTCCACATAGACTAAGCAATTACATAAGCATATTACATATATGGTCAAGACATCGGGATAAGCATGTATAGTATATTATGAAATAAAATCATAAAGCCTCGACTAACTTTAAAACATTTCAAATCATGGGTATATCAATAATCTCATGCGCCTCAAAGGATATATATATTTACATCAATATCCTGACTAAAGGATTACATCATACTCAACCTATTTAAAATCAATTTCAACTAGCAATCATCATTATCTCAATTAGACAGACATAGTCAATTCATGTAACAAGGTCAATGGCCTAAAATCATGATAACCAACATATTCTCAATCAATCTTCATTTCAAAACTGATTTCAAAATCATATTGTAAAAAGTGCTAATTTAGCGAATGTTCAAGCCTATTTCTTGAACACGAAGGTACCTCCTAACCCCTACCATGGGATGGACATAGTAAACACGGATCAGGTGAATCCTCTCCATCCACTAAGGTCGGGCACAACCATCGGCCCGCTCAAACCACATACCACTGGTAATCATGGTCCGCCCTAACCGAGGAGTGAATAAGAATCATAAAAACCGCATCACCGACAACAGTGTCGTCATAGTCATAGACCACGTAATAAACAAGGGCAATTGCCCGCTATGGTCATAGACCAAATCATCTCACGTATGTATATATATATATATATATATATATATATATATATATATATATATATATATATATATATATATATATATATATATATATATATATATATATATATATATATATATATGGCAAAAGCCGATTAGGTCATAGACCAAGTCATCTCAATGTTAAGTCCTCATGCTTTCACAATTATGCACATACATGTATCAAATCATTACTTTCCAAAGCGTTTCTAGCACATCATGAATTTAATAACCACATACGTTCAATCATGCATGCTATAGTATAACATCTTAAACTTAAATCATGCTCATATAATAACAAGCCCACAAGTACTTGCCTCGATAGTCACGTAACGACTTATAAGCCAAATCAACAACGTCGATCAATCTCGTCCAACAACCTAAGCATGTAAAAGCATATAATCAATATCTCATATTCTATAAAGTCACAACACCGTCTAATAGGCGTAAAAGTGACTTAGTTAATTCCCAACTCGAGTTGGGTTGTACTTCACTTAGGGTTTGTCCAACCCCTTATCCAAAACAAGCAAGTACCTAGAATGTCCATTTAGACGTATCAATCCATATTCAAACTTATAACTTAACAAGCAAGCAACCTTTCCAAAGTTTGGAGAATACTCACGTAGCGTTGTAGAATGAAAGTTGATCGACATTTGTCGAGATTCGACTTGAGCTAAACCCTTCTTGAAAGTGTAACTGAACCTAAACCATACAACTAAACAAGTTTAGCTTAAAACTAAACTTGGTCATAAATTGTAATATAAATAATATGGGTTGAAACTCGTAATTAAAACTATGGTAAAAAAAACCGTAAATATATTTTCTAGGCAATTTATGCAAAACTAATAATATGGGCCCTTTTCGTAAATTAAAGTTGGGTTAAAAAATATAAATACGTTTTCTAGGCAGTTTTGTAACAACCAGAAATTACGGGTCATTAACGTAATTAAAAGTTTTGGTAAAATGTGTAATTAAACCCACAAGAGCAGAATTGCAAAAAAACAAAACATGGGTAAAATCTGTAAATGGGAAGTTGGGAGGGTTCTTGTAATTATACCAAAATCCTGGGGTCCCGAGTGTAAACAACCCCAAATCTCGGCCGGCTTCTCTACATCCGTCCACGCAACTCCGGCGGCGGCAAGGGGCTGCCATGGCCTCGTCCGGCGAAAGTTAGGGGCGGCAGGGCTCTCCGGCGGTTTGGGTAGCGAGGTCGGCTTAGCAGTGGTGACTTCTGGCGATTGCAGGGGTGCAAACCAGAGAGGGAGGGGAAGAGAGTGAAAGGAGATATGTAGAGGAGAGTGAAGATGTGGGGTGGAGTTAGGGCAGGAGTAAGGTGGCCGAAATGGGGGACGAAGAAAGACGGACAAGGAAGGTGGTGGTGTTAGGGGACGGAAACAGAGAGGAGAGGTGTGTGAGAGAGGGAGACTGAGTGTGGAGACGAGAGAGAGATGGGAGGTAATGGGGAGATGGGGAGGAGAGGGACGAGAGGGACGAGTTGAAGGAGAAAGAGAGGCAAGACGAGGCTGAGAGATGAGGGAGGAGGAGATGGTTGTGGTGTTGCAGGGGATGAGAGGTCGGGAGTAGGTGTAGGCGGCTATGGAGGCAGGTGGTAGCTTGGGCGGCGGCGGGCTAGTGTGCATCAGGGCTAGGATGAAGAGATAGAGAAGAGAGAGTATTGCAGAGGGCTAGGAGTGAAGAAGCCGAGGGGTCGGGTGATGTCAATAGGCGTGGAAGAGAAGAAAGAAAGAAGTAGGGAAAGAAAGAAAAAGATAAGCGGGAGCAAGGTGCTCCCGGCTGGCGTGGAGGTGGGCCCATGAGGGAGGCGTGCCAGCAAGGCAAAGGCCAGCCCGGATGTGAAGAAGAAAAGGAAAGAAGAGAAAAGAAAATAAAATAAAATAAAATAGAATAGATCAAAACTCGTTAAAATAAATCCGTACGGACGTTTTGGATCGGAAAATTTTACGGATTTTTCCGTAATTAAATCACGGATAAAACAAAGTACATATATTTTATAGAGTATATATGTATATGCATACTTATTAAATTTTATGATATGAACATAACTTGAATAAATAAATTAAAAAAAAGTTTATCATATGAAAATAATAACAATATAAAATAAAGTATATATATATATATTTAAATAAAACGCACCTTGCTCTAGGGTGTTTCATCATTCTCCCCTTAAAAGAGTTTCATCCCCGAAACTAAGACTCGAAAAGTGAGGGATAACGTTCCCTCATCATAGCCTCTGTCTCCCAAGTAAGTGCATCGGTTCCATGTCGAGACCATAGTACTTTCACCAGCGGTATCGTCTTGTTCCTCAGCTTCTTAGTCACGAACTCGAGAATCTGCACCGGGTGCTCCTCATATGTGCCGTCTTCCTTAAACTCAATATCGTCATACTTGAGCACATGCGTGGGGTCCAGAACGTATTTTCTTAATTGGGACACGTGGAAGACGTTATGCACTAGACTCATGGATGGCGACAACGCCACTCGATATGCTGAAGACCCGATCCTCTCAATAATCTCAAACGGTCCCACATACCGAGGGCTCAACTTTCCCCTCTTGCCAAACCTGAAAACACCTCTAGTTGGTGAAACACGCACGAACACATGTTCACCTACACTAAACTATACTGGGCGACGATGTGCATCTGCATACGAATTCTGGCAGCTTTGTACGGTCAATAAACGTTGTGTAATCAACATGATCTCATCCTGAGTGCGTTGTAGGATGTCAGATCCTACAAGGCACTTATCTGCCTGGTCGTCCCAACACAAGGGTGATCTACACTTTCTCCCGTACAAGGCCTCAAACGGTGCCATCTGAATCGAGGCATGTCAGCTGTTATTATAGGTGAACTATACCAATGGTAACCGTGTCTCCCACGTTCCAGGTCAATCCAAGGTACATGCCCTCAACATGTCCTCTAAAGTCTGAATGATCCTCTCGGACTGCCCATCTGTCTGAGGATGGTAAGCGGTACTGAATCTCAATTCAGTCCCCACAGCGGCATGTAAGGACTTCCAAAAGCGAGACATAAAGCGACCATCTCGGTCTGACACTATCGTCTTAGGAGTACCATGGAGTCTCACTATCTCCTCAACGAATACATCAACTAATTTCTCCACTCCCCAAGTCACCTTAATAGCTAAAAAGTTGGCCGACTTGGTGAGCTGGTCCACTACCACCCATATGGCATCCATTCCTCTTTGGGTACGAGGCAACCCGGTCACAAAATCCATAGCAATGTCCTCCCACTTCCATTCCGGTATAGGAAGGGGTTGCAGCACTCCTGCAGGTCTCTGGTGCTCGATCTTGACTTGCTGGCAGGTCAAGCACTTAGCCACATACTCGGCAACTTCCCTCTTCATGTTTACCCACCAATAATTCCTCTTGAGATCCTTGTACATCTTGGTGGTCCCTGGGTGAACAAAATAACCCGAAGAGTGAGCCTCTCTCAAGATGGTCTCACGAAGCATCTCATCCGCTGGTACACATAGGCGGTTCTTGCATCTCAAAACCCCATTATCATCAATACTAAAATTTGGAGACTTCCCTTTCTCCACATCTCCTCGGATCTTCCTCAAAGTAACATTCTCTCCTTGTTTCTCCTTGATCGTTTCCACCAAGGATGAACGAATCTCTAGCATACTCAAATGGCCTTGGCTCTTGCCAAACCAAACCTCAATGTCTAACCTCCTGAATTCTCTTTGCAACTCCGGTTGTGCAGTCAAGCACGCTACCATCTGCTCTTGTGTCGGCTTCCTACTAAGAGCATCGGCCACAACATTGGCCTTCCGGGGTAATATAAGATCTCAATGTCATAATCGTTTAACAGCTCCAACCATCTTCTTTGCCTCATGTTCAACTCCTTCTGCGTGAAGATGTACTTCAAACTCTTATGGTCCGTGAAGATTTGACAACTCACCCCATAGAGGTAGTGTCGCCAAATCTTAAGGGCAAAAACCACTGCTGCAAGCTCTAAGTCATGTGTGGGGTAGTTCACCTCATACGGCTTCAGTTGGCGAGATGCATATGTGATCACCTTGCCGTTTTGCATCAACACACATCCAAGTCCTTGTCCCGAAGCATCACTATAGACGGTAAATCCCTCAACTCCGTGGGGTAAAGTCAAGATTGGGACGGTAGTCAGCCTTTTCTTAAGTTCCTCAAAACTCTTCTGGCACTTCTCATCCCACTCAAACTTCTTCATCTTTCTAAGCAGGTTAGTCAACGGTTGGGCTATCTTGGAGAATCCCTCTACAAATCTCCGATAGTAGCCGGCAAGACCAAGGAAGCTCCTTACTTCTTTCACCGTCCTCGGAGGATGCCACTTTGAGACAGCTACTATCTTATGTGGGTCCACCTTCACGCCTTCGGCCGAAATCACATGACCAAGGAATGCAACCTCGGGTAGCCAAAACTCATACTTGGACAACTTGGCATACAATTTGTCCCTTCTCAAAGCTTCAAGGGAATTCTAAGGTGACCCTCATGTTCCTCTCGACTCCGAGAGTAGATCAGAATGTCATCAATGAATACCACCACAAATTGGTCCAAGTACTCTCGAAAGACTCGGTTCATCAAGTCCATGAAGACGGCTGGGGCATTAGTGAGCCCAAATGGCATCACTACAAATTCATAGTGACCATACCTCGTCCGGAATGCCGTCTTGGCAATATCCTTCTGCCGAATCCTCAACTGGTGGTAACCGGACCTCAAGTCAATCTTAGAAAAGACTACCGACCCTTGCAATTGGTCGAGTAGATCATCTATCCTGGGCAAAGGGTACTTGTTCTTCACCGTTATCTTGTTCAGTTCCCGGTAATCGATGCACAAACGGAGAGAACCATCTTTCTTCTTTACAAACAAGACTGGTGCTCCCCATGGTGAGGCACTAGGTCTAATAAAACCTTTCTCGGCGAGATCCTGCAATTGATTCCTCAACTCGTGCATCTCTGTCGGTGCCATCCGGTACGGCGCCTTGGAGATTGGAGCCGAGCCAGGCGCAATCTCTATGGCAAAGTCAATATCCCGATGTGGTGGAAGTCCTGGTAGATCGTCAGGAAAGACATCGGGAAACTCACAAACAACTAGGATCTCGGATATCTCAAGATCTTTTTCCTCCCCCGTCACATACCACAAGTAGCCATCACAACCTTGTCTCAACAATTGTCGGGCTGCCATGACACTAATGATCTGTCCCGATTTATTGAGGTGACGACCCTCAAATACATGAGTTACTCCGTCCTCGGCAATGACAGTGACCGTCCTCTTTCTAAGATCCATCACTGCTCCATGGTGTAGGAGTCAATCCATGCCTAAGATCACATCATAATGTCGTATGCATATCATGATCAAGTTGGCCAACCAATCCCTTCCTCCTATACGGATAGGACAACCTTGGATCTCTCGGTTTCCAACTAGTTGACTCCCATCAGGTAGTCCCACAACGAAAGACTCACAATCACAAGTACAAGTCAAGCCAAGTCGATTATACAAGTCTCAGATATGAAGGAATGCGTAGCTCCAGTTTCAAATAAAATGCAAACAGGTTGAGATCGAATCAAGACCGTACCTGTCATGACTGGAGCATTGGGTTCTTCAACCCCATCTCATAAACACGCCCCCTCGTCTTGGGTGCACTAGAAGCCTGATAGGACTGCAAGGCAACCGAGCGTGCTGGCGATGCTGGTCTCCTGAAAGTCGGTGCAGGAGCTTGAGACCTCTGAGGATTCTCTCCTCCTTTCTAGCAAAAAGCGGCAAGATGACCTAACTCTCCACACTTGAAGCAATTTTGTGGCTTCTTTGGGCAAGCTGACTCGTAATGGCGGTCACCGTTACAGTTGTGGCAACGATACCCTCCTGGTAAGGCCACATGGGAATCTCCGGGTCTTTGAGATCCCGACATCTGTCTCGACCTATCCATAGGTGGAGGTCTCCGGAATCCGTCATTCCTAGAACCCGAAGCATACATCTCGGCCCTTGGCCTCTTGGTGCCCTGGTTGTACATCCTTTCTCCTCTAATCCTCCAAGGTGTCACATTTGTGTCCCGCCATCAAAGTCCTGACCGAAGGACTCAACCACGCCTCGAAATACTCAATCTTGTCCGCCTCACTCCCCACAAGATCAACAACATATGGGAGGAGCTCATTATACTTGGCACTAGCTTGCTCCACTGGAAAGCCTCCCTCAGGTGGGTGTAGAAACTTATGCTTCTTCTCCTTTTGTAGTGTCACGGGGTAGAAGTGAGCCCGTATCTTGCTCTTGAAGTGCTCCCAACTCATAACACCGTTATTAGCCTTAACTGTGTCCCACCAATTGTCGGCACGTTTCGTCAAGTAAAACGTGGCATTGGACAACTTCTGATCCTCGGGGCATCTCACTCTATCAAAGTATTTCTCCATATGTTTAAGCCAATGCACCACCTCAGCAGGCTCTCCAATGCCGTCATAAGTAGGTGACTTCATCTTCTCAAATGCAGCTGCAATGGTGCTAGCATCTCTCCCCTCAAATGTCTGGAACTCAGGCTCCACTGGAGGGGCCGGCGGCGGTGGTGGTGGTGCCGGGGGAGGTACCCCTCGAGCCATAGCGGCTTGTATAGCCGGGCCCAGGGCACTTGCCACTGCTTGGCCTATCATCTGCTGCATCATAGTTTGGAATTCGGCACCATAACCAGCTGGGGCATCTGCACCAACAACTGGGGGATCAGCCGCCACATTCGGCATGGCGACAGGGGGATCAACAGCAATATCCGGCACAACTACTGGAGGGTCAACATCAACTCGTGGTGCATTACGTGTGCATTCACGTCCACGTCCACGTCCTCTACCTCTTATGTTTTCCATCTGAGGATATAATCGCGCAGGGTCATTTAACAGTTCATGTATATAACAAGTACAGGAGATAGCATGGAGACTTGGGAGCCCTAACTCAGAATATCACTCAACTAAAGAGTCGACTCAGGAAGCCCGCACCAAACCAAAACCCGAACCTGCCTCTGATACCAACTTCTGTAACGCCTCAAAAATGGAAAAGACGTCACAGCGCCATGAGTCCCGGACAAGGACTCCCTAAGGCTATGAGAACAGAAATAATATGAATTACTAAAGCATGACCAAACCACGTAAAGGATAAGGAAATCTAAAAGACGTCTTAAGACAACAACCTCGAAGGTTCCAAACCATAACAACACAACCACCAAAGTCCATCCAAGGTCAACAAAACGGAGTCTAGCTCATAACAATCCAAAAGACCCAAAAACGGGAGTGAACACAAGTACTGAGGTTTTCTACCATTCCCAAGATCAACGCACAAAACTCTCTCTAGGGTTCCTGACCTCCATGCTCCTGAACCAGCCTTGTACCTGATTATGTCAAAACATAACCAGCCCCACCGTAGTGGGGTTAGTCTTCCACATAGACTAAGCAATTACATAAGCATATTACATATATGGTCAAGACATAAGGATAACCATGTATAATATAGTATGAAATAAAATCATCAAGCCTCGACTAACTTTAAAACATTTCAAATCATGGGTATAACAATAATCTCATGCGTCTCAAAGGATATATATATATATATATATATATATATATATATATATATATATATATATATATATATATATATATATATATATATATATTTATATTTATATTTATATCAATATCCTGACTAAAGGATTACATCATACTCAACCTATTTCAAAATCCATGTCAACTAGCAACCATTATTATCTCAATTAGATAGACATAGTCAAGTCATGTAATAAGGTCAATGGCCTAAAAATCATGATAACCAACATATGCTCGATCAATCTTCATTTCAAAACTGATTTCAAAATCATATTGTAAAGTGCTAATTTAGCGAATGTTCAAGCCTATTTCTTGAACACGAAGGTACCTCCTAACCCCTACCATGGGATGGACATAGTAAACATGGATCAGGTGAATCCTCGCCATCCACTAAGGTCGGGCACAACCATTGCCCGCTCAAACCACATACCACTGGTAATCATGGTCCACCCTAACCGAGGAGTGAATAAAAATCATGAAAACGGCATCACCGACAACAGTGTCGTCATGGTCATAGACCACGTAATAAACAAGGGCATTTGCCCGCTATGGTCATAGACCAAATCATCTCACGTATGTGTGTGTGTGTATATATATATATATATATATATATATATATATATATATATATATATATATATATATATATATATATTATATGGAAAAAGCCGATTAGGTCATAGACCAAGTCATCTCAATGCTAAGTCCTCAT